>MU159175.1:148826-248042 GCA_015888305.1 Antheraea pernyi
TTTCTAGGGGTAAGTTTTCGTTTAGGGCATTGTTTATGTGCTGAACCAGGATCCAACCAACTTGCTGAGCGCTTGCGGTTATCAAACAGAATCCATTTTTCATCGCAGGTAACAATGCGGTTCAAAATTCCTTCATTTGTGTGTCTGTTGAACAGTGCAAGGCACGTCTTGACGCGTACTTCGCGCTGGCGAGCATTCATCAGCAGAGCAGTATCATCAGCTTCCACAATCGCCTTTAATTCGTCATTGTCGACCAAATTCTTCGGACGACCGCGAAGTTCATTTTTCAGGTCGAAATTCCCAGAATGGAAGCGAGCAAACCAATAACAGTAACTAACTACACTAACACTAACTAGTGTTAGCTCCGTAAACGTCGTTGATGTTGCGTGCCGCTTGTGCCGCGTTGCTGCCACCACGGTACTCATATTCCATAATTACTCGAATTTTTAACGTATCCATGATGATAAAAGATTCAAATGCGATGAAAATGTAACACTAATCAATAAACAAATGACTACTTTTGGAAAAAGAATTCCATGTGTTTAAAATAAAATTGATTTGAAATTAGAATTCTTAGCCAAACAAAAATTATTTTGATTTGAAATGACCAGTACTGCAGAACGGCAATTTCATAGGTAAAGACCTATTATTATATTTTAAAGCGGTGATGGTTTAGTCGATAGCGCATTCGGACGCAGCGTCGATGGACGTAGGTTCAAATGCTTGCAACTCAGATATTTATGTAGGCCGGCATGACAGCGGCGACCGGTGAGGGATACCGTGTCTCTCGGTAGTCGGCATTGTTTTTGGATTATACTGAGCTCACCGTTAGGCACAGTACAGTTACTTGGCTGTGCTACGATAAAAAAAAAACAGTCTGAGCTTCCGATGAAGGAGAACATCGTGATGAAACCATAGCGTGATGTTAGGGTTTTTTTTTTAAGTCCGTCACCCGCTACCTACCACCCTCAAGGTGAAAAGTAGACACAATATTCTATGGTTTTCACTCTCCCCTGTAAGATGAAATTTCAGTATTTGCACCTTTTATATTTATATCATTCTTCACACAACCCATCTATACCTTTTTCGATCTACCTCTATTTCTATACTCGTCCATTTTCATACTAAACCATTTTGTGGTTATAATACTTTCATCTATTTTCATGATATGCCCATTCATTAACCTCAACTTCACTGTCACTAGTGCTACTTTCAAACTTCTTCTAATATGATTATTTTTAATCTTATCTTGTCGCACGTCCACGCATAAACCCGAATTCATTCTCAGTCACATCTTTTTTTAATTTATGTCATTTAACCTTTTCAAACCTTCGTACAATGTGATAAGAACTTTATTCCTCTACTTGTGTCTTGAACTTTATTACAGCCCTGTACAACATTCTTATTTTCAAAGTAGACAGGCACCTCTCATTTCATTTGTTTTATTACAGAATTTTTTTTTAAGTTTAGAGCAGTTTATACACTAAACAAGTATTATTATTATTAATATAATTAACTGTTATTATTATTTCACCTAAATATTATTATTATACTTAACCATTGTTATTATTACTATTTTAATTACGAGTATTGTACATTAAACATCGGATTTTTTATTGAAATTATAGCCTTTATGGCAGCTACTATTATGTTATTGCACTATCCATCCATCTTTTAAGAACTATGTTGAGATAGTGGATAATAATTGATTGAATTGTTGTCTATAAGCTAAAATATCGACAAAGTTTCCCGCATTTGCCGGCACTACACGTTACTCCGGGCAGCCGGTTTGACATTTCACTGCCAAGGCCTCGATTCCGAGCCACCCCATCGGCAATAAACTATAAACATTATAGGTATAACGTACGTTTATAAATTCGGCCTTTATTGTATTTTTATTGAAATTATGGTGGCACAGTTTTAAAATGGGACGCGTTTTAAAAATATTATTGTGTAGTTGAATGTGGATTTTCGAAACGAGATTTCGTTTGGGACAAAAGTTTTGACTGAAATGAAATAATATGGGCGTCACATAAAGTATTAAACAAAATGAAACTTTAAATATAAAAATACCATTTGATTGTCATTCTTATTCCTTACTAGCTGTGCCGGCGACTCCGTCCGCGTGTAACCTAATGTAAAATGTGTGACTAACAAAATGTGTTAAGTCTATTTATTTATCTACTTTTCTCTCGTCCTTAAGCCGCGTCGTCATTAAAATTACAATAACTTTTGATAGACCGAACCGATTTTAATTAAACAGAGATTAAATGTTAGTAATATATGTAGTTAGTATATGAATATACTCTCCGAGTTTTTGGCGGGATTTGGAATGTCATGTAGTGGTTCTTATATTTTATTAATAATCTTGTGTTGTGACTATTATTTTTTGTATTATTGGTGGTGTTTAAAATCTGTTGTCAAGCACCTGTTGGTGTGTTCCCGAACACGCATTTTTTTTTTCGATCTGACTACGATATTGACCATGTAAGGTTTTAACAGCTTCACCGGACTACTACACGGACTACGGCATTTGAGAGCCAAGGTTTAGCTTGTTTACCATATTAGATAGACCATACCGTCATTTAACATCAGGTGAGATTATCGCAAACAATAAAATCTATAAAGTTAAAGAAATGCTTTAATAAGATGAATCTGTGAACGCGAACTATTTTAGCAAATTATGCTTACACTAAAATATTTGAAAATAAGTTAAAATAAAATTTTAAAACGAATTCAGGTCGTTTTTTGTTTGTAAAGTTAACAATAGCCGTGGCTCGACGCTCGAACTACGCAGGAGAAGCCATAGTTACGAGTTAGTTAATTATAATTAGGCTCCCCTTTCTAAAAGAAATATGACTGCGCTTCTCGCATCTGCATCCGCTCCGTGTTTGTGTTAAATAGCGATTAAATAAAATACGTGGTCTTTACAGTGGCTATTTGTAGAAAAAATATATTATGGTACACTAGTTTTTTTTTATATTTATTATTGGTAACCAATCTTTAAGTAGATTATTACTGCTATTGCCGAATAAATAATGATATTACAAGTTTTTTGCGATAATTTCAATGAACTAACAAAATGGTGGTCGTCTTGTTTTGAGTTCTCTTTTAAGCGGTCGTAATATTAATTATTAATTCAGCTATCGCTACACAATTTCGAAGGAGTTTAGAGAATATAGATACTGGGACTATCCGACACGAAATATATATAAGAACTATTGAGGTATATATGCTTTGTACACATGTATATCTCACTAATACACGTATGAATATGTAGCTTAGCGTACCTCAGTTAGATCGCGAATTTCATAAACTAGGCAACAGCCCAAGCCGAGGTGTGCCGTGCACCCTTAAGCTAGTTGTCAAAATTAAATGGGCTGAGTGCCTTAAGCGCTTGCCTTAGTAGGCCTTAATAGCGTAGCCAGTTCGAAAAAAAAGATACTGGAAAAAAGGGGAAGGGCAGGAGGGAGAGACGGGAAAGAAGAGAGCACTATCGGGAGGGGAGGTTACATACATTCGAATGATCCTTTCATCCCGTACCTGGCTATTAGCAAGTGTGTGCTAACTCATACTATGTGGACAGTATTTCTTAACATCACACGTCCATTCCAAGTAATTGAACAATAGGGGAACTGGTCTCTGTGACTTCATACATCGGTATTTCGAAAGTTTGTACGTTAACATTATGCAGGGTTACATCGAATCTTACAGGTTTTTTGGTGTTCTTTTATTTATACATTGGCTGTGCCTGAGACTCCCTCAGCGAGGAACTTAATGTAAAAAGACACAGTGACTAATAATATCATCTGAATACTAAACTTGTCTACTTTTTTCTCGTATTTAAGTCGTGCCCTCATTAAAGTTACAATAACTTTTGATAGAGTTAACCGATTTAAATGAAACTAAGACTACATTTTTCTCGAGGATATACTTTATGAGGTTTTATCGTGACCGCAGTACTTTAGCAGTGACGCGTGTTCAAACAAACAGACAGACAGATATTTCTAAAAATGATTGAAATGTATTTTATTACTTATTCCCAGACACCTGCAACATTTTTTTTCACAAAAATGTAAAAAGTACAGACACGTTAGATTTACATTTTTAATATATGTATAGATTATAGGTTTTAGTGTTTGTCCACAATGTCATCTAATGTTAAACACGTCTAAGATGTTAAACACGCCTTTTTTTTATATCATAGGCGGCATACGGACAGGTGGGTCATCCGATATTAAGTGATCACCACCATTCATAGACATTTGCAACACCAAAGGAGTTGCAAGTGCGTTGCCAACCTGTCTTGGGGGAGAGGGGGAATAAGGAAAGGGGAAGGGTAGGGAAGGTGGGCCTCCGGCGCTCTCACTGACCGAACGAAACGCAACAATGCAAGCACTGTTACTTCACGTCGGTTTTCTGTGAGAGGGTGGTACTACCCCGGTCGAGCCGACCCATTCATGCTGAAACTATTAATAGCTTCAGCGTAGCTCTACCACCTACCTACGATAAACCTAAAAGGGAGTAATTGGTTGAAGTACACCTGCCAGAACACACCAAAGACTGCTTGGTGACAGATTTTCAACTTGAGAGTAGCAGCTCGACAGGCTGACGCAGAAAAATCTCTACCATCATGCTATGCTTTCATCACGTTGTTTTTTTTATTGTAGCACGACAAAGTGACTGCACTATGCCTGATGGTAAGTATAGTAATCTAAAAACAATGGCAACCACCGAAAGACAAACTATCATAACTGTCATGCCGGCTTGCATAAGTGTCTCTTCACGTTACGCTTGGTTTACTTTAACGAAAGTTACACTCAGTCGCAAGGATTCGAACCTACTTCCATGGACGCTGTGTCCGAAAACGCTATCAACTAAGCCATCGTCACTTCAGTAGATAATTTTAATTAAGATTAAAATTAAAATAAGATTAATTGGCTCCAAGATATTAAATTATGAAGACTATTGATTGTTAATTTTGTTGTCTAAAGTATCTTCCGCATTACTTATCAAGAATTAAAGTCCCTGGGTACTTCAAAAACACACAATTAAAGGGCACACATTATATTCCAGACCCATTCAATAACCTGTGTTTCACACAAATAATGATCCTGTTCCGGTAGTCCGGTGAAGCTGTTAATACCTTGCTAGGTCAATAGCGTAATCAGTTTGAGATAAAAAAGTGTGTGTGTACTTATGTACACGCGTTAGAAGTTATACTTCTTTGGCGTAACAAGATAAAAATCTTTTCAAAAATCTTTCGCCTTATTCTACATTTGTAGAAGAAACGACACTAACAGTAGAAAAAGTTGACTATAGCTAACTTCAGGGTGTCAGTTTTTCGTGACGGTGTGCGCGCGCATCGTAAAAATTTACTCTCATCATTTTTCCCTAACGTGGCAAAAGGATAGCTTAAAAAAAATTATATCATTTGAAATCTGATCTGATCTCTGCGTGGCAATAACGCCGGGGTGAACGCTTATATTACTACGCCATACCGCATGGGAGGGTAGCATTCCTTTAAAATAATGATAATTTTGCAGCACCAGTGTTTAATTTTTAAAGAAATAACTCTATACTTAATTTTTATGCGTTTAAAATCACCATTACGTCGGAAGGATGTCATACTGTCTGTTTTTTAAATGTATATTATTATTATTAAGTTCTAATTTAATTTAACACGTACCTAATCAGATACCAGTATAATATGAAAAATTTGCATGTATATATAACTACTTATTATAGTCAAAAAACTCTTTCACAAATGATCTGAGAGTTATTTCGTTTATTTTGTAAAGATTTTACGGAACTCATAGCGCGGGTGTAATCGAGACGCGTAACTGGTATATAATAAAGTGGCAAAATTATTTCGCTTAAATTACTGAACTAATTAAGCATATAAGCTAAGCTAAGTGTCAGTATATTCTTTTCTACATAGTTTATTTAGCAATCATAATAAAGTTAAATATAGCCCACAAATATTCCATATAAAACATCCTATATTTTCACGCGAAGCAAGTTGCGGGGTGAATATAAGCTATAAATCAAATCTAATCATCCTTTTATATCGACACGTCAATTTAATAGGGCGACATGGACGCGATAGCATCTAGAAATGCCCGTAATGGAAAATACAGACAATGGTGAGAGTGGAACGCTTCTCTCGGTGTCTAGTTATGTATGGAATGAGCTGGTGCAATGTAATATACTTTGCATGGATATCGACTTACTCTAGTGGCTATCGTTTTAGAATTTCAACTGATGTGAGGGGAGTTTTTGGCGGGCACTTTGTCATGTAGTGGCTTTTATATTCTATTCATAGTATTGTGTTATTTGACTCTGTATATTGTAATATTGAAGTTTACATTTTTACGTAATATAGTTTGGATTCGCAAGTGGATGAAAAATAATACCACGAAGAATGAACTCTCAGATGCCACAAGAATTCCCTTTGAAAGTTCTAACAAGAGATCCACCTTCTCATTATCGCAAGACACTTGCGACACCTCTGATGTTGTTAGTGTCCATGGACGGTGGTGATCACTTAACATCAGGTGACCCACCTGTTCGTTTGCCACCAATGACATAAAAAAAACACGTAATATTTTTTTTCTCGAACTGACTACGCTATTAATAAGGTTTAACATCTTCACCGGACTATTACTTGTAATACTGTTACCTAATCGACAATGACAGTAATAATCTGGTAGATTAGTATCCAAAACAAACTGATGTGAGGATTAGCTGATCATAGTGGAAATAACATGAATAACATAATAATAAATTAGAATGAGTTTGTAAGCCTACCCTCTGAAAGTTAACTCAGTGTATTCTGCATAAACCGTTAGGATTACACGAAGATTGAATGTATGGTGTCTTCATTTATGAGAAGTTATAACAAAGAAAGGATAATGTTATACGAAACTGAAATTAAAATACGAGATAATATTTTTTTTTATTATTTTCTTCTATTCTGCAGTCTCTTCGTCCGCAACTTTTTTTGGTTTTTGTGTAATGTGTATACGTTAAAAATCATATCCGTGAGCAACTCTTTTTAACCGACTTCGAAAAAGGAGGAGGTTACTACGTTCGACTGTGTAATTTTTTTTATGTATGTTATTCGATATCTCCGTCAATTATGAACCGATTTTAATCATTCTTTTTTATTTGAAACTGTTATATTCAGAGGTGGTCCCATATAAATTTGAAGAAAATATTCAGCTCCTAAGGGGATAAAAAATCGTTTATTTGATTTTCACCCACTTCGTCTTTACGTATTTTCGTGAAATTGGAACCGATTTATTATACCCATTAGAAACCAGATATATTTAGGCACACTAAAAAAGGAAAAATAAACCGCCTTCGATGTGAAAAACTAATAAGGCACTGAAAAGAGAAAAATAACTGAATTAATAAATTAACCAAATTAAATAAATAAAAATGATATTTGCGCTACCTAATAATATATTTGAAGTCGATGCCAACCTACATTTCACATTTGTTGCAGGTAATAAAATTTGTATACTATGGGACACGAGAGTGGACCAAAACTTTGTATGTAGATGATATGAATTTAGGTTGGCATTGACTTTAGATATATTATTAGGTAGCGCAAATATCAATATTTTTTATTTAATTCGGTTAATTTAATAATTCAGTTATTTTTCGCTTTTTAGTGTCTTATTAGTTTTTCACATCGAAGGCGGTTTATTTTTTTTGTATTTTTTTTTAAATATTCATTTAATTATTTTTATCGAACTATAAACTCTTTTAGGTTTAATGACGTTATTGTTTTTATAGCGGTTGCATTTTGATCCTTCAGTTTGTGTTCCACTTCGATCAACAGTTATTGTTGATCGAAGGTATTCCACGATGCAGGAGCGCCCACGGCCCGATGGTTGTACTTACTAACCGTATCGTCATGTCTTTAATCGTGGTCATCAATACATCTCGCTCTGCTTAACGACGTGCCAAATCAAAAGCCGAGTAGCGTAAATTACAACGCCGGACAATTACAACAATAATTACTTTTACCCATTTAACTATTTTTATATTTTATCGATTTTAGCGTTTGACTACAGTCACATTTGGAGTTAAATAACAATGTGGTCTAAGATGGGCCACGTTTTAAATTATTTTTTCCAACTCCAGTTTATTTTATGGTGCACGTGTTTTATTCAATTCATCATGTATTGACTGAACCACAGCAACGCGTCGCCGGGACAGCTAGTATAATATATATTGGTATAAATTGTACTATTGTATCATATATTACGTGTGCGAATAATAAGAATCACAGAAAGTCCGCACAATTAACAGTCCGAGAGCGTCACACGGAAGGCGACGCGTCGGCCAGCCCGGTTTAAGCATAATCCCCGCTAATGTATTTCAGTGAATACCAATGACTTATGCCTAGATTATTAAGGTCCTGGAAACTTAAGTACATATAACATAAATTTAAATAAACTCTAACGTAGTTATATAACATTGCCAAAAGAAACTAATTGATACCATTTTTTTTCTTCTCTAGATATAGTATATGTATTTATGAATTCATTATTTAGAATAATCATTAGGGTGCCCGTTACTTATAAAATTATTCACATAACATATTAACATTCAATATGTTTTCCATTTAAAAAACATGGATTTTTTCACTTTTCATACATCTTATTATTTTCTTCTTATCTTATTTCTATTTAAACACAAAAATACACAGTATTATGAAATATATGTTTCTGTAAGAAATTAATAATTCTATTTATAGGCATATAATAAATTACTGAGAAGAGAAAAATAAAAAACACATTTACTACTTCTATAACTTTGATTTCTGGAAATATACAATTCATTATTATCTTTAACAAGAACTTTTAATTAGATTCCTCTTTAGGAAATCTATACATACATATAATAAAAATGTATTCAGTAAAGTTGCAGTCAATGCTACTGAAAAGAGAAAGAACAGTAGATAGATAGTTTAACAAATGTTCGACGTGATTCTTTAAATTGGCATAACTTTTTTATTTATGAACCAATTGACATGAAACAAACACTAAATGTTAAGTGAACCTTACCACGATATATCAGTGTTTTGTCTGTTTGTCTGTTTATCTGTTTGTCTGTGCGTTTGTGCACGCTAATCTCAGAAACGCCTTATCCGATTTAGATGTGGTTTTCACTGATATATCGTGGTAAGGTTCACTTAACATTTAGTGTTTGTTTCATGTCAATTGGTTCATAAATAAAAAAGTTATGCCAATTTAAAGAATCACGTCGAACATTTGTTAAACTATCTATCTACTGTTCTTTCTCTTTTCAGTAGCATTGACTGCAACTTTACTGAATTTCATTATAATAATAATGGTCTATATAAAATTATGATTACATAATAATAATAAATATAAGGTAAAAATGATCAGTTTCGGAAAATTAAAATAACCAATGTCAGTTGACCTCAGATCTATATGATCAATCATATGAAATTGGGTTCAGCTTAGGCTGGTGAATTAGGTTGTACACGTCTGCGCAGGTATATAAAGCGCGCCGAGAGCCGCGCCGCTGCTTCGTAGTCCGGTGAAGCTGTAAAGACCTTAACAGGTCAATAGCATAGTCAGTTCAAGAAAAAAAAAACGCGCCGCTGCTTACAGCATTCAATTATTCGCAGCAAACGCACGTATTCCGGAGGCGCATGGCGTAACAGTTGCATTCGATAACACTGACTGTTTGCATAGTTCATCTATTCTATCTATCTTCTTCTATATACATACATATAATAAAAATGAAGTGTGTGTATGTAATATCAAAATAAATTTTTTCACTGATTGGGTATGAAAGTATACACGCTTCTGATAACAAAAATGCAATTTTTAAAATTTTTGTCGGTCTGTCTGTCTGTCTGTTTGATCCGGGTAATCTTCGAAACGGCTGAACCGATTTTGTCGGGAATTTCACTGGCAGATAGAGAAAATTACAGCGCGTTACTTAGGCTACTTTAAATTAGACTATCTGTTAACCGCGGCTTCGTCTGCCATGCTATCTTCAAAACGATTCGATCGATCTTCAGATCACTTTCACTGGCAGATAGCTGATCTTATAAAAAGTAATTTAAGCAATTTTAGTTTATACTAGCTGTTAACCGTGGCTTCGCCCGCTGTGCTATCACCAAAACGGTTACATCGATTTTCACGGGACTTTCAATGGTAGATAACGAACCTAATAAAAAGTAATTGTGGTTATTCTATTTTAGGCTAGCTGTTACCCGCGACTTTGTCTGCATGAAATTTAGCAAGATTTCAACTTATTCTTTATTTTTAATGACAGAAATAATTATCGGCTTATTGTTTACAATTCGACATTATAATTATTAATAACATTAATGATATAGAGGTCTTCCTAATAAGAGTATTACGTAAAGAGTTCCATAATACAATTTGTTGCGGAACAGACAAGCGTTTATTTTTTGTATAGTCACTAAATCTTAATTATAATAAGGGCAATGTATATTAAATGTAATGTAAATATAAATCTTTATAATAATATTATTAGTTATTGTTTCAATAGTTCCTTATACAGTGTAAGTGAGCACTGAGGTAGTTATATGGTTGGTTATGGTTCCAAATATTATGCTGATGACAAACCTCATTTGGCACGCTCTTTGTATTTATATATCTAATGTACACGTTACATGTTACTTTTAGTGGCGTGCGCGTCGTACTTACAATTGTCTTTAAAGAGCGTTTCTGTAATTGTACATAGTCTCACAATTCTATAATTATTTAATAGTCTGTTTGTCTGTTTGTCTGTTTGTCTGTTTGTCTGTTTGTCTGTTTGTCTGTTTGTCTGTTTGTCTGTGCGTTTGTGCACGCTAATCTCAGAAACGCCTTATCCGATTTAGATGTGGTTTTCACTGATATATCGTGGTAAGGTTCACTTAACATTTAGTGTTTGTTTCATGTCAATCGGTTCGTAAATAAAAAAGTTATGCCAATTTAAAGAATCACGTCGAACATTTGTTAAACTATCTATCTACTGTTCTTTCTCTTTTCAGTAGCATTGACTGCAACTTTACTAAATTTCATTATAATAATAATGGTCTATATAAAATTATGATTACATAATAATAATAAATATAAGGTAAAAATGATCAGTTTCGGAAAATTAAAATAACCAATGTCAGTTGACCTCAGATCTATATGATCAATCATATGAAATTGGGTTCAGCTTAGGCTGGTGATTTAGGTTGTACACGTCTGCGCAGGTATATAAAGCGCGCCGAGATCCGCGCCGCTGCTTCGTAGTCCGGTGAAGCTGTAAAGACCTTAACAGGTCAATAGCATAGTCAGTTCAAGAAAAAAAAAACGCGCCGCTGCTTACAGCATTCAATTATTCGCAGCAAACGCACGTATTCCGGAGGCGCATGGCGTAACAGTTGCATTCGATAACACTGACTGTTTGCATAGTTCATCTATTCTATCTATCTTCTTCTATATACATACATATAATAAAAATGAAGTGTGTGTATGTAATATCAAAATAAATTTTTTCACTGATTGGGTATGAAAGTATACACGCTTCTGATAACAAAAATGCAATTTTTAAAATTTTTGTCGGTCTGTCTGTCTGTCTGTTTGATCCGGGTAATCTTCGAAACGGCTGAACCGATTTTGTCGGGAATTTCACTGGCAGATAGAGAAAATTACAGCGCGTTACTTAGGCTACTTTAAATTAGACTATCTGTTAACCGCGGCTTCGTCTGCCATGCTATCTTCAAAACGATTCGATCGATCTTCAGATCACTTTCACTGGCAGATAGCTGATCTTATAAAAAGTAATTTAAGCAATTTTAGTTTATACTAGCTGTTAACCGTGGCTTCGCCCGCTGTGCTATCACCAAAATACATCGATTTTCACGGGACTTTCAATGGTAGATAACGAACCTAATAAAAAGTAATTGTGGTTATTCTATTTTAGGCTAGCTGTTACCCGCGACTTTGTCTGCATGAAATTTAGCAAGATTTCAACTTATTCTTTATTTTTAATGACAGAAATAATTATCGGCTTATTGTTTACAATTCGACATTATAATTATTAATAACATTAATGATATAGAGGTCTTCCTAATAAGAGTATTACGTAAAGAGTTCCATAATACAATTTGTTGCGGAACAGACAAGCGTTTATTTTTTGTATAGTCACTAAATCTTAATTATAATAAGGGCAATGTATATTAAATGTAATGTAAATATAAATCTTTATAATAATATTTTTAGTTATTGTTTCAATAGTTCCTTATACAGTGTAAGTGAGCACTGAGGTAGTTATATGGTTGGTTATGGTTCCAAATATTATGCTGATGACAAACCTCATTTGGCACGCTCTTTGTATTTATATATCTAATGTACACGTTACATGTTACTTTTAGTGGCGTGCGCGTCGTACTTACAATTGTCTTTAAAGAGCGTTTCTGTAATTGTACATAGTCTCACAATTCTATAATTTTTTAATACGATTTTAAAAAACGCGTGCGGAGCTGCGGGTACAGCTAGTTTAAAATAAAATTATAGGAGATTGACTTGGCCAAAAGTTTTCATCGTATTGATGAGGTTATATTTATTTAAATAATTAATTTTCTACTGCAAAAGAAAAACATAAAATTTACTGTTAACTCAAATTTAAACTTTAATAATTTTTGAATTAATTATTCTGTTGTAAATTGATTGTTTCGGTCACAAGAATTTGCTTGTGACTGATATTAGCGATCAGGTTGCGTACAGATATTATTTTTTCGAACTGCGTATACGCTGTGACCTGACAGGCCTTTACAACTTCGTCAGTCAGACGTTTTAAAGCGAGCGCTTAAGGCACTCAGCCCTATCGTAGCAAGCTCAAAAGTGCCAAAATGATCGAACCTTGGCTTGGACTGTTGGCTTGAATGCTTTCTCTCTTTCTTCTTGGGTCCCACATGGTGGTGGGGTCAGCCTTCCTTCTCTATCTCTTCTCCACTTCGCTCTGTCCTTGACGTCACATTCAGAAACTTGCTGAACTGCACTCCTTCATATTATTGCCTTGAATGCAACATCGCGATTCAGACTAAGCTACGCTAGTTATACTATTCATACATGTATGGTTTATTTACACATCATATCATCAAAAAGGGCTTTAATTCAAAATGTATGTTTTACGAGTTTTCACCAGAAATTGACGTCGCGAGAAGAACACATCCAATTCAACAGCTACTCCAATGCGATCGGAACTACGGGAATAAATAATGACTGTTGTTCTCTTTTTGATTTAAACCTGTGAATAACTTAGTCTCCGAGGAAATTTGATAAAGATAAACAAAATTAAATGATTTCTTAATTAATCATATTTGAATAAATATGTATTCTTCATTATTTATTTACTTTAAAAATGCATTCATTCAGATTTGTCATTTTATTTATAAACTGTATGTAGTTTTCTCGGTAACTTTTAACTTTAGCTTATTTTTTAAATAAATTTAGGTCGAACGTGTAAACATGATCAAACACTCAAAATTGAATTTTTGAGTTAATGCTTTTTTATTAAAGGAGTGACGTGCACTTTCGCGTACAGATACTGGGCCATACCGCTTTAATACTAGATACACGCCGGTTGATCGTTGGACGGGTCATGCCTAACCGTGACGTTACATTAGGTGTATGGTACACATATGGTACATTATCTTTTGGGTTGTCTTTAGATATACTTGTGAATTAACGTATTGACACATAAAAAAAAGAGGGACCAGTTCTTTAACTATCTTTGATGTAGTCACATCCCACTTGACCACTCCCTGAACCCACCTTGTTAAACTGATTAACAATCCAGTATAAGTACTTAGTATTCTCACATTATATAATAAAAAAATCATCAGGTTTTGGCGAAAAAAATTATCTCGTTGATCAAATCAAGTGTATACAAGTTTGAAGGTGGAATATTTTTATTTCTAAGAACACAAAGCTACGGTTACAATGGAAGCGATTTCTGACGAACGGTCGGTCTTATGTAACTGTTAGAACTAATAAATATAAGTTACTTCTTCTGTAGATACATATAATTTAGAATGTAAATCTATCGTGTTTGTACTTTTTAGATTTTTGTGTCTGTCTGTCAGTCTGTTTGTTTTAACACGCATTTCTGCTAAAGTACTGCGTTCACTCTAAAACCTCCCAAGAAAATCATAAAACATATCCTCGAGTAACGTTGCTCTTGGGTTAATTAAAATCGGGTTAAGTACTATTAAAAGTTATTGTAATTGTAATGACGAAGACTTAGTACACCAGAAAAGTAGTAAGTAAATGGACTTGGAAGTCGATGGAAATTCGTGGTGGTCTAGTGGTTTGACCGGTGGAATATTATTTCGATATCCGTAGGTTCGCACCCCGGCATGTACCAACGAATTTTTCGGAATTCGCGTATATTTACTAATTGACATTGGTAACACTATCGGCTGCCGATGAAGGAAAACATCGTGAGGAAACCTGAACCTGATAAATGTTCTTGTAGTACTACTGTATGTGGGAAAAATATAGAACTGTGGATTTCTCAGAGTTTGAAATCGCCAATACGTCGTGGGCTGGCGTGGTGATTATGCCTATAACTTCCTTCGAGAAGAGGCTTATGGCCCTTCAATGGGTCTCTTACAGGTTGATGATGATGAAATGGACTTAATACATTCAGGTGATTTTATTAGTCACTGTCTTTTTACATTAGGTTCCACGCGGACAGAGTCGCGAGCACAGCTAGTTCTAACTTATGTTATAAATGCGAATGTGAGTTTGTTTGTTACGCTATCACGACTTAGCTATTCAACTAATTACTATACAATTTTAACACATTTTCGGATATACAGAAAAGGGCATAGGGAATTTTTATCTAGGAAAATTTTAAATCTATATTCATGCGAGCAAATCCGTGGCCAAAAGCTAGTGGGACATAAATACGCAAATTTATATTCAGGATGCGATACCGCGTACCCATTATATTCTGGCAGACACGACAGAACAATCGCTCGTCAGAATCCGCGGTGACTCTAACCACAGACCTAAGACGATGATCATGTTCTTTTAGCAAAAACATTACCAGATTTCAAGATAATCATTACTGGAACACAGCCATGACCCGAACCAAGCGTCTTTTCTGTATGATGGTTGTCAGATATCAAATGAATTCTGATTTTCTCTATTTAAAAAACTTTAAAGATATTAAGAAAAGTAGAACACCGAAGAATCGGCTATGAAGCATCATAATAAGCTTTACAAAATTACATGGAAACAGTGACGTTCGATTTATCTCTATATATCAATCAAAATCAAAAATACTTAATCAGTTTAGACCCTTTTTTTTTAATGTAGCATGGCAAAATTACTGAACTATGCCTGATGGCAAGCACAGTACAATCCAAAAACAATGGCGACCACCGAGTTACACACTATCCATCTCCGGTCGCTGCTGTCATGTCGGCCTATGAAGAGCTGGATATGCACAGGCTGATCCCGAAACGCGACCCGCAGTAGCGAATTACTATGACAGGCTTTTTCGTCATGTATATGGTGGTTGCGAACCAGTCGGGCTGTAAAACCCTACCACCCCGCTTTCGCCATTGCCTCATTCGTTATTCAGCAGGGTGCACCACTGCAGGTGAGGTTGGATTGGGTGTCTCAAGTCTTATGATGTTATTTGACACCCCTTAAACCCCTGAGAAGGCGCTTATGAATATCAAAGCTACCACCGGTTCGGGCAAACAACCCAGTCATCGAGAAGGGCTGGCAAGAAACTCGATCTGATCTGCTTTATCTCTTCATGTTATATATTGTTTTACAAATATAGATAGGTAAATTCTCTTTTGGTGGATGCACGCACGCCCGTCATTTCCAGACGTCAGCATCGTTCAAATATTTATTGATGCCTTTAGATATTAAAACCCGCTTGACATGACGCGTAGTCCGGTGAAGCTGTTAAGACCTTGCTTGGTCAATAGCGTAGTCAGTTCGAAAAAAAAAACCGCTTGACATGGTGCTTGAACTCGCTATCCGGCAAATCGGTAATTTGCTTTGGGACTTTGTTATAAAACCTAACACTATTACCTAAAAAACTATTATTGATTTTAATGAGCCTGAAGCATGGAATGACCAATTTCTTACTGTTTCTAGTATTCAAATTATCTTGGTCTTTTACTAAATCCAGCTTAGCTTAGTTTTTGCGGATATACATTAGAATATCAAGAATATATTGTGCGGACAGAGTTAAGATGCAGGCAACGTTGGCAATGTTGGGGAACGTATTTATAGTGAACTATAACAAACATTAAATAATGTTACATCATATTTCAAAAACGATGTGTTGTGTAAAACTACAGTCGGAAAAATCTCTTAATTTGACAATTAGACATGAAGACCATTAAACGAAATTGTTTCCATTACTACTTATGTCATGCAGTTTAACATAAAGCTTAGCTATATATAGTTATAATATAGAATATACCATACATAATATAGAATAGATGATATGTGCAGGAAGATAGGATCCTTAGTATATCATGTAGTGGATTTTATATTTTATTCATAACCTTGTGTTATTTAACTCTATATTTTGTAATATTGGTGGCGTTTTACGTAATATAGTTCGGTTATTGTGCACAAGTGAGGTAGATAAGAAATAATAACACGGAACATAAATTCTGAGATGCCACAAAAACTCCTATGGAAAGTTATAACAAGGGAGCCATTATCTTGTTAGAACATTGAAATTATCCCAAGACAGTTGAATATTATTACATACTTGACAATGGCAGTATTAATCTAAAAGATTGGTTGCCAAAAATAAAATAAGAGAAGTGAGATATGTGTAGAAAGCGGGGAATAAGGATAATAAATAAATATGGAATTTGACATCTAATTCATCATCATCATTACCCTTATCCCACTTAAGTAGGGTCGGCACAACATGTTTTCTTTTTCCAGTCCCTCCTGTCAAATGTAATTTCAGTATTCACACCTTTTACGCACATATCGTTTTTCACACAGTCCATCCATACCATGTTCGGTCTTCCTCTAATCGTATATCCGTCCACAAACATACTCAACACTTTTCTAGTTACATGGTTTTCATCTCTCCCCATGACATGCCCATACCATGCTAACCTATTACTCCTCAACTTCTCTGTCACTGGTGCTATTTTCAAACTTCCTCTGATATATTCATTCTTAATTTTATCCATTTTATCCATTTTAGTCACACCACACATCCACCTAATTTGACAATTTGAATGAATTTGACATCTAATTGTTATAACTTATTTCGTATTTTGTAAAGCTTTTAGATTTTGACCGTTGGATCGAATTCTATAATGTTAATGTGGCCTCAATTCCAGTTAATCATCGTAGAATCGTATAGCAGACTTGTTTGATACTTTTCATACGCAGGGAGTTTTTAAAACGCACAGCAACGATTTTTTTTTCATAGAATACTCGGTAAACCATAGCCATTTGACACTTTTTAAACCTAAGGTTTCTTTTTTCTTTATTAAAGCCTAGTTATAATGTGCTTATACGTTTGAATCTTGAATTTCTTAAAAAATATCTTAAATAAATCAATTCATATGTTTTTGCTATCATTATAACTGCTTAATTTCTGTACGAATTAGATCAAATCTTTACACGACAAGCGAAATAATTGGCTAGCTGTATAACAACACAAAGAAATAAGTACATACATATATTTTTAAGTTATAAAACTTCAAATTCGATAAGTCAGTCTTCACTCAAATATCTCAGCTCACCTCCCAATAGATATCGTTTGTTAACACACCAAAATACAAGTTCCTTTATTTAAAAATTTAAATGAGTAGCATTAGCACAATATCCTCCCAAAGCGAACGATATACGTCCCTCCGATAAAAAACTAAAGGCATACCAACAATATTTGTTCCAGAGGATTCCAATGCACTTTTCTAAAAGCAAATAGTCTACACAAAGACTTCGGAAAGTAAAAAAAATAGAGGAAGAAAAACAAAAGGAGCGGCGCGTGAGACGAATACGAATGTCTCGGTGCACTGGGCCACGTTCTCGGGTCTAGTAAACTATTTTGTATTCAACATACGATGTGAGGGTTCCATCGCAAGCCACATTTGTGGAAATATCAAGTAATTAAACATAGAATCCATGTATTTATTAAACCGAGGCGTTGCCACTCAATTAAATAATACAAGAGATGAAAAAAAAACCTGGAATGAAAGCTTACGTGAGAGCTTCAGAAAAAGCTGACACCCCTAGCGATCCAGTTGAGCAAACGACGCGCGCCGCTGCGCTCGCGCCGCCCTCCCATTGGCCGGTGCAACACGGCAAGCGTGCGAGAGTGACGCGCGTATAAATTTCAACGAGTGAGAATGAGACAGTAAACTGCAGTCGACGGATGCGAGGGCTCCCGAGCGTTGACTCTTTTCAAGGCCAAGCGCATGTAACTTTTTGTTTTGTGTTCATAACGACTGTAATACATGTGAAATGACCTTCGGAACTTTCTTTTGAGGACGTCTTTACACGGGCTTCAATGAACTGACGCATCTATCAATTATAGTACCTACCTGAAGTTGTCTTTAAATACTTAGTCACCTATCGCCAAACAAAAGCATATTTGTTTCTATTATAATTTAGCTTTATCTATACATTTATCGTTTGTCAAGTTAACATGTCAGAGTAAGTACTTATCAAATGGAATATTATGATGGACAATAATTATTATTTAATAGAAAAACGCAAGTAACTTTAAACATTTTATAACTTTTTATTATATAGTAAGTATGCATTATCGAATGATTTTTACATTTAAACAATCTTATATAAGTTTGCAACTGTCATTCTGAGCATAACTATTTTACTGAAGTTAATTAGAAAACTAATCACTTTCAAACATCGTTTATTGCATATTTTACATGCATATATAAGCATCTAACATAATAAAAAGAATATTACATTTAACTGACGTCATAATCTCAGATTCAAATACTATTTTCATGAATGCCCACAAACTAATTTAGTCCTCGTCAATCTTTTTGACCGCTCTGAATACAGTGCTAAGTTTTGACTTGCGCATACTATAGTCAAAAATTTAATAGAAAAGAAAATTAAAGTACTATTAGAAGACTGGAAAATTGGCATTTGCAATCACGATGTTATACATATAATATGTATTTATATTAATATAATATTTTTATTTTTGGCTACCGTCTTTTAGTCTATTATTACTGCCATCGTAAAGTAGGTAATGTTATTACAAGTTTCTTGCGATCATTTCAATGTTCTAACAAGATGGTGGCCGTTTTATTAGAACTTTCCAGGGAGTTTTTGTGGCAAGTCAGAATCCATGCTTCGTCATATTATTTCCCATCCACTTCACTTGTCCTCTATAACCCAACTATATTACGTTAAACAACACCAATATTACAAAATATAGAGTGAGATAACACAAGATTGTGAATAAAATATAAAGTCCAAGATCCCACCAAAAACTAAAATGTGTAATTATTGTTCCTTTTTTATAAAGTCTTGCCTTATGATGACTTCAATCAGTTGTTAGAAACTAGATGGTGGCCCTTTAATAGAACTTTCTAGTATGTTTTTGTGGCATCTTAGAATTTACATTTCATGCTATTAGTTCCAGTAACATTTGCCCAGAATTGGAGAGCAATTCTGAGCAAGATACCGCCATTATTAGATAATGTAGGGTAAAATAACACAAGATTATTAATAAAAATAATATTGTGTCTTATATCGAATAAAACAAACATATTCGTCAAAATCGATTAAACAATATCATAACTACCATATCATTTACTTTCTAAAATAAATAAAGCACGGGGAAGATAAATATGGGAATATTGAAACACAAAAAAAAATACGAGTAGCAAACACGACGGCCCTAGTTCCCAAGTAATTCGATATTACAACAGTTAAAAACTTGTAGCCCGCATACAAGGGCCCCTGCGCTGCGTCGCGCCGCGGCCTGCACCAACCTACCCCAATTCCGGTTTAAAAATAGATAAGTTACGTAAACAGACGATAGACGAACCAACACGATAGCGACACCTCAACGGGACGGGTCAATGGATTTTTATCTAATAATCTTAATATTTACTTTAAAACTCACAAACGTACCCGAGTTAACATCGATGCAGCAGCTTTCTGTTACAATATACTGGAATAAAAACTCATGTGTAACTAATAATTATATCTCTTTGTACCTATACAAGTCGTTACATTTAAAAATTAGTTAAATATAATTTCAATCGTTCATATAACATGTTTAATTGGCGGGATCTTGGAATGCCATGTTTATATCTTATCCATTATCTTGTGTTATTTGGTTCTATATTGTATAATGTTGGTGGTTTTTCGAACTGACTACGCTATTGACCAACAAGGTCTTAACAGCTTCACCGGACTACATGACTACATGTTGGTGGTGCTTACGTAATATAGTTTGATTATTGTGCACAAGTGAAGTGGATCGGAAATAATACCACGCAGCATATTCTGACTTGCCACAAAAACTCCAATGAAAGTTCTAAGAAGATGGCCACCATCTTGTTAGTTCATTGAAATTATATCAAGAAACTTGTAATATCGGTTCTCACTTGACAATGGCAGTAATAGTCTACTAGAAGATTGATTGGCAAAAATAAAATAGAAGAAGAACATGTTAATTTTTTTTAAGATTTGCAGTTTTTATACGCCGTGAACAAAGTTGAAATTTTGCCGTTAATAAGGTTTTTAGTTTTTTTTTTAAGCGATCTTCATATTCTACATGTCCAAATTTGAAAACCTTGAAAAATAACATAAAATATAAGGAACAGCTAAAATTGGATTTAGCTTCTTTTGAAATGTGAACACATATGTCATATCACTTGATACAGGAATCTTCCTTAAAGAAGGTATAGTAGAAGTATAATCACGATATGAACAGGATGATATCAACTATTACATTGCTATACATCGGTAAATCAAAATTATTTAATGTAGGCCCTGAGAAGGGACTTGTAAATGTTAAAAGTATCGAAACCGACAGACACTGTGGAAGTAGGCACACCTCTGTTTATGGTTTGAACACATTCTTAGCTGATCTTAAATGACGATGTGGTCTAAGATAAACACGTTAAACCTAAAGAAATACTAGTTCTTAAGTGCAACTACGGGAACACATTTGAAAGTGTTTGACAACAAACTTTCAATTCGAGGGTGGTAGCTAACTAAGTTGGCTCAAAGAAAAAGCCCTACCAGCATGCTATGATTTCATCGAGATGCTTTCCTCTACCAAAAATGCCGGCTCATTCGGAATTTTATAATATAACTCGCCATTAGGTGGTGGTAGTCTGTATGTCATTGCTACCAAATTGAATATTGTAATTTAATTTACTGGTGGATGCCAGTAAAGACTACAAAAACAGCGCCACTCGAGAGGTTGGTACCAACTATAATACTATAACTACAGCCCTTAGGTTATAGAGCCCGAAAGCCAAGCCAAGCCCAAAGTCCCAAAGCACATTACCAATTTACCGGTCTGTACGTTTAAGCGCCGTATCAAGCGGGTTTTAGTGTCAAAAGGCTATTATAGAGTGGATCGATATGTGAACGATGGTTATATCTGTAATTGGCTTATCTCTGTGCATCCACTAAAAACTATTGTAACCTGTAATGTATTGTAAATATATATGTCTATGTACATATATGTTAAAAAGATAAACCTGTTTCTTGCTGATTCTTCTCAATGACTGGGTTGTTTTCCGAACCGGTGATGAAAAGTCCCATAGTCAGTCACTATGACTTGATTTTCGCAATACAAGTCATTGCGATCCATCCTCTTATAATATTTGTGGGTTATATAAAATACCTATTCATATGAGTAATACAAGCTATGGTATTATAGAATATCAGTAATCATCATCGAGCTAACTGATGTAACAAAAAATGATATCATACGATGCGTTTAAACTTAACAATAGAGTTAAACTATGACATACGTTTATAAATAAATGAATTGAATTAAATTCTTCCATGAATGAATCAAACCATATTGAATAAACACGGTTATGTAAACATATTGTAATTATTAGGTATTTCATTGTCTAGGAAAGTACTTCTAAGTTTCACCCGGCTTTTAAATGTGACTTATTTCATTGCTTTTAATTATATGCTTTGAATAAGTAAATCATAGAGTCTCGCTTTGGTAACTCGCGTTTAGAAATTAACAGGTGCATATTCAATTAATGGTTTAGTTTAGTTAGGAGCGTATTAGTGATTACTGTTGTACATCAACTGCTTGTTTATAGTATAAAAAGTAGTTCAAACACTCAATAATAGCTTGAGGTAGCATACACATGACCACGAAGTAACAAGAATTTTCTAAGTTAAAAAAAACTTTATATGGTTTAGCGTTTACCACAATCTCACCTTATTTTAAACTAGCCGACCCGTGCCCACTTCGTTGGTCGGTAATACGTACGCGTGGAATGGTTATTTTGCGCTAAAACGCAGCGGAAGCTCTGAAAAGGAAAAAATACCCCGATTTTGCAACATTCTTCATTGTTGCTCTGCTCGTATGGGTCTTAGCGTGATGATATATAGCCTATAACCTTCCCTGATAAATGAGTTATATAACACTGAAAAAATTTTCCATATCGGGCCAGTAGTTCCTGATATTACCCCTTACAACGTCACAAACTCACAAATTCACAAACTTTACCTCTTTATAATATTAGTATAGATGATGATGTGACGTAACATGGTAACATGCCAACTTAAAGGAGTACTGGCTCTCAAGTGCATATATCGGGACACATCTATCAATGCTTCGCGACCGATTTTCATACTCAGTAAAACCAGTAACAGTTTTTAAGGTAACAGTGTTAGGTTTTATAATAAAGTCCCAAAGCACATTGCCGGACTGTAAGTTTAAGCACCATGTCAAGCGGGTTTTGGTGTCCAAAGACTATTTATTATAGAATGGACCAATGTGAACTATGGTCATGTCTGGAATTGACTACTCTCTGTGTGCATCCATTAAAACGATTGTAACGTGTAATGTATTTAAATATATATATATGTTAAAAAGATAAACTCAATTGAGTTTCTTGCCTGTTCTTCTCGATGAGCGAGTTGTGTATCCGAACCGGTGGTAGTTTTGACGTTCATAAGCGCCTTCTTAAGGCCTAAATTGAATAAAGTTTTTTTTTTATTTTTATTCTATGATTTCGTTGTGCTTTACTTAATTTCGACTCATTATAGGATTTTAACTTACGTCAATTGACACAATGTCCCAAAACGTCAAAATAGAGTACCACAGATTATAACTAAACACGAATATCGCTGCCGCCCTATCGCTTCACGTCGCATCGGTCTAGCTGCCGTTTCTCACAAGAAGCGGACCGTAGATTGAGAGCGGCTGTAATTTTTGCAAGCATCGAAAATGCAGACGTGTACTTAGAGTCATTGTTACATGATAATATCAAAAAGTAAAGAAACTATCCCACAATATTGTCAATGTACTGGCATATAATTCTAAATCTTATTTCATAGTCTTTAAAGAATGGAATTAAACGTATAAGAATCGACGTAAGGTACGTGGGCACCTATTCATTCTTATGATGATACACTGAGAAATACGTTTTGTCGCATCAGGGTTTTAATGGATATTACTGATAATTATTATGATGTCATTGACTATTTTACTTATTGTAATTTGTAGGGTCACCTCGACTCCTTATTATAATATTGTTTTAAGACCTGTCATAATGGGCAGCCTAGTTGTCAGACACGAAATACACGTTTGAATTCGTGATGCTCACATGCCGGTATACATGTGTGTCTCACGAATTCTTATATGTATGAATTGCTTAGTTTAGCTTAGACAGATTTGCGATGTTGCATCCAAGACAACAGCCCAAACCGAGGTGCGGCCACTCTGGCAACCTTGAGTTTATTGCCAATCGGCGAAGTGCCTTAAACGCTTGCTTTAGTAGTCCGGTGAAGATGTGAAGGCCCATCAAGCCAATAGCGTAGTCAGTTCGAAAAAAAACTGTCATAGTGTCACCGCTTATGTCCAAAAAGCACACCTACATTCTAGCGGCACTCGTCGTGGATTACCTGATCCCGGCACACGACAGGCTTTAGCATAGAATTATGAAACCTGCTCACAGCTTTGTTACTCTGCGGGCTTAATCGTATTCCTATTGAGAGTGTTACATTTCACGTAAAGGGGTTGCGATTCATTCAGACATGATTTTCGTGCTCTACTACTCGGATACATATAAACCATCTTTGTATTAACTGCTAATTATATAAGTGATCGAAATTTGATTGTGATTTATTATTTCTCAAGTTTCAATTTATTATTTTATTCGTATGTCAATTTAAACAGGACTAACTTCTAATTCGATTACCGTGTTACCGTGTTCATGCTAATATATACTAATACTAGCGGTCCCGGCGGACGTAGGCCTGCCTTGAAAAAAAAATCTAGAATTCAATCGCAGCGCCACCTACCGGGTCCAATTGTGAATCTAAACCTTCTCGGATCCACTCGAACAGGCATACAAAGTTTCATCAAAATCTGTCCAGTCGTTTAGAAGGTGTTCAGTGACATACACACGTACAGAAGAAATTTATATATAAAGATTATAAAGCTGAAAAGTTTGTTTGCTTGAAAGCGCTAATCTCAGGAACTAATTACTGGTCCCATTTGAAAATTAAAATTCTATCAGTTTTAATAGCCCATTTATGGGAAGCCTAAATATCATCACGCTAAGACCAATAGGAGTGAAGCACCACAATGAAGAATGTTTCAAAATCGTTTGTTTCCCTTTAGGAATTTCCGCTACGTATTAGTGTAAGCCCAAAGTAACTATTCCACGCGGAAGAAGTCGCGGGCAGAAGCTAGTACAATATAAAACGACAGTTTGCAAACAACCCATTGCTGGGCAGAGACCACTATATAAAAGAAACAGGACCAGTGCCCACGCCAGCTTGGAACGTTAGTGTCTATTTTAAGTCCAAAGAAAACATATTTTCGTATTTCCTTTGTCAATGGTGTCTGTGGAGAATATTTCACAATATATTTTTCTTCCCTGTTACTAATTACTTTCGCCAAATGTTTATACATTGCGTTACAAGATACGTTGAATTATCGGTCTAAATGTGAATTTAATTAAAGTATTTAAATTTTTGTTATTTTTTTTATTGTAGCACAGCAAAGTGACTACACTGTGCCGATGGTGATACGTTATCCCTCGCCGGTCGCCGCTGTCATGCCGGCCCGGGTGAGCGAACAAACTCCGCCCGTGTCCAGAGGTGACCAGTGTTAATTATCTCACCGGTACCCGAGCCATTCACTACTGGATATGCATGAGCTGATCCCGAAACGCGACACGCAAAACGAATCACTATTACGGGCTTTTTCGCTACATGCATGGTGGTCGCGACCCAGTCGGGCTTTAAAACCCTACCACCCCGCTGTCGCCATTGCCTCGTTCGTTACTCAGCAGGGTGTACCACGTGCAGGTGAGGTTGACTTGGGTGTCTCAAGCTAAAGATGTTATGCGACACCCCTTATACCCAAATTGCACGGTGGTAGGGCTCTTTCTAAGTCCGTCTGGTTACCTACCACTCTCGAGTTGAAAATCTGTCTAGGTTAGCGTGTTTGCCACCTTAGACCATATTGCATCGTCATTTAAGATCAGATGAGATTGTGGTCAGACGCTAAAACCTATTAAATATTTAAAAAAAAAATAATGACGACGATTTTTAATATTTAATTCCGTTTATTCAGTGATATCATTTCCATAAAATCAACACGTGACTCCGACCAAACTGTACACGAGTATTTTAATATTATAATGGTCATTGCACTTTGTTTAAATCCTGTTCATCGTCATGTCATTACATCATCTTACGTTATTGTATTAGTTACATTTTTTCCTCTATCCATAGAATCCTGTTTTAGTCAAAGGGACCGTTCAAGTAGTAGCTAATTTTTGTGATTTCCGACTTCCCTCTCCCCCGCTAAGTAAAATTAAGCAATGTTCTTAGCCGCTTCCTATGCTTACTATTTATATAATTATTTTTTATTTGTTCTGGTTTCCTTATAGATTCGTGGTCAGCAGTTAGCAAGCAAATATGGAATTTATAGTCTAAAGAGAAATTAACTTATACGTTCGGTAATTCGGCGGTTCGCTACAGGGCGATGGTGGCCCAGTGGATAAGACATCAAACCTAGACATTCAGATCCCCTATCCCTTATGTCATCGAAAATAAGCAAATTAATCCAAAACCCAAAAGTAAAACTTCTTTGGCATATATATATATCATTATATTATAAAACAAAGTCCCCTACCGCGAATGTCTGTCTGTCTATTCGCGATAAACTCAAAAACGACTAAACGCATTTTCAAGCGGCTTCCACCAGTAGATAAAGTGAATCATGAGGGAAATTTAGGTATATACTTTGTCAAGGTTTTTTTTATTATCAGGGCGGGATAACGTCCGCCAGGCCCGCTAGGTCAATTATATATAAAGAGAATGCTTATGAACTATATACCATACGAAGCCCTGTAGTATGAATACTAACTATACATTAACTCATTTTGGTATGCTACTAGTCTCAGACAGACACTCATACATATTACATACATACACACAAATACATTCCTACCTTACATTTTACGCGTAACGCGTAGCGAAAGATTTTGCCTACCGTGCCATAAAAGAAATCCACTTCAAAAATATTTAATTATTATGTTATTCGAACAGAAAAGTGTTCTAATAAGAAATCATAATATAGAGGTCGCGCGGGAAGCGAGTGTTGAGTGTTTTGCATTACACAGATAACCAATCACAAGTTCAACATATATATTATTTAGTTTTTAGTTCACATTACAATGACAACACTTGATCGTAAGTAATCAACACAACAGTAGATTGTTGCCAATTTCACAAATATTTTTCTTACTCTCTAGGTTACGTATTTTGTCTCTTAGTCAGAAAAAAAGGTTTGTAAACTCACAAACAGCATAGTACATCGAGATAATTATAAAGTCTGATATTGAAAAGGGCTCCGTATTCATCTTTAAAACTAAAAACCCGACCGTCATTGTTCAAGAATTATTTCTCCATGGACGTACTCTAATTAAAGAGGCACTTTTAAATTAAATTAGCGAAAGAGCTTCAAACACGTTGGATCTCATAGAAAGCCCTACAAGTGAACCGTGCTTTTTTTCTAAATTTATACTCTATGTCAACAACGTAAAATTTAAATTTCAACGACTGATGCGTCTCCAAGATGGCGGCAGACTCGGGCGCAGCTTTTTCGTTCCTTTTTTCATTTTCAAACAATCGGTTGTCGGCCAGTCTTGTTTGAGGGTTGAAACGCGTAGCACGTGTTAAGTTTGGAAGAAAAAGAAGTTTATATTTTTTTCTAATAAGAACAATCTATGTTCTTTGTTTTAGTATATTGTCTAAAAGTTTTAGGGAACGATAGGGGTTGGTTTCCTTTATTATGTGACAGTGAGTGCGGGCGAACATTTGGACCGTTACAAGGGGAACTTTAATGAAGTAATGTATAAAAACCGTTTTATTATTTCTATTTTAAACATGACTTAGTTATTCGTCTGTGAAAGCGTCGTACTTTGACGTTTCGTTATATTTATTGGAAATTTTCCTCTGTAGCGATATGGAATTATTTAAAAAAAGTCGTTACTTTAAAAAAATAAATAATGTAAGGTAGTGACTAAACTATTTTGAATCCAATTAGCACCGTTCTTCTCGTATGTTCTATGTTGGATTTTTAATGAATACTATCTTTAACGATGGATTACAAAAGTTCTTTGTTGTCTGCTAGTCACATCTCTGTTGGAGAACTTGACTCATGTCATGTGGTCGTCATTTTTGGTATTTTTTGTTTTAAAATTCACAAACTTATTCGATGTTGATTGACGATGTAGGCAGAGGTGTGTAGAATGTTAGGTATAAAAATAGAGATCTCTAGTTAAAGGAAGAACTTTAGAAAAAACTCCACGACGTTATAGTTTCGACAAAATTTCATTTTATTTTAAAATTTTTCGTTGTTTTAATTTCTACATCACCTGAGACGTATTCCGATTGCACTTCTATTGAGTCCAGAATACTTCAAATAGTTGCAATCCAGTCATATATAATAAACTAGAAACTGCTCGCGACTTCGTTTGCTTTAATTACAATATAATACTAACTAATAATAAACAATTAATATTATTCCAGGTTAATGTAGCTTCCTAAAAGTGGATGAATTTTCAGAGTCAATTTATAGTTTCGACGATTCCCTCTTACATTCAAACAAAGTTTATTACGTAACAATACGTGTAGAAGTATTCATGAACTAGCATGAGGGCTACATGCTAATTTTATAGTTTTTTTTAAATGAAAAAGCAATGACCTACCCTTGTAAAACATTAGGTTAGAATTCATTTCTTTTCAATTGGCGCCGCAGAAGTATTTGCCAGTGTCAACGCTAAATTATCATTTAATTAATATCTAATCCAATTTATTATTATCTGTATTCTAGCTTAGTCTGTACATTGCCAATCTTGAGTTCTTTAATGTGTAAAACAATGAATAATAATGTAGTCAAACCACGTAACAGTCAATTACTGAACATGTTCTTAAAATTGTATAAGGAGATTTTACGTTAACTAGAAATCCATGTTCTTTTTATTATATAGGTACATGAATGTATCACATAAAATATTAAATTAAATATGAGAAGATTTATGAATAAGTAATAAAAAGACTACATGAATAATCTGTCCCAATCTAAACTTTTTTCTGTGCTTACATATTTACACGTATATTTTGTCATCAAAATTTATGACTTTACGTATAGCTTTAAAATATATTTCCTATTTATGCTTTATGTTAATTAAAAATAGTGCATTAATATAATGGCTGTTTAGTGTCTTTTTAATCGATAAATTTTAGTATTAATTTGCATCTCACATCTGTATAAAAATTCCATCTAGAGATAAGACAGGGGTTTGATTTGTTCGTACTAAAAACGAATTGCTGTATTTTTAATGTTATATTTTTCTAATTAAATATATATGGCGTCTAAATAACAAAATTTTAAGAGTTTGTGAAGCTCACGTGATTCATAAATTAATGGCAAAAATGACTGAATATGTGTTTCGAAGTGACAAATTTTAATTATGTTGTAGCCATAATGTAAACTAAAATATGCACTTTTGTCTTTACCTGCTCATTAAAATATTCTGGTGTCATGTTTTTCGAACACAGTAAAAATCAAACTGGAAGATAAATGATATCATAAAAAAATAAGAAAAAAAAACAGGCGTGTCGTAATAACACATGATAGAAATGAAACTTTCGTATTACAGGGAAACATTTAATTTTAAAAAATATAATAAAAAGCCAACATCACGTGGTGTTCCCAAGCGGTCATCCATCCAAGTACTGACTGTGCCTGTCGTTGCTTAACTTCGGTGATTGGACGAGAATCTTTTCTGAACACTCTACTCGACACAATGCTTACTCCCACTACTTTTCGTCACAAAAGAGGTTGCCGACCACAATTTAAAAATATAAAACGCTTTACCTTTAGCTCGTCGTTTGAAATGGGCAGGACATGTGGCTCCTATTACCGGCAAAAGGTAGACAAAGACTGTAACTCTCTGGAGCGTACACCACGGATACAGACATAGAAACAGATCAAAGGCGCGGTGGAAAGACAAATTGGAATTTACAGCAGGCTGGTGCTGGATATAGCTAAAAATTAAGACACTTGCATACCTAAAGCATACCTTTACCTGGAGAAAGAACCTGAAAAAATTACGTTGATATCATTATAGTTTAGTCCTAACTAATTACAGATGCGATTATGAGTTTATTACACTTTCACGGCTTAAGTTCTCATCCGATGATTATTCAATTTTTCATGAATCTTGTCAAGGGTACAGCAAACAACATAGAGTACGTTGCATCTAGAAAAGAATACGCATCCGAGAGATAAATCAAGTGTACACTAACTCGAGCAAAGCAGTGGACAAAAGTTAGTTACTAAATATTTGAAAAAAATAAATTATTACATGATAAGTAGATATCAAATTTTGTATAAAGCAATTAAGTTAGTGAATTTTATTTTATTAATTTATATAGTCGGTACTCTCATTCCTATGTTTAAAGTTATTTTATTAATTGTGATTGTGGTTGATAACTTTGTTGACATGGTTCTTTTCGCGGACGACACTTCACTTATATTTAAAAAAAAATTGATCCAGAGTTTAGTTATCTAAATAATACCTTAAATAAAATCTCCGATTGGTTTGCGTTAAATGATCGGTTGCTTAATGCAAACAGAACAAAATGTATAAGATATACCTTGCCTAATGTTTCGCTTGCTCATAGCAGAATCGAGATCGAAGAGAGTCTAGTAGGCTTGGTTGACAATACTGTATACAATTGGGTCCCCACATTACAAAATTGGCAGGAAGATTAAGTTCTGCTGCGTTTGCGATTCGAAAGATTCGCCAGCTAACAGATATTGCCACTGCTAGGTTGGTCTACTTCCATAGCTTAATTTCTTATGATATTTTGTTGTGGGGGACAGCAGCTGAGGTGGACACCATATTCCTACTACAAAAACGGGCTGTTCGATCAATGTATAAGATGGAGCCTCGGGAATAATTAAAGACTAAGTTTCATGACTTAGGTATCTTAACTCTGCCCTCCCAGTATATTCTTGATGATTTAATGTATGCCCACAGAAACTTAGATAAAATGGATTTAGTAAAATACCCGCATATTTTAAATACAAGAAGCAGTTTCAGTTCAAGAAGCAGTACAGTTTCAGGCTCACTAAGGCTTAAAACAGTTTTTTAGGTAATAGTATTAGGTTTTATAACAAAGTCTCAAGCCACATTACCGATTTGCCGGATAGTGAGTTCAAGCATCATGTTAAGTGGGCTTAATGTCTAAAGGCTATAGGGTGGATCAATATGTGAACTATGATGACGTCTAGAAATGACGCTCTCTCTGTGCATCCACTAAAAATGAAATGAACTATAGTAAAAATATATAACATGAGTAGATAAACCAGCTCCAGTTTCTTGCTGATTCTTCTCGATGACTGGGTTGTTTTTCCGAACCGGTGGTAGCTTTGACGTTCTTAAACGCCTTCTCAGGTCATAAATTGAATAAATTATCTTTTATTTTTTTACAGATTTAATAATTATCATTTTGACACTATTATATAGTAATTTTTCATATCGCTTTACTTTTGCGAAATGCGTAATTCGAACTCCGTTCATGTTTGCGGTCACGGTCGGTGCTCCGTTACCCCTTCCTCGTATTCAGCTAGGTGTGTAGTGTGCGACTGAATTGTATCGTGTTGACCATTTTTATTTCGTTCAATTATATTACTGTAGAACCTCGGTATATTAAACTTGGAGATGTTGAAAACCTCTGCAATTCGATATCAACCCTCTTTTCCATCCAATCAATTCCCGATACCTCAATTACACGAAATCTGAGCCCTTAACAAGACATAATATATAGGTATATATATATATATTCTTTAATGATTTGGCTTTTCACTACAATGTTAGTGGTAATCAAACGATCGATCGTGAGTGCTTTTAATTCAATCTCGACAAAAAATTGCCGATATAGAATTATTCACAAATTTTATTTTAGTAGGTAGGTAACTAAAACAAAATGTAATGAATAAACAACTAAAATTTATTTGATCCACAATTATGCCAGAATAACACCCTTATCACTTTCTTTTATCGTTTTTAGCGGAAGTTAAGTACACCTATACGACAATCCTGCATCACACGTACTTGCAACCTTTCAAAGTCGATCGGTCGTAGTCGAACAATATTGAAGTGGATAGCAAGAACATCAAGTTTGAGCACTGCTTTGTGATATAAACTGACTATGTAGCCTAACATATGCACTAAAGCATACATAGACTGGACTCAGTGGCGTATCTACTCTTAGACGGGCTTGATATTAAAATTTAAAGGGCGGGGTGTCTGCTTCTTTCAATTAAATTATAGCATGCTTTCTACGCTATATGACATAAAATTCACTAGGACATACGAGCAATATCGTTATTTTTATAATAAATTAACTACCACATCATAAAACAAAGTCCTCTGTCGCGTCTGTCTGTCTGTCTCTCTGTTCGCGATAAACTCAAAACTACTGAACTGATTTCCATGCGGTTTTCGCCAGTAGATAAAATGATTCACGAGGAAGGGTTAGGTAATTGTCAACATTTTTTAAAATTTTATTAACAGGGTGGGACAAAGCCCGCCGTGCCCGCTAAATTTTAATAAGAATTTAAGGTTGTGTATGAAATTTTAAGAATTTTTCAAGAATTTTCAGAAATTTCAAGAAATTTCACATCGGGGCTCGTATCATTTATACAGCTGATAGCTTATAGCAGTGGTAGCTACTCCTCTCGAAGTAATATAATGTATGCAGTACCCTCTTCACGGCCAACAAGATATGCGGAGAACATGATAGGGTTTTAGCCCGTGTGAGTCGGCCATAATTCACCCTTAGTTGCCTGACGGGGTGGGTACGTATAATGGATAATATCCATGTAAAAAAACGGCTCTGATTGGACATAAGTGTAGATGGATTACACCTTCAGTTTGGTATAGATTATCAAGTTGAGTGTTGTAGCTAGATGGGCATTATTAACAACCCTAACACTATGAAATTGTTTCACTAAATAACTTATTTGATTGTGTCTGTTTGTTAAGCTGTATTGTCATATTCTTTGTGTATCACATCGCACTTCTAAAATTCAAATTTATTTCTATTTCCAGGCAGCTGTAGCAGCAACTTGACAGGTATTTTGTACAAAGTGTGGCACCTTATCGAAGTTTTTGAGTCACTATTGGGAGTTTGAGGATATGTAACAGCTTTAATATACGAAGGTATGTATTGTTTAAAATGTCACAACTCAACATAATGTAAAATTCAATATTTTTATTTTTTCTATAAAAGAAGTACCTACTTTTTTAGCTTTCTTTTTAGCCAAAGTAACCTTATTTTCATCATAACTACTTGTCCTTTGTGGCAAAACTTGATGATACGTATCCTAGATGACTGAGAAGTCTTTACCGGTTAGTAAAAGTCTCATTCAAATCGGTTTAGTCGTACAACATACACTTTTTATACTACATAGATTTAGTTATGTCATTATATACAATACATAAAATTTTTAAATAAAAATGTGTATTGGTCCGTATCATGTAACTCATTCAATACATTAGTGCACCAATTTTTAGCCCAAAACAAAATCGGCTGAGTGCCTTAAGCGCTCGCCTTAGTAGTCCGGTGAAGCTGTTAAGACCTTGCTACGTCAATAGCGTAGTCAGTTCGAGAAAAAAAAAACTTTTTATTTTTCTCCAAAAATTATAAAAACAATAATATGAAGAAATAAAATGGAATTATGTTTGTTATTTTAAAGATAATATGAACGATTTAGCTGTCTTCCGTGACGGAAAACAAAAAATGTTCCAGAAAAAATTATAATTGCGCCATCTATAGTAGCCCTATAAGACTAGAATTCTAAACGTTTCAAAGCACTGTGACGTCTGAGTATAATCACGAAGTTAGTTGTCCCTGGGAATACATTGTCCTTGTGAAATATTTTACGAATATTAATTTAGTGTTTATTGATAAATCTATTATATCTATACTAACTTACTTTCAGGATATTCCATGATTGAAACACGGCTGCGAAGAACTTCTAACGGCTATCGTCGTAAACCAATTGGAAAGCATCGAAGGGATTTAGAAGTCTCTCTTTGAAATATTTTGGACAACTGTAAAAATTTATACGAATGGGGCAACTCATTTGAAGGTTAAATCTTTAGTCCAACGACAACTACAAATGTAACTACTCGAAGGTTCTAGAATATTTTAATACATACGGATAAATCACATATAAGTGTACAGATAATATAAGCAACCGACAGAGCAGTAGTCCGGTGAAGCTGTCAAGACTATACTAGGCGAATAGCGCAGTCAGTTCGAAAAAAACCGACAGAGCAGTTGTCACCATACAAAAAGTAATAAACGCGTCAAAAGTTTTTTTTAAAGTTAAAAGTTCGAACGACGAATGTAAACGCTAGTGCTTAAGATGTTTTCGAATAGATGGCACTCTTTCCGGTTAGCACAGAGGTTCCCAAAGTGTACGCCGCGGCACCCTGGTGCACTGTACAAAGTAAAGAGTAAGTTGCGTTAATTATTATATACACTAAAGTAGTCCGGTGAAACTGTGAAGACCCTGCCGGGTCAATAGCGTAGTCAGTTCGAGAAAAAAAAACTGATGAAAAATAAAAACGGTTAGTCTTTTTTTTCTTTTTTCTTCTATATTTCTGCTGACTCTTTGATCCGCACCTTTTATCTGCTTTCGTTTATTTTAATAATAATATTATTAATCGTTTTAAATGTAAGCAATCGTTGTAATTATTCGAAAAATAGTCGTGAAATCTTACAAATAAAAATATTACATAATTGCATAAAATCAAGTAATAAAAGAGTGTGACGGTCCACTTTCTTTTACTATTCGGAAAGAAGAAAACACACGCTTAAAAAGTTTACACTTCAAATAATCCGTTTAGTTATTCTATAGTAATATCCTAATTATACAAAACAATAACGGCTATAATGACAATTAATAACATTGTTATTTTACAACAACTGCTTTATAAACTGTTATATTTTTTGTTAGTTAATGTGTTGTTTTGTATCGTGATTTTGAGTGTAAGCAACATGCTCTTTCTCTCTCACACACACATTAGTTTTTATTGATTCGCATTTTCTATTAACAATTATTGACAGCGAAATAATAATATCTTCAATAACACGTCATCCGTTGTGTAAGAATAACGCATTACTTTATAAGTTAATGTAATAATAATATTGAAAAAGAAAACATGAAGATATGACGTCTAAAGAAGATTATTCTACGAACGTATTTGGGCCTGGTAACTCCACCACCGTTGGCTTTGACCTTTCGCCAACGGAGGAAGAGTTCCCTTTCCTAGATGCGATGTCCTACGTACCTGTTGCAGAAGTAAAATGAAGAAATAATTGAACGTTAAGGATATTAGAGGGTGGATCGACATGTGAACGATGGTGATGTCTGGAAATGACGCCCCTCTCTGTGTATCTGCCACAAACGAATATATAACTATGTCTATAACTATGTATGTTCATAAAAATATGTTGTGTTATGTTATGTATATTGAAAAGATAAATCAAAGCGAGTTTCTTGCCGGTTTGATTATAACATTATCATTGTCTAGTAGTGTAGTAGGTCTTGTCTTTATAGATGTGTTCCAGCAGGTGCAATTGAAATCCATTTCACCTGGTTTACCATGTTACCATTTTAAATCATATTTAACATTAGATGAGATTGTAGTCAATTACTAAAACCTATAAAGTACCCGAAGAAAAACACAGAATAATCGTTTTCTTCTAATAAATCTGTAGAGCCATCGTTTCTGTACATCGAAAGTATTTACCATAGATGATTTATTTTTATTAGGTCTACGAAACTGGGTTCAATCTGACAATTCGATATCATATATCCTGACAGTACAGTTAAAATTAAATCCTTATACACGTACCCACAGCTTACCATTGTTGTACACGCAAAACAAAACAAAAACGAGATACATAAAAAAACTTGTATGTGGGAAAATATAAAAAAAAATACAAAAATTAAAATGTAATTTACAAACTAAAATAACCGCTTATAAAGAAAAAAAAGTGCGTGCGTACAAAGTACACATGTCAGAAGTGAAACTTCTTTGGTGAACTAATTTATAGGAAAAAAAAATTAATTAAATTAATTTAATTTAGTTAATTTTTTTTTTTTTAAATTAAATGGATAATTATAGATTAAATATAATTATAATGTAATTATTTTTGAAGACTTTTAAATTAATTATTTAATTTCTTATTTATTATTTTTATTTTATTCTAAAACTTTAGATTTCCGAGACTTGAAAAATAGATGAAAAATCTGCGTTTACTGCCAATGACGTCACTTCCGTTGCATACCTGCGTGACGTTACATCTGTAAAATTTTTACCCTCATGCGCCTAAAGAAGTTTCACTTCAAAAATGAGATTAATACTATTTGTTATACCTTAAAACACAAACAAAACGACAGTTACAAGAACGAAATGATTACTAGTGTTCATGGGAAGTGTAATAAGATATATTTTTTTAAACTCTATATATTTGAAAATGCTGATCTCAAAGATTAGTAGATGAATTTTCATTTAACTTAACAACCTTTATTTCTTCTTCTTCTTTATTAACAAACTTCTTTATAACAGAAATTAAAAAATTTAATTCGTTCAAAAGGTTGAAATCAATCTACAGAGTAGTATAAAACTCTTCATTCGCTTTATAAAAAGGTAAGAATTTAATATCAACTTGTTGTAATTCCTTGATTATAGCAAACATCCTGTGGTTAATTTTTTTTGTTCTATGTAGGGTGAACCCAATATCTTTTCTTTCGGTTATTTTTCCTATTTCGATAATAGATGAGAGTTTTTTCATCACTTAAGTCATACATGATAACATATTTTAAGTAGATACGCCACTGTTCTAGTGTCGACGCAAATATCGGAATCTGTGTAGCACCGTGTACTGGATAACTGCTGACGCTAGTAGAAAAAGTGTCGAAGACTTGTGTAGCGTCATGTGCTAGTTCTACATTACTCGCTCGTATTAGTGAATCTCTTTATTAATATTCCTAACCAACTTCTGCCCGCGAGTTTGTCCTTGTGGAACTTACTTACATACCTTACCTAACCACATAATGTTACTTTGGGCTGAGCGGAATCTCTCAAAAGGAAAAAAACCCGATTTTGAAACATTCTTCATTAGTGCTCCGCTCCTATTAGTCTTACCGTGATGATATATCTTAATGAGCTATTTAACACTAAAATATTTTTTCAAAACGCCCCAGCAGTTTCTGAGATTAGTGCGATGAAGCAAACAAACTCTTCGACTTTATAATATTAGATATATTATATAATATACTATGCTATATATAATATAATATTAGATTATACTTTAAAAAAGTGTGCAGAGTCGCTAGCACATGCACTAATTAATATCATTGGTTTATAGTTCCTGTATGTTGTAATTCAGTCCATGATGCGATATGAGAAATAATAGACTACTAATAAATAAATAATTAATTAACGGGTGTCTTTGTTTTCTTTTCTACCTTTCTTTATCGTTTTTGTCATTTTTTACTTACACCTACCATTTCACTCATAAAAAAGGTTTATGCCTCCCTAACAACACGCTGATATGTGAGATTGAAAAGCAAATTTTTCGAGTCACAATAAAAAATATGCGTAGATTAGAAGTAGTCATATATTGCATAATATATTGCAGTATATGTTTAGGTTAGGAATAAAAGCAACATTAACAGGTGCATTGTATTTAGGTACATAAGGTATTTAGTTCAACATTTTTGCTACATATTATCCTATTTACATGCAACAATGGCACGCATATCAAATACTATTACAGTATAATGTAATTTCAATAATGAACAAATGAGTGCGTATAATATCAAAAAAGTATATTGAAATAATAATATTAACGAGTGTAATCCGGTGAAGCTGTAAAGAAAAGCCTGTCAAGTCGGTAGCGTAGTCTGTACAGCAAAAAAAAAACGAATTACAGTTACCTACTGTTCTAAGTAGTCAGAATTAGTAGTAATTATTAATCTTGACATCCTTATAATTCCCTATGTCTGTTCGTATACTGTCTGTATACTTGTTACATATAAATATTGAATAGTTGATTGCATCTGCTTTTTTATGTCATAGCAGGCAAACGAACAGATGGGTCACCTGATTTTAAGTGATTACCTCCATACATAGACACTAACAACAACAGGGGCGCCGTAAGTGCGTTGCCAGCCTGTGTTTGGGGGGAATAGGGAGGAGGGGGAAGAGGAGAGGGGAGGGGAGTTGGGCCTTCGGCGCTCTCACTGACCGAGCAAAACGCAACAATGCAACCACTATTACACGTCGGTTTTCTGTGGGTCGGGTAGTACTGCTACGGACGCGCTGACCTATTTATGCTGGAACCAGTAATAGCTTCAGCGTTCCTCTACCACCTACACTTACTACCTACATCAACGCTCTGACGTGTATCTATACGAACACTGTTACCAATAGATAGGTAATAGAAAATTCAAAATTTAATTTAGTGCTTTTCAAATGTTCAGGACGTCCTTGCATCAAAACTCAAAGGTGAGTTATGTGTTAAGCTTAAGGTCAATTCATACTAGCGCAGAGTCAGAGCGTCAAATTCTTCACAATTAAAGCGAAGTTGCACGATGCAACACGTAGATAGACATCTTGTATAAAATGGTCGACATTGACTTTGCTATGATGTTACTGTACTGCTCCAGTGCTCAACTCCGTCCAACACAAGCCAGTTTTGGATTCCGACTTTCCGACTGACGACGTGTTGGTTCGTGTAATAGGCGTTTGGGTACTCGCGCACTAATGCGTGTTAGTTGCGGTCAGACGCGCGAATTCCAACGCGTCTTGTTTTTATCTCAGAATTAATATGTGCATCACTTTGTGAAGAATAGGCTGAATTTCTAATGTGACATTTCAGATTGACTTTTCGACTCTGCGTTGGCATGAATTGACCCTTAGTATCCAGACTAGACCCCCTCGGCGGCAGCTCAAGCCTAGGTCCGTTCCCTCGGCGTGGAGCCCTTGAGTACGCTGCTCGCGCGATACAGTGACACAAAATCTTACATCACTGCGACAACATTACACATATCACACACACGTACACATGCACGCATACACGCTTACACATGCAGGTGGAAGGGTTTCATTTTTTCCCCTTATCAAACTGAAATAGTTTAGAATATTATCCGATACGAAATATATATAAGGGTTATTGAGGTATGTATGCTTGGTACACATATATGTTTCAATTACTCATATATGTATGAATAGTTAGCTTAGCTTAGGTTAGGTTAGCTCAGATAGGTCGCGAATTGCATGTATCAGGCAACAGCCAAAGCCGAGGTGTGCCGCGCACCCTTGAGCTAGTTGTCAAGTAAAATCGGCTGAGTGCCTTAAGCGCTCGCCATAGTAGTTCAGTGAAGCTGTTAAGACCTTGTTTGGTCAAATAGCGTAGTCAGTTCGAAAAAAAAAAACAAAGACCCTTAGTATTAAAATGTTGGACCACATAGTAATTTAACATGAAGTCAGATTTTGTTCAAACTAATAAAAAACAACTATGAAAGAAGTTGAAAATATTCACATAAATTACTGTATAAGTTTTTGTAATACTGTGAATAACGGCAAGTATATATTTATCTGTATTTTGAGATATAAATGTTTATGTCGCAAGCGTTGATATTTAAAGACTTATAGATAGTATTTATATACAACTCGATAAATCATTTGATCGACATGTCTGTTGTGAAGAAATTAATTTAAATAAAGTATATTCTCTTAGTCCTTCTAAACCACACAACGGTATTTTTATATGCTTTTCAAGATCTTTTAGAGAATTTCTTGCATATTATTTATATGTCTATCATCTTGTTACTCTTGCCTCACTTAAGTAGTGTCGGCACAACATGTTTTACCCCCCCTTGTAGTAGCTACCCCTTGCAGCTTGATTACTTAACATACTGTAAAAATTAAACTTTATTTACATTAAATTTCCATTTTGTTTTAGTTGTTTGTTTTATAAGAATTTGTAAAGTATACGTGAAATCTGCATTCAATCATAATTATGTCAAATTTATTTTACTTTTGACATATAAACCACTTTTTTCACTGAGATACTGAAATTGGGATAATATACCTTTCCAACAGTGAAATATTTTTTTAAATCGGATCAGTAGTACCAAGGATTCCTCAAAAACAAAATTTTACCTGTTTTTATAATATTAGTATAAATACAACGTAGAATGATAGCTGCAAACACCTCAACCGATTATTTTAATCGTAGATTCATAAACCTGGAACCCAATTAAGTACTTCAAGACTCAACATTATTTAAAAAACTAATTTTATCAAATATCGAAACAACACACGTACTGATAGATTGAGATTCATCTTCTGTATGTAACTATTATTATAGGTTTACGTTGTAGGAAAAAAAATTGTCACCTTTGTTTAGCAAACATTTTTTATACAATAAAATAAATGTAACAACATATAAGTGACAGTTTCGTTTACTCATTTTTCATGTGGTTCATAGTTACGGATAGAAATGTCATGTACCCATAACTCAGTTATACCATACTGGATATTATGTGTTATATCATATTATATATATACATGTTCCGACGTAGTCGACGGTACGGAACTCGGCAGTTATTGGTTTTTTAAGTAGCATAGGGAAATATAGCTTATTTTTTTAGCTAATCTGTCTGTTATTTATAGCACAAAGAAAATTTACCAAAATCCGTCAAGAATTTCATTAAACTACAAATTTTTGACTTTTGTCCGTAATCCTGGAGAATCCCTTGCGTTTTATGAGACAAAAAAGTGTGTGTGTTCTTATGTACACGCGTTAGAAGTTATACTTCTTTGGCGTTACAAGATAAAATATCTTTTCAAAACTTTTCAAATCTTTCGCCTTGTTCTACGTTTGTAGAAAAAACGACACTAACAATAGAAAAAGTTGACTATAGCTAACTTCAGGGTTTCGGTTTTTCGTTACGGTATGCGCGCGCATCGTATAAAATTACTCTCATGATTTTTCCCTAACGCGACAAAAGATGTATAACTTGATAAGTCTATGGACCCCCGTTGGAACGGAGTTTTCCTTTCTCTTTTTTGTAGACGTTACAGTTATTTTAAATTATACAATATAAAGTTCATAGAGTTAAATTGTAAATTAAACGATACAATATATTCATAAAATAAATAATAATAAATTAAACACTGAATGATATCATAAATATTTTCAACTTGTATTAAAAAAATTTCAGACTCCATTGTATTGAAGAAAAATATAAATATATATTAAAAATATATGAGCACGACGCGTCAACTGTCACTTGCCTGTAACTATTCGTCTAAGAGCTAGGAATGATTTCGACAGCGAATTGTAGTTTAGCGCAACGCTGGCTGTATGATATACATAACGATAATTGTGGAAGCGCCTGTTAAATACGCGTGTATTCAAGATGGTGTCAGACCCAAGTTATATGCCTACGTTTATCATTGTTTTCGGTGAAATCTCAATATCATAAAATTAAATACGTTCTTTGCAGTGAAAAAAAGTAAAATAGTTTGAAATGAATTATTTTATTTATAAAGAATATCATAGAGCACATTATTGTCAACAACAAAATTGTCTGGCAGTGATAAATCCATGTTGTTAATAGCGTTTAAAAGCTACAAAAAAAAAATGTTTCTAAAATTTTTTATAAATCAAAATATTGACCTGTAAAGGTCTGATGCGCATAAAAAAACTACAACGTTAACCGCCTACCAGGTATTCTGAATCCTGTTTGGAAGGGCATATTATATCTTCATATTAAAGCACCAGCTTTTCTAAAATTCTGGTTCTTCCAACATTGCTGGCTCTTGTACTAAGGTGTCGCAAAAAAGTCTAGTTACATTAACTACAAATTTTTGTCATTCGTTATTCTGAAGAACTTCTTGCATTTTATGGGATAAAAAGTATCCTAGATCAAATTTCGTCAAAAATGGTTCAGTACCTTCACAGTGATACGTGTTCACAGGAACAGACAGACAAAAATTGAAAAAGGGTTATTTTCGGCTTCTATATCGATACCAAAGTCTAACTCGATCAAAATTTTCAAAAAATATTTAATGTACAGATTTGGCTTGTTACAGCTTTATTATAGTAATATAGATATTATAAATATTTATCTAAGAGAAAATTCAGTGCACTGAATTCGAGGCTTTAAGGGAAGAGATAATAATATCTATCTAGCAATAGAAGTTTTTGAGTCATCAAGGTTCTACTGTCAACGATGAAACATTCAAATCGGGATTATGGTAATAACAAATAAACATCCAAAAATAACAGGCGTTTATTACAATTTATATATAACATAGCAACTAAATATTTACAAATGACTTGCTGATGATGATTATATAACAGCGTCTCACATATATATACCCCAGAATACATAATACAGCGTCGCGGCTTTACCTGCGTATAAAAAAAATTAAGGAATTTAAAAATGCGGCAACATTAAACTGAGAAATATATTAAGTACAAAACAGAGATTAATTATAAGACTATTTAAATTATACGATTATTTAAAATGGTCAAATAACTTATTGATTGTGACATCACATCCGGCATTGTATTTAAATAGGTCAAATGATTTATCGATTGTGCCGTCCATCCGGCGTTGTATTTAAATGGGTTAAATGACTTGTCGATCGTGACATGTATTTAAATGGGTTAAATGACTTGTCGATCGTGACATCACATCCGGCATTGTATTTAAGTAAGTTAGGAGCTTCATCGTATTACCATTCTCGTATCGACCTTCATTCATAAACTCTTGGCCTTTTTTTGGAGTCTTTATAAATCTAGTTGTTATTTTTGAAATGGTATATAGTGGTGGTGCAGTAATGATGGCTCAGCGCTGCTTCAATCGACGCAGGTTCGAATAGTTGCAAAACAATGTATATATTACAGAGAGAGAGAGAGAGGGAGTCGCATGGAAAAGGCGTAACGTTTTTTTCTTACGTGACGAAAAAATTAAATAGACACTTCCTGATGGGGAGCTCGTTTTGAGGATTTCAAGTGATGGTACCTATGTGGGCCTGCAGGCGGAGGTGTGCATGTCGCGGTCGTGCGCGGCGCCCGCGAAGCTGATGTTGAGGAGCATCGCCTCGAAGGGGTCGCTGCGCATGCGCTGCTGGTTGGCGAGCGCGGCGGACCCGCTGTTGCGCACCACCCGGCTCTCCTCGCTGCCGTCCTGTGCATACGGACATACACATTCAGTAGTGCTAGAGCCACGCTGAAGCTCTTATTGCTTGGTTTCAACACCCACGTGAAGTAACAGTGTATTGCGTTGTTTGCGTTTCGTTCGGTGTCAGTGAGAGCGCCGGATACCCATCTCCCCTTCCCCACTCCCGCACTTCACTCGAATCCCCCTCTCCACTCCACTCCCTCTCCCCACAAACACAGGCCGGCAACGCACTTGCGACTCCCCTGGTGTTGCTAGTGTCTACGGACGGCGGTGGTCACTTACCATCAGGCGACCCGCCTGTTCGTTTGCCGCCCTATAATATAAAAAAAAAACATCTTCAAATATATCTACCCATTAATGAGTAGCATTATTAAGGTCATATATAATATTAATTCGAAATCATCGTGGAAGTGCGTCCGTGTGGTAGTAATTTCGTCCACGTCTTAGTATACAGCAGGCTTCGTCTGAAAACCAGCGCTGCAACGACGCTTGCACTTCAAGACTGCAGCTTGTGTTGTGATAAAGACCTTATCACTCCACGCAACACTTGTCTCACTTTAATTTTTTATGTATATACTTGTAAATTTGTATTGTATGTAGTGAATAAATATATCTTTCTTTCCATTACATACATCCATACTATTAGGTTATTTTTTGGTCCGCACTTTTCTTCTGCTTTCGTTCAATTTATTAGTTACTAACTGTAGCACAAGGCTCTGGACGCAATTTTAAAATTGTTTAAAAAAATATATTTTACTTGCATCGCTCTCTAACAGTGAAAGAATTTTGCAAATCGTATCAGTACTCCCAGAGATTACCCCGGACATCCAAACTGATAAACTTTACCTCCTTATAATATTACTATAGATGAGAGTTGAGATATTAAATCATTTTTCTTTATTATGAAAATAAAAAATGACATAACAAAGTGGTATGTCACCTCAGGTCTTGGGCTCCAGAGGCGTACCACAGCCTCAATCCCACTGGTGGCCATCAGGAACATGGAAGGGTGCATCTGGATGCAGTTAACTATGGACTCGTCTCCGCGGAGGCACCTCACAATGTTCCCGGTTTTGCGGCACCATATGAATATGCTGCCATCATCGGACCTGGATTCCAACACAATTTCATTTCAAATCGATAGAATCGATACCTAATCATTCGATATAATATCGATATACTAGAAACTACGTTCTCCTTTTCAAGAAACAAAAATATCATATGCATGTAACCCTTACATGTTTGGAAATCAAATGACTCTTCTATATAAGACAAAAATTAATTTTGAAATAACATATTTATTCTACACAACATAAATATATATATAATTATAGGTCAATAAGTAATCGGTTTAAGAATATTTGAATCATGGGTATGTGCATGCTATACCTGCGCACTACGCATATGGCCTATTGTGTGGCCTTACTAAGGTCTTTATTTACTTATCGTGATTTTCAAGTAATAATAAATTAATATATAATATTACCATGCGATATGCTTCCTTTATTCTAATGTCATTTAATATAATCCGGCCTAAATAAGTGTAACTTTGGTAATGAGAAATAAGTGTGAAAAATCATACAAGATTAACATGTTTAGACAGTGTAATTAAAATGTTTAGTTAATTTTTTATTATAAAAATACTTGCACCTGGTTAAAAGATGAATTTCCTTGGCTTTAGGGTTATATTTATTTAGATTTTTAGAGGTATTGTAATTTGGTTTAGACGAACTTCTTTTTTTTGTAATCTAGTTTATTATATTGTCATTGTCGAATAGGTAATAATATCACAATTTTCTTACTACCATTACAATGTTTCAACAAGATGGCGGTCATCTTATTAGAACTTTCCAGGGAGTTTATGTGGCAAGTCGGAATCCATGCTTAAATTATACATCCACTTAAATTATGCACAATAACCAAACTATATTACGTAAAACACCACCAATATTACAGAACGTAGATTCGAATAACACAGGATTATGAATAAAATATAAAATTCCGACAAAACTCCCCATATTGGAGTTGGCGGCTGCTGACCGCACGCCGGCTGTAATGCGACATGCGATAGATGGACGAAAACATTTCAGGAGGTAGTAAGAAAAAAACGTTTAACATACCCGGCGGCGAGGAAGGCGGACTCGGGCCCCAGGAAGTTGACTTCCTTGATGTCGGTGGTGGTGTTGCAGTGGCCCAGGAACCGCGCCGCGTGGTCCACCGCGCCCTCGCGCAGCTGCCGCTCCAGCGCGCTCACTCCCCGCGCCGCGCGTCTGCTGCCTGCACCCACCTCCTCATCCTCACCACTACCTGAACATCACTTGCCAACTTACACTTTTTATGGCATGGTAGCGGAAACCAATCATTATGCGTTACACGTTAAAGGTAAGGTACCATCTCCTCGTCATGACCACTACCTGGACATCATTTTCCAACTAAAACTCCTTATGGTACATTCGTTGTTTGAAACTTGATTTAAAGTTTAAAATTCAAAAATCTTTATAAAAAACATTGGAATATCTTTGATGCATATTTTTCTAAAAAGGCCATAAAAATTACAATTTAAAAAAAATTATGTGTAATAGAACATAAATACAATTATATTTTGAATAGTAAAATAAATAACAAATTTTACCAGATAAGTTATTTTGTCGTAAAACATATGACGAAATTAAAAAAGATTTTTTACAAACCATCCGATTTAGCGTGGATTGCTCCATATATAGTTTAATAAATATAAGTCAAAGAAACTTCGCATGTATCACAGGCAACAGCCAAGCCGAGGTGTGCCGCGCACCCTTGAGCTAGTTGTCAAAATAAAATCGGCTGAGTGCCTTAAGCGCTCGCCTTAGTAGTCCGGTGAAGTCGTTAAGACCTTGCTTGGTCAATTCGAAAAAAAAATCAAAGAAACTTAACTTCCTCTGCGTGTACACAAAGGACGTAATATGTTTTTTTTTTCAAATTATCAAAGGTGTAATCAGATTTCCCGGCATGTTGGTTGACATGTTCGCGGATAAGTTTGTTTTCACAATAAATACATTTTCTTTAGAAATTTCATTTTGTAAGAAAAAAGTTTAGTTTCTTATGTATCTTAGTTTCTACAGTATATTCTAATATTGTTCATTTCTGTTATTAAAAGAACTTATAAAGACAACAGCTGTTATTTTTACATCATAGAACCCTAAAGATATTATTTTAAAAATAAAATACAACGTTATAGTGTGAAGAACCATCCTAAAATTTAAATTAGTAGATGTTGCTTAGACTTTTTTGATGAGTGTATTTAAGAGTCAACCATTATTGAGAACACTTTACAATGTTTTTTTAAATTCAAATTAAAAATTAGTTGTCCGACGAGTTGGCCAACAAATTCGCCAACAAGTTGGCTGACATGTCGGCCGACAAGTTGGGCAACAAGTCGGCGGCACTAGGTTCCTAACCTTCGTCGGAGTGGCAGTCGGGGTCGTCCTCCTTCTCGAGCGCGAGGTCGATGTCCTTCTGCAGCAGGCAGACGGCGTGGCTGGCGGCGTGCCGCGGGAACCGCTCCCGGAAGTAGCGCAGGCACAGCGCCGCGTCGCGCGCGCGCTTCACCTCCATCAGGCACTTCGCCAGCCGGAAGTGCGACTTCACGTGCGCCGGCTCCAGCTCCATCGCCTTGTAGCAGTCCCGCATCGCGGCGTACGTGTCGCCCGTCCTGCGCATCGCACTCCTGCTAGAGCCGCCACTACCACCCGACCCACGTCATCACCTCCTCTCCCTTTCCCCCCAAACACAGGTAGGCAACGCACTTCCCTGGTGTTGTTATTGTTTATGGACGGTGCTGATCACTTAACATCAGGTGACCCATCGGTTCGTTTGCTTGCTATGACATAAAAAAAAGTAACCACTTTTCCCAATGAAATATTTAATACTCTTACTTTTGCTCTTCCTTCACAAAACTGTCACGTCATCTAACAGTGCACGCATTGGCCCACCTCCTCTCCCTTTCCCCCCAAACACAGGCCGGCAACGCACTTGCGACTACCCTGGTGTTGCTAGTGTCTATGGACGGTGATCATTTAACATCAAGTGACCCATCCGTTCGTTTGCCCGCTATGACATAAAAAAAAATAACCACTTTTCCCAGTGCAATATTTAATACTTTTACCTTTGTTCTTTAGGCTGTCATTAGAATACATCATTTTTCGTTTTAAATATAAATCGACTTAACATATTTCAAGGAAGTTTAACAGTAGATTTATAAACCTCTTCACAAAGAAAAGTTTGATACGTGTCGTCACCCGTCCTAAAGACACACTCATCATCAGCCTGTAAGAGACCCACTGCAGCACCATAGGCCTCTTCCCGAATAATCACCCCCACGCCTGTCTACAACATATTGCCCATTTCAAACACTGAGAAGTCCACAGTTCTACAATTCCAATTCCAATACATACCCTGCTACTACAAGAACATTTCTCAGGTTCAAGTTTCCTCACGATATTTTCCTTAACCATATACCAATAGGATTACCTATTTCAAATTAATTTAAATTAGGTAATAAATATAATTACAAGTGTATCGCGATAATTTTAATGTTCTAACAAAATATTAGTCCTATTGTTTAAACTTTGCAGAGAGTTTTTGTGGCTGAGATGCCACACTTTCATGATCCATGGTATTATTTTCGATCCACTTCAATTGTACAAAATAACTATATTTTGTAAAACACCACCAATATTACAAAATACAATAAAGAGTCAAATAAAATAACACAACATTATGAATAAAATATAAAAGTCACTATAGTCACATGACAGAATAAGAAACTGCTAAAAATTCCATCAGATGAAATTACAGAAATCTTCTCCAATCAAGAAACAATAAGAGACAGCACATGATGTCCATCGTCAATCATTACCATGAGTTATTACCACTCTGATTTTCATGAGATTTGGTTTTGGTAGGACTTAAATCTGTCATGAATTCTGATCAATCAAATTCTCATATATTGATTCTAGCCTGTCATGAATTATCATCAGATTGGTTTTCATGATTTCTCGTCATCCCGTCATGAATTCTTACCAGTCTTTTCTTAATCCTCACGAACATTAACACATATCAGTCTGTCAAGAATTATTGTCGACCTACCATAAATTTTCCCTATCCTGACATAATTATTATTAGTCTTTCAAGAATTCCCATTAATCTGTCATAAATACTTTCCAGCTAATTATAAACTATCATCAGCCTGCAAGAAATTCTCATCAAACTGTCATGAATTCTCACCAGCCTGTCACGTATTTTCACCAATCTATCATGAATTTTCACCAGTCCGTCACGTATTTTGACCTATCTATCATGACTTCTCACCGACCAGTCATATATTTTCACGAGCCCGTCATGTATTTTCACCAATCTATGATGAATTCTAACCAGCCAATTATAAATTCTCACAAGATATTCTGACAAGCCTCAATTTTCTGAATCTTTATGAGACTTTATTAATTAATGTTACTTATTTGACATACAAAATAACACAACATACTAACCAGCCACGTTTCATAAGGGCAGCGGCTCTATTCGAATACAAAATGGCGCAATTCGGGCACTCCCCTATAGCGGTGTTATAGAAATCCACTGCAGAAATAAAATTCCCTTTATTCACCTCTTCGTTCGCCTGAAATAAACAATCAATTTTGTAGAAAATCACAGCAATTCAATAGAATCAAATAATTCAAATTCGCTTACCATTCCTTTAATCTGTCTAATTTTTTCTGGTAACAGCTGCGTTGATTCCACATTGCCGTTGGTGCCATTCTTCAACTGTTTGTCTTCCAGCTCACCTGTAGTTCTGCGATTGTGCTGAATGATGAAACTCTCTACAATGGTGGGCCGCTGCGATGAGTTCACATCGAATAGGTATACCTGTTGACATAAATTCATGATTTATTCCTGAAATTAGTGTAGTATATAAGTAAACCATATCCCATACGTTTATACCGGTGTATAAACTATTACCATACCAAATTTTGCCAATATCCGTCTAGTCGTTTTTCCGTGAATTTCGTTCAAACGACAGACAGATAAAAAAAATTAAAAAAACCCATGATAATGTATTCTGTCATTGATTCTAAGCCACCTTCCACACAGTTTTTTTTCATAAATATATTAAATGTACGAATTTTGTCTCTTTACCCTTTTATTATTATGTGTATAGTGGCGGGTAGGGCGGACATTGTCCTTCCTTGATAATAAAAAAAAAACTAAAATTCAACCGCAGCGCCATCTACCGGGTCCAATTGTGAACCTAAACCATTCTCGGATCCACTGGAACACCCACACAAAATTTCATCAAAATCGATCCAGCCGTTTAGGAGGAGTTCAGTGACATACACACGTACAGAAGATATTTCTATATAACTAGCGGGCCCGGCAGACGTTGTCCCGCCCTGATTATAAAAAAATCCTTGATAAATTATATACGAAAACGTTCCTCATGAACCACATTATCCACTAGTGAAAACCGCTTGAGAATCCGTTCATTAGTTTTTGAGTTTATCGCGAACAGACAGACAGACAGACTTAGAGGACAGTAGGGGACTTTGTTTTATACTATGTAATGAAGATAGATCTAGGGATTAAATAATTAACAGATCTGAATGATCAGTATCTGAGGCTTCGAAGTGAAAAGTGAAAAACCTGATTATTAATTATTTAAAGAGCCTAAAATATGGCACAAAAGGTGTGAAAAAGACTTGGAATGCTAAAAATATATACATATAATAAATTATGAGCAGTGTATGTCTCTAATTTTGAATTAAAACCATATTGTAAAAAGCATACGACTGGTCACATTACTAAAGCCAAAATATTCGTCAAATAGATGACTTTTCAAAGAGTCATCAAGTTGTCATATAATTATACTTATTCATGGAAGTTAAGTAATAATGATTACAATTTTTATACTAAAAACAGTTCATTTCTATCACAAGCTTTTTTATTTAATTTGCAATAATTGGTACTTTTTTTAGGTAAAATCATGCAATCTGAATTAGAATAAGTTATTATAGACATGTGATTCCCAAGCACTCCATAACTCATTGAAGGAATTATGGGATTGGATATTGTTCAAAAGATAACTGTATAACAAAATAATACAGCACTGAACTACGTTTTTTTCAAACTCGCTAAAAACTTGAACTATCTATCAACTGTCTTTGAGACAAATTATTTAAAAAAAAACATTATGTTTGAATTTTATCTTTTTAAAAAGTAAGCTTTTTGCTTTAAAGTTTAATTTTTTTAAAGTTTTAAGTGCTAATTTCTTGCCCTAAATCTACAATTTTTTCCAACTCGCCAAAAACTTGAACTATTCGCCATTGGAAAGTAAGTGTTAAAATGATAATTTCCTAAGTGATAGCATGTTTGGTGTTGAAACTTAGATAAGGTGATAGAACCTGCTCAGAACCGAGGTTGACGAGCAGTTCGTTCCCGTCGTGGCTGAAGGCGACGTACGTGACGGCTCTCCTCGGGAACATTGTCTCGGTCAGCTCCATAGAGAGGTGACCTGTAACAATGCTCGAGGTTATACTTCTTCTTACAGAGGTCCAATGCTACGGAAGTCATATGGCACGGAAAACCTATTGTACGGAAGTCCTATACCACGGTAATTCTATGATATGGAAGACCTATGGCCCGGAAATGCTATTGTACAGAAGTCCTATGGCACGGTAGTCCTATGGTAAGGAAGTCCTATCGTAGGGAAGCCCTATGGCACGGAAATCCTATGGTGCTGTACCCTTATGATACAGAAGTACTACAAAACTACCTGTTTCGGAACAAAACGTCAACCAAACTGAAGTTGAACCCGCAAACGTCACATTCGCAAGAACAAGATTTGATTCGTGTGCACTCATAAAATTGCAATATCTTTTTATTAACCTATATAGGTAGCGTGCAAACGCAGCTACACTACTTTATAACTACACACTTTATATTTTAGTGGATAAATACACCTGAATTTCTTTATTTTAAACTATTTATATTTAAACAATGATTTGTATGTATGTATGAAAAAATAAGTAGTAAACACAGTGATTTCTTTTAAAGACAAGAGATACATACTTTATATTAAAGTGGTTTATATATAAAATCTTAATTGTATACTTATTATTTATTGACATGATACAGTAGGAACGATAATCAAATAAAACTAATAATAACAGTAAGAGAAAGTGAACAATATAAATATTGATATATATATTAGGTTAGACATACCTGGAGCAAAGTACTGAATAGCGGACCGGGGTATATTAGTTTCTGGATCCCCTGACCCGGGCCGGGCACATCTGTAGTTCTCCCGCTCCCACGTCCTTCTGGGCGATGAGGTGTTGCTCTGTCAGAAAAAAAAAACATTTATCAAGAAAAATCTCAGAATAATCCACCATAAACTATAACATGACCACCAGATATTAATTTAAAACTTATTGACGGATGAAGTCCTATCATTTTAATTTCTCGAATACAATCAAGATGTGCACACCAGACAAAGTAAATGCCCTGCAAATGCACAGTGCAATCCAAAAACAAAGGCACCACTAGGACATCTATCAACCCTGGTGAGTTGTAGTCTTCATGTTGACCTATATGAATATAGACAGACTGAATCCGAAACACAACAAACTAGCGGAGTGTCATATTTAAAGGTTCATCACTATATGTAAAGTCATCAGGTAGATATTCTTACCACGCTTAATTATTGTATATGGGGCATTTCACGCTTATTCGGATATTTTGAAAAAAAAAATTATTTCCTCAATTTTGTGAAATGTTTTAATACCCCTCAAAATAAGCCTAGGGATTAATTTTGACATTATTTTTATTACTTCTTAAAAAAACTTTTTTTGTATATACATATAATATACACTGTCATTGCATCAAACTGTTATGCTCAACACCGTCGAGAATCACTAAAACTACTAACCTGTAATTTGGATAGCTTAATCATTCTAGTATCATACAACCGGACATAGCAGTCGTTGGCACCGACTGCAAGCTGATGCGGCCGTCGAGGGTTCACGGCCACGCACTTCGCTTCAGCATAACGACCGATATAGTTCAGTAAATTGATTAGCACATTGGAAGCATTCGTGTTACACCGATGACCAGCTCGAAGGTCGTGTTGTCTGAAACATGATTTTGGTATTTTCAAAATAAAAATGGCCGTTCAATTATTATCTGAGCAAAATTATTTTAATTTCTGACCGCCCTCTCTGCTCAGCAAAACTACGCAACTCTTATTCCCTCTTCCATGCTTACATAAATACTTATATAAGTATTTTTAATCTGTTCTGATTTCCTTATTGGCTCATAGCCCGCAATTAACGTGTCTAGAAATAAAGAATATAGTCTACTAGCTAGTCTAAGAATAAGGAATATTAAGTCTACTAGCTGTGCCCGCGACTTGATGTACAAAACAGTGACTCATAAAGTCATGTTACTACTAAAGTAAAGGTTACTTTAACATATGCTTTATGATTTTCTTGAAAAAGTTTTATCATGTACCCAGTACTTTAGCAGTGGAGCGTATTCATACAAACAGACATTTCTATAAATGATTAAATGTATTTTTTTACAAAATTCTAACAAGTACAGACATGTTACCTTTACATTCTTACTCTATGCATAGATAGATGAGTCAATGTAAGTATAGCGTTCGCTACAGGGCGATGGTAAACCCAGTGGATGATGCGTGCTTCACATATCAGATTTAAATCTCCTACACTACCATCTGTTGTCATCAAAAATAAGCAAATCAAAGACCCTCCATCCCCTTTAGTGCTTTCTTTTATGTTTTTTTTTTCTTATTTATATCGTTAATTTTATTAGTCTTGTCAAAAATCGTTTTAAATGTAAGTTACTGAAATATAGACTCTGCCTAGTTCAGGCATTAAGATGCATTAATGTCTGTTTCGGAACGAAACGTCAACCACTCTGAAGTTGCACCCGGAGGAACTTCACACACGCAGAACTAGATTCGATTCGCGCGCATTCATTATATTGTTACACGCATTAAAATTGTGATTAAATGCAAAACTCCTTTTATTAACTTCTACGAAAATAAGTAGCGTGCCACGCAACCGCCGCTACAACGTCTAACAATACACTGTATATCATAGCATAAACTTCATATTATCATAGTATCTTGTTAAATTAAAATTATTCTTATTCATAATAATATAGCAAGAAACAAAATATAATGGACCACAAAATATTTCGAAAATATAAAACTAAGTTTTTATATGAAACATCTATAGGCAGCGTAAACCTTATTGTTGGCGTGGCGACGCAAAACACGAACTTTGCACTATTAACGAAATACTCAAAAACATTTCCAACCTTATCTGTATAAACATAAGATTCAAATTATTTTCTCGGCCACTCGTTATACTAGTGTTACGCGGTACGCGCTGACGACCTACCGCCTTTTGACAAATGCCGCCAAACACACCGCGCCTGCGCCTTGTTGAAATTTTGTGTTTAATAAAAATGAATATTTATGTAATAAAAGAAATAAACAGTCATTATTTTATGGAACAAATTTGTAATGTTTTATCTTTTCATTATGCCATAGCTGATTTCGTCGTAATCTGTTCTTTTATGCATATAACTTAACCTAAACAATTTTGGGTGTGTCACATCTGCCAGGCGTCCCGTGACGACTCAATTTTTTAAAATGTTTTTATGCAATCAGATTAACCAATATTGTCGATGGCTCACTATCAACTAATAGTAATATAAATTTGATTTGCTGTTTCGTGATTTATTAAAATATTTTCGTACTTAATACAGAATTTTCAATTTATTGAAGTACTTTTCAGATTTCCTATTATATTTGTATAAAAAAGTTTGAAAATAATGGAATTGTCCACATGTAATTTTCAAAATGTATTTATTAATATTTTACATTTTACACTTACTTTTACAGTGGCTACCCAACTAGACAGATCCTATATCTTGGTAGGCAGAGAATGAATACACAGCTTTTAAAAGAAGCACAGATAAATAAATATATAAACAATACACCAATAAGCAATAAACCAATATTTTTAACACTTTCAATAAAAGCACTCTAAGACAAAATATTCACAGATAAATAGGAAAATAAACAAAATTAAATAAATATGAAAAAAAACAAAGCATTAGTAAAATATTCTTTAAATAGAATGACACTATTAATTCCTTTATATGAATACTCATGATGATTCAGTAATATGACACATACAGAATAATGTGTGCGAATATTAGTATGATCTCAATTTTAATAATGATTTACCGAATACAACATACAATATCAATCCATCTTCGGCAGCTGACCACATCAAATTTGGATTATCAGGTGCCGTTGCAAGCCTCTTTACTCTGCCGCAGTGGCAAGAGCACTCGAGCAGTGTTTCCCCACCACAAATACTTCGCACTCGTACTGTACCGTCAGCTGCGCATGTTGCTATGTTCTCTGATGAGAGAAACTGAAATTGAAATTGAGATACATATCAATACAGATAAATATAAATTAAAAAATGCTATACTCATATTAAACCCTAAGAATGCATTTATGGATCTTAAAATGCCACAACTAGAACAGAGAATAAACTTTATCAGGTCTATGTTTTTATTAGCGCAATACAAGTGAAAACTGTTCAGTTATTTATTATTACATTAATGGACATACACAACGTAAGTCATTTCCAGAAATCACCATTCTTCATATAATAATTGACTTCTGACTTCTAAAACCTGGTTTTGACATGGTTCATGAAAACATTTTTTAGGCAAATTGATAATATTTTTTAGAACTTCATTGTAGAACTTAACATGTCCGTGTCATATAAGGAGGCTACTAACCTCATTCTAAATACTGTATGCACATTTTTATGTTTCTCTATTGTTCTGTCACTCTTGTCTGTGGTTGTGTTGTAATCTGCGTGTTGTTACGTATAATCTACCCTTCACTGATGCAACCCCAATAAGCTATTGAAGGCCTCTTAATGGCTGTAGAAGGGTACTCACTGAGATATTCCATAATCCCATGTGTTATGGTCAAGGAATAAGGTCACCAATTCTATTAATTAACATGAATAATCCACCAAAACATGCTCATTAATTTCATTTTGATGCCACGTTAGTATAATATAATCACCAAAGAACATTTCATTGGTTTAACTGAGTATAAATCATTGGATGACTAATTTGTGCCTGTCTGAATTTAAACCATTTGTTTGCCAAATCTAGCTTGAAATCAAACATTTGTGAATATACTCATAGTCTGGTGAAGCTGTTAAGGCCTTGCCAGGCCAATAGCATAGTCAGTTCGAAAAAAAACGAATATATATTAATAGAAAAGAAAATGAGGACTTTGCAATGACACTACTAAATATACTAGTGAATGTCTGGAGATGAGGATACACAAATAGATATCATCATTCCATTCGACTTACAGATATCACTGTGAAAGGATTTGCATAACAAAATTTAATACAAAAGCGAAGATAACCAACTGTATTAAATAAAAATAAAACTAAGAATTCATATTAACATCCACTATTTACCTTCACAGAAAATATGTTCCCAGTGTGTCCTGTGGCTATATCATGAATCTGTTTGTACCGATATGGGTTCCACAGAATAACATGGAGATCATCTGATGCTGATGCTAGTACCCTGTCAAAATTAAGATAGCCTATATTTATAAGTTGATTTAATTAATGGCTACTGACAACAACTCATTAAAGAGTAACAAAGTTATCTTAATATAAAAATATTTTGAATGAAAAAAAAAACTATTAATCTAGAAAACAATTGTTTTTTAGTTTCCCTGCCAATATAAACTATTTTTTTTCTATATTTATATATTTCATACGATAAAACTTATTATTTTTAGATATATTCAGATTTTTTTTTCATTAAGTCAGGATATTTAAATATATAGACTACTGATATATTAATAAGTTGTTATATATTTTCAATGCAAATACATCATTGACCATAAAATCAGCAACAAACTACAACAATGACATATTAGCTGGATAAAGTCAGTAATTTTGATAGATTTAAACAAATATATAATTCTATCAATTATAGATAATAATAATAAAAATGGTCACCTAAAAATTTATCATTAAATGACATAAAATCATAAGTTGTAATTGCAAATGATAATGTGTTTTATTATCTCATTTTATATATGTCATAGTGGGAGCATCCAGCAGTCGGAGCATTCAGCGGTCGAAGTTATTTAACACATATTTTTATTACGAGTCTTAAAAAGGTTCGAATTATCATAGGTGTTTGCTAACACCGCCATCTATTGTTTTCTATGTTAATCAATATAGGCAATGTGTTGTTTAATGCACTTCTATTTAATTATTGTTAAAATGTGGTTTATTCTAAATTATAGAGTAATTTAGATTGATTAAACTGTTCATAACTTCTAAGCATTCCACATGTTTATTCATATAAGCACTGATAGCAGTCATTAAATAAGCCGGTGTCATGCCACAGGACGCGAGACACCATCTTAAGAAATAGTGGCGTTGTGCAATAACATTTTGATTTGATTCTTGATTTAAAGTAGACCTAAATTAGTGCCACGATAATTAAAATCGGACATGTGATGAAATTGTAATAAAATTATTTTAGTTTTAAGTAATATTTGGAATATTTATTAAAACCGGAAATACAGTCTATGTGCAGTCGAGATAGAATAGTAAAGTTGCTATTTAAAAATGAATAACAATGTAATTAAAACATACTGGCGTTGTACTTAACAATGTAATTAAAACATATTGGCATTGTACAATGTTATTAGTATTACTTTGTAATTACTAGAATAATTGTCAATCTAAAATGAGTTTTATAGCAAATAAGGATTTGTGAAGTACTTTGGTACAAGGGTGAATTATTTTGAGATAATTAATAACAATGTAATTATTCAATGTATGGTGTTAAAGTAGTTATTTATTTATAAATAGAATTATTAGGGAACATAAAGTGTAACTATGTACAACATCATATCATCATTGTTAAACTAAGACTTCTTTCACTTGGGTTGTCGGTAGGTGAAGGTAGGCGATTCCTTTATAAGTGCTTATAAGAGGTTGTGCTAGGTTCATTATTCACCCCTTGACACAGCGCAGCATACTCTGTCTGAGTGTGCTGCGTGGGAGGAGCAGCGTCGCACGTTGGCTGCGGCAGTTGGACAGGACATCTCGCTGCCGAGCATAGTTGCGGCCATGCTCGGTAGCGAGGAGGTGTGGAATGTTGTGGCCTCCTTCTGCGAGGAGGTCGTCTCGCAGAAGGAGGCGGCGGAGAGGGTCCGTGAGCGGGACCCTCAAAGTGGCCGTCTCCGCCAACGGAGGATGGGCAGGTAGAGCCGTCAGTTTGACCGCCTCCTCCCTCTGTAACCGGACCAGGGAAGATGGGTCGGGGGCCCATCTTCCCATTGCACAGGTCCAGCGGACGGAGGAGACGGCCGATGTGTACCCGGTTGTCTCCTTACAAGACGAAGCCCGGCGTCGGCGATTTCGCTGCTGGGCCAACCGCTGCGGCCGCACGATGAAGTCTATAGAGATCTCGTGCCGCCCCAACTATAGCGGTACACGTACACCGTGGGGTTTTAGTCCATGCGAGTCGGACATAACTCACCCTATCCCCGGAGAGGGTGATGTATCCACAAGGGATTTTCCCATGTTAAAAAAAAAAAGGTTCATTATTCATTATTGTTTCTGAGATCGTGAGATCTATCGTTATTGTCGTAAGTGATAATTATTGTCTCTGAGATTATTGTAAAAGCATTATTAAAAGAACAAGAATCGAAGAAGTCATCATTTCATTTCATAGTGTCGTCGTGTTGTGAAAATACATACAAATGGAGGACAATGACATCTGAGTGCTCTCTGCTGTACAGGCTCTACTTATTTACTCTGACATATACATTCTTTTTAATTTTACTAATTTCAAACTACATAAAACAATGTTAGAAAAATTTCAAATCTTATGTCTTATATACATACTATTTTTGATGAAGCTATCACTATGGGTCATTCAAGTATTACATAATGCACTAACAGGGCATGGGGTCCTTGATTTGCTTATTTCTGATATAGCTTCATCACTATGGGGTAATTCAAGTATTACCTAAAGTACTAACAGGGTATGAACGTCATGATGTGCTTATTTTTGATGACATAAGGGATGAGGGTGCTGGTTGGTGAATTTGTCAGCAGTATTTATTAGTTACTTTTTCAGACTTTCTGTAAAATTTAGTAGTTACATATAAATGGTTATGTAAGCATGAGAGGGGGGGACCTTTGCTTACTTTTGCTGACAAGGGATAAAGGGGTCGGAAATTACAGAAATTCAGCTTATGTTATACTTGAACAGTATTTATACAAGCAAGACTGTAGAGATCAGACTTGTTTAACAATACCATAAAGAAACAATTATTACTTTGATTATCAGAGTAGGTACAACAGTTAATTAAAAAAAAGGGTTAAGTTTTAACAAGATATCACTGGGTTTTGTAAGAAATGAATACAGTATTTTTAACCAGAGACCATATATTTACTATTTATGAAGTCATAATAACATTAAACAGGTGAGGAGAAATAATACTAACAACTAATATTTAATAAAAAAATAAATCATCACATAATAATGATAATTGCACATTACTAACAAAACAAAAACATATTTTGTTATATTTTTAAATTTTTTACTTTTTGTACATATTATGATATATGATTAGGCAGGTTTAGAAGAAAATTAGAATGCAGTCAGCTCATTACTATGTCTTGTAAACCAGGCCAAAACAAGTACCCACCCAAAGTAAGTGCTTAAGATACTTTAAAAGTCACCAAATCATATATTATAATAGATTTTATTCACACAACTGGAATTGGCTGTCAATTCAAAATATTTAAATAGTGTTATTGTCTTTGTCATAAACAATACAACAGCAGTAAAAAATGTTGTTTTCTTTTAGCATGCGGCATTTATATAATTCGTATTTAACAATTGGCTGCATTAAGTTTTATACATCTATTAAGGAGTTCTTCAAATAAATACCACTGTGTAAAAATATTCTGTAATTTATTACATTTTATTTTCTTTATTTTAACGTATAAATTAATGTAAATTCCCATACCTATAATGAAAAACATATGTTTACGCTTAGAAAAGAATACTCACGATCCATCATGGTTCCATTCCAAACAATTAACGCATCCAGTATGTCCTTTCAGCTCTGTCTCGAGTCCCAGCCTTTCAATCATTTGCCTCGTCACCGTGAGGCGACTCTGAAACTCTCTATCAACATCTCCGCGTTCTCTCGCAGCCGTCAAACCAACTATGCCTTTATACCAGGCCGGCTCAACCCTTCTTCCCATATCTGTCCTTGTCAATAAACTAAATAATCATTACAAAACACCAAATCTCGATCTATTAATAGTATTGAGCATTTCAGTTCACATTACAAGTTAGTATAAAAAATAACGCAAATACTAGTAATTGTTTCGTAAAAAATGTACATCGAACAATTAGATTGGAACAACTATATCATAGTCTTTTCTGGACCGTGGACAATTTTCTTGAAAATAAAAATACACCTGTCAACGTCAAGCAAGTCAAAGTAGAGCTGAGCTTTTCTTTTCTTTTATTTTTATTACTGGCAACCTAGTCGTCTTCAAAGACTATTACTGCATTTTCAAAAGTTGAACTGTGATAGGAAAATACGCGAGTAAATTTGTATAAGAGTATTCTTTTTAAACGTTTTTTTTATTGTTTTTGGATTGTACTGTGCTTACCATCAGGCATAGAGCAGTAATTTTGCCGTGCTACTATAAAAAAAAGTTGACGTTGAAAGAAAACATCGTAAGGAAACCTAAACCTGAGAAATGTTCTCATAGTACTACTATATGTGAGAAAACATACAACAAACTGTGGATTACTCAGTTTGAAATCGCCAATAAGTCGTAGACTGGCGTGGTGATTACGCCTATACCTTCTTTCGGGAAGAGGCCTATGGTCCTATAGTGGGCCTCTTACAGGCTGATGTTGAATATTTTTCAGTAAGGGTTTTTTTTATATACTCGTTACTTTATATGTTCAGCTGCTTCACTACTAAGATTACTATAACCAGCCTGCTCCAAACTCCGGTACTTCGGACCATTGATCCACAACGACGGCGGCGTGGACAATAACGGAAGAAATAGGATAAATACAGGATGCACGAAATGGCGAAAGATGTTTAGGGTATCTTGCGTTTCACGAATGCATTGAAACTCATGGGGAAGGTGTATAAAACTATTATAAGTCATAGTCTACTGTTTGCATCTGAATGCTGGGTTATGAAAGAAACGGATGAGAAAAAACTGTACGCGGCAGAGATGCGATTGTTAATATGTGTGGTGTAACTAGAATTGATAAAATAAAAATGTCTCAGATAAAGTTTGAAAACATCATCAGTGACAGAGAAGTATAGAAATTATAGGTTAGCATGGTATGGGCATGTCATAAACAGAGATGAAAGACTTGTAACTGGAATAGTTAAGTATGAAGGTGGAGATTTATAATAGTAGAGGAGACCGAAGAAGGTATGGATACAGTATGTGAAAAGTAACATGGGTATAAAAGGTGTAAATTTTGAGATTATATCTGACACAGGAAAGTGGAAAAGGAAACATATTGTATCGACTCAACTTAGGTGGGATAGCGGTAAGATGATGATGTATATAATAAATAATATCGACCACCGATATCCAAATTTTAATATCGAAATATCAATATATCGCCCTAAAAAATATTACTAAAAAATATCGATATTTTAAAATAATAATATCAATATTTCGATATATCGATATTTTATCAACAGTCCTACTCTATATATTTTTACATAAGAAAGAAAATGTTTACATTATACGTCATTTTCATTTTATTATAAGATTATAATTATTATTAGCCTCATATCCAAAAGTTTTTGTTGCTCGTTTTGTTTATTTTTTATTTCCACAAACATCTAAAGGTACGTTATATTCTATACATAAATTTGATACATATGTTTGATCACAATTGAAATATTAAATTCCTTACATATATTTTATTTATACAGCGAATCTAAAATGGGTGAACGAAAAGGCCAAAATCTTTACTATCCTCCCGACTACGACCCTAAAGTCGGGGGTCTTAATAAATTCCTCGGCACTCATGCTCTCCGGGAAAGGGCCAGGAAACTCCACATGGGTATCCTTATCATACGATTCGAGATGCCGTACAACATCTGGTGCGACGGCTGTAACAATCACATCGGTATGGGAGTCAGGTACAATGCTGAAAAGAAGAAAGTCGGAATGTACTACAGTACACCTGTGTATCAATTTAGGATGAAGTGCCATCTATGTGATAACCACTTTGAGATTAAGACTGACCCAGGGGTAAGTTTTTTTTTAGTCTAACTCCACAGCAAAACGCTAAGCTATTCATGTTATAGCCTGATTTTTGTCAATGTATTACAATAAATCAAAATTTAAAGTAATCGGAACAATTTAATCCCTAAGAAGGTGCTTATGAATGGTAAAATTACCACTGGTTCAGAAAATAACTCAGTCATCGAAAAGACTTGGCAAGAAACTTGGTCTGGTTTATTTCGGCAGTATTATAGTATTAGTAGTAGTATAGTAGTAGTATTATATTAAACTTAATATCCGGCGAATCAGTAATTTGCTTTAGAATACTGTTCTAAAAGCTATCATTATTTATTATCTGCAAAATTGTTACAGTTATTGAACCTGAACCACGGGATGAATAATTTGTCACTGTTTCTAGTATTTAAGTAAGCTTAAATACAGTCGTTTTGCTAAATGCTAACATTTTTTGGTAGCCTTTAAATTCACTATCAATCAGGTGAACTGTTGCCAGATGGCTGTTCTTTGGACATTACCCCAGAATTCACCTAAAATTCAAGATTACTAATTTTTATTTAGTTATATAATAAAACTTCATGAAATTTCACAAATGGAAGTAGTTTTTAGTCACTGTAAATATAAAAGTTAAATCTACTTGGAATATTACATAATCTTATTTCTTTCCACAGAGAATATAAACAATCATAGATCGATAATTCATAAACCATGTTCATTCCTTGTTTAACTTATTATTAAGTCACAAGTTGTATTTTCATGACCGAATGTTACCAACGAATCATGAGTGAACTTGTGTTGTGTGTTGGACTCTTCTGTCACAAACAGCAAAACAAGAAACAGTGACTAGGAACAGCCAGCGACATGAGATAAATACTCAGCAAAATTGCCTGCCAAGGATGTGTTGACATGTTAATTTTTCTTTCATTATAAATCTTCTGTACATGTTATCACTCTAGTGATAGAAACTACCTTGATTTGGGGAAAATTACCTGACAAAATAGTGGCTAGGTCACTATATACTATAGCATAACTAATGCTGTATTACAAAAAACAAAATATTGAATGTTCTATAATATGCTTGAAATTTAATTGGGAACTACTTCTAATTGATTTTTTTAAGGAACAAACTCTGGCAATTACTCTTAAAAGTTAGTCATCACCTTTCTATGATTAGTTTGCTTCCATTTTCAACCACATTGTCAGAATATGTCAGTCTTTTACTTAGATTAAAGTTAAAATCAATTTGTAAATGATTTTTAAATCAAGGTCAATCTTTAACCAAATGAAAAGCAAACAATAAATAAATATTAAAATACATTTTATAAATTGATTTGTAGGAAAACTACAGTCTTGAAGGGCATACAAACTTATACAATTTGGAAAATATATTTTAAAATATGTGTATTCACTTCCAGAATTTAGATTACGTCATTGTATCCGGAGCAAGGAGACAAGAGAATAGATGGGATCCTACAGAGAATGGCCAGATAGTACCAGAGACTAAGGAGACTCAGAAACGTTTGTTCGATGATGCTATGTTCAAATTGGAGCATAAAAAGGGAGATGAAGACACCACCAAATTGGATAAGCCAAGACTCGGGAAACTTGTTGGGAGGAACGAAACTGTTTGGAAAGATGACTATGAGGCAAATTGCTCTTTGAGAAGGAATTTTAGGGTAATTACATTACCTCTAATGATTCTACACCAATAAAATGATTGCACAGTAAATGTTGAAAATTTAGTGCAATCCAGGAGTAATAAATCCAGTAATAAGTCCAGATAAATTCCATCAGCAGTTAAATTAACTTTTAAGCCTTGATATATTTTATATTTTGTTATTAATTTTATTTAACAACTATAAATTAATTATAAACATATATTTAATAATAAGATAATTTATTATTTTAATGTAGCATTATATATTATACTAGCTGACCCGTGCCCACTTCATTGGGCGGTAATACGTAAGTGTGGAATGGTTATTTTGCGCTAAACCGCAGCGGAAGCTCTGAAAAGGAAAAAAATACCTCGATTTTGTAACATTCTTCATTGCTGCTCCGCTCCTATGGGTCTTAGCGTGATGATATATTGCCTATAACCTTCCCTGATAAATGAGCTATATAACACTGAAAGAATTTTCCAAATCAGACCAGTAGTTCCTGAGATTACCGCTTACAACGTCACAAACTCACAAACTTTACCTCTTTATAATATTAGTATAGATTATGAGTATAGATTATAGATAATATAATTAGTTAATAGCTTCTGCCCGTGACGGAGTTCCTATCGGACCGTCGACTCGAGAGGTTGTCCGTTTTGCTGCGCGCGCTAAGTTCGATTTTAATACTCGTGATTTAGTGACGTCAGTAATTGTGTTGTTTTGATCCGGCACACCTGCGCTGCTCAGGTGCGCGCACACCTGTTGCACACCTGCGTTCCTTTTCCTGGAACTGAGTGAGACCTTTCCTTTGTATTTATTTATTGCTTTATCTATTTCTTGGTATATTTATTTATTTACTCATTTATTTATCTATTTATTTACTTAATTCTTATTTATTATTTCTTTAATTCTTCAGTGATTTATTTTTAAATTTATTTACTTTTTATTGTTTGTTTATTTAAATAGTCTTATGTTATTTTTCCCCTGTCTCGCTCAGGTACTTATTTGCGTTGTTTTCCTATTTTGTTTAGTTTTAAACAGCTCCCTTTGATCCGGACTCGGGATAGTCCGTTAAATTCATTAAGGCGCGCCCCCCTGCCCCTCTGGCAGGGAGGTTTCACATGTCTTCCTCCGCCCCACTCCCCTCCTCAGGCCCCGGTATGGCCTCCGATCGAGAAGTCGGCCTCTTAGAGACCGAACTTATTAGCCTCCGCGGTTTTATATCCAGCATCTGTCCTCGTCTCGTAGACGATTACGATGCGTACGCTGCGAAGCGTCGCATCGAGTTCCCTCACTCTTCCAAGCCCGCTCCCTCGATCTATGCCAAGATCGAGGCAAGCAACAATTTTCCCATCCCACCCGTTCACGATAGTGACGATAGCGATAGCGATTCCGATTCTGGCTCCGATATGGAGCAAGACCCTCCTGCTCAGCAAGATCCTCCTGCTGAGCAAGCCCCTCCTGCGGACGATGGCTTCACCACCGTCACGCACCGCAAACCGCGCAAGAAGCGCTCCAACTCCTCATCAGATCCGGAAGGCAGTTTGCCCTCCAAAAAAATAGTCAATGTCGATGGCGCGAAAGTGCCAAAGACGACACCAGCGCCCTCTAGACCCGCTTCGCCTAAAACTGCGGGTTCCGCAGTTTCGGGCAAAAAGCCCCGCCCACCGCCCCCCGTTACGATCCAAGACAAAGCGTCTTGGGTTGAAATTTCTAGCCTGCTGGAAACGGCAGGCATCCCTTACACCTCCGCTGTGAATACCGCTGTAGGTATTCAGGTGAAGGTAGCCACGTCCACCGCCCATCGTGACCTCACTCGTTTCCTTCGGGACAACCAGTGGGGTTATTTCACGCACTCTCTCGAAGAGGAGCGTAAACTACGGGTTGTGATCCGTAGGGTTCCTTCAGAACTCCCGACTTACGACATTTCCGACGACCTCAAAGAACAGAAGATTCCTGTTCGCGAGGTTCATCGTATGCGCTCTCCGCGCACCAGGGCTCCATATGATATGGTTCTCGTTGTCCTCGATCGCACCCCTCAAGGGAAAGCGATCTTCAATCTCACATCCCTCTGCGGCCTCTCCGGCGTTATCGTCGAGCCGCCGCGCAAAACGTCTGTGCCCTCGCAGTGTCACAACTGTCAGGTGTACGGACACTCCGCACGAAACTGTCTCCTGAAACCCAGGTGCGTTAAGTGCCTCGGCGACCACTCCACCAAGGAGTGTTCTCGCACTAAAGACTCCCCCGATCCCCCGAGCTGTGTTCTGTGCCGCGGCGTGGGTCATACCGCGAATTATCGCGGATGTCCCCGCGCCCCGCGCACAAAGCGCCCTCGCTACCCCAGGCAGGCGTCGCCGTCTAAGGCGGCCGCCGCTCCCGCCCGCCCCCGTCCCCCGCAGAGGCCCCCGAGAGGCCTTTCCGAGCATGCCGAACACGTCTCGTGCACCGGCAGCTTCCGCACCCGCGACTAGCGCGCCCCCCCGCCACTACCGGGCCCCTCAGGCTCCATGGGCTCCTAAGCCAGCGTCCCAGCCCATTCCCAGACCTCCGGCGGCTAATCCTTCACAGGATCACCCCGCATATTCCTTCTCCCTATCGAGTATTGACTACACAGCTCAACTACTCATCTTCCACGAGATCTCGGAGATCTCGGCGTACGAAGAGACCGCCCGAAATCCTCTACTAGGTGCCGTTACGGCAATCCATAGGTTTCCAGCCATCGCGGCTACATTACAACGGCTCGCGCGCGCAGCTGTTCAAAATAAATAACTCATATAAGATAGAGTAAATCGCGTATTTACGTCTATCTTCCCCTAAAAACGACCGTTCAATAATAATAATTTTTGTTATGTCTATTTTTAGATTTCGGCGCCGTCGCCGTTAAGTAAATTTAAATTCGATCTTATTAAATGCGTGTTGCGCCCGCGCTTTTGTAATCGATCCTTTTTAGCTCCCGCACACATCGCGGTTCTCAGTAATATCTCGAGCCTAGGTCGTCCCCGCGCGGAGCCCTCGTGATATTATTATCGCGATACAGTGACTCATCTACATCACTTGAACACACATATGAGATCATCTCTCTCACACACGTGCACATACATACACATGGTGGGAGGGTTTTGCTTTTTCCCTCAACGAACTGAATCGAATAGTTTTAGTTCGTTTCATTCCGATATACACGTATTCATTTGTGAATCATGCAATTTCGATTGTATGGTTCACAAATGTATATATGTATGAATAGCTTAGAATAGTTAGCTAGGTCAGAGCGACTTTTTCCAGGTAACATCCCAAGCCGAGGTGCGCGTGTGCCCTTGTGTATGTTACCTAAAAAAAACCAAATCGGCTGAGTGCCTTAAGCGCTCGCCTTAGTAGTCCGGTGAAGCTGTGAAGACCCTGCAGGGTCAATAGCGTAGTCAGTTCGAGGAAAAAAAAAAAAATTCTGCCCGTGACTTCGTACGCGTGGAATGATTATTTTGCGCTAAGACGCAGCCGAAGCTCTAAAAAGGAAAAAATACCCCGATTTTGCAACATTCTTCATTGCTGCTCCGCTCCTATGTGTCTTAGCGTGATGATATATTGCCTATAACCTTCCCTGATAAATGAGTTATATAACACTGAATGAATTTTCCAAATCGGACCAGTAGTTCCTGAGATTACCCCTTACAACGTCACAAACTCTACCTCTTTATAATATTAGTATAGATTACTTTACCTGTAGTAATGATAGCTCTGTGGTTAGCATGTTCAGATACTACATAGACTGTATATAGGTGGTATATCCAGATATTTATGTAAAGAAAAACATAGTGGTAAAATCAAAGCATGGTGGTAGGGCTTCTAAGTCCGTCTGTATTATCATGTTATATTCATACAAATTAAATTATCCAATGGCAGAATAACTGACAACACTTTATAACAAGCATCTTTGTAAAACATCACAAATATTGTTGATATGTAGTGTAGTGTAGCATGTAAAATGTCATTAAAATTACAATAACTTTTGATAGAGTGAACCAATTTTAATGAAACCAAGACTTGCTTTGAAAAAGGTTGTCCACCGCTGGTATATATAATTATGGCTTCATTTTATTAAATACATACATAATCTTTAAAAATTCACTAAATATGAAAAGTGTTAAATTTGATGGTCCATTTAGGAGTAATAAATTCTGAAATTTACAGAAACGACGAAAAGAATTAGAAGAAGCAGCAGTGAATGACAGTCTTCTACTGGCAAAATCTTCTTTAACCATTAATCTCTTGCCAGAAACGGAGGAAGATAGAAATATGGCGTCACTTCTCTCCCTTCGTCCTTCAAAAACCATAGAAGAGAAACAGAACCTGATGAGGAATAACATATTAAACAGTCCAGCATTACCTAGTTCAAGCGGTCTGATAACCAGTTTCGGTGGACTTAAAAAGGAAGAACAATTAGGCAAAAGTATGATATTAACAAGAAATACCTTAGGAATTACAGTTAAGAGGAATAAATTGGAAAAATGCAGTGAAACTGTAAAAGAAACTAATGAAAATATAACTACGGTTTTAGATCCTACAGATTTTAAACCAGAATTTTATGACAGAGTAGAGAACAATTCAAAAATTTTAAAGGATGAAATAGGAGAAAGTTTTGTTAAAAAAGTGTCTCTTGTTGGTGATTACAGTTCTAGCGAAGACGGTTCAGATTGAACTGAATATAATGAATTTGAGGTGTTAGAATCGGAACATGTTACTGGTTTGGTTGCATTGTACTAGGATTTTACTCTTATAAATAATAACTACGTGTTTGTAACAAATGCAGATCATTGGCAGCGTTGTTATAGAGTAAAGTTTACAGAAATTCCAGAAGAATTCCCAGATAATTTTGATATACCAGTAATGGTTCATTATTGCAATAAATTTATTTATATAAACACTTTTTTTTCTTGTAAATTACAATGATCCTATAATTACCACGAGAAGTTATTTTATGTGTAAAGGATACATAAGTATAGAAAAACAGTACCAGTCAATCTTGATTTTAGGCATTGTGTTATGGATGTCATCTAATATATTCTTCGGAAATTACCAATTAGGTATAAATTTAAATAAAAAACATGTTATTTATACACATTTATTATATTCCTAAAAAATACTGAAAAACGTTGATTAACAGTTCGAAATCATTTCGATTTCATGTAGTATTTAAACAAGTGCCAAAAGGCCACCGTTTGCTTTCATCCGAATTGCAGATAGAGTCAACTCCCAGTATTTATTTTGTGATAAGAGGTTTGGATCTTTCCGCTTATTGGTATAGGGATGCAAACGATACATCAATGTTTAAAAAAATCGACGAAAAATGGGACTGTATGAACTTTGTTTTGTGATGTGTAGCGCCATCTATTGTATTCCATACCCACTCGCTTCCTCGATCATCGTAAGGATACAAATAATAATCTATCGTTCATAATGTTGAATTTTTTAATTCAAAATTTATATTGAAACCTGTCAATGTTGACATTGACGATACATCGCTTTTTATAAACGATGTTTCATATGTATAGCGCCATCTATTGTATTATTTGCTGTTGATTTTAGCAACTGGCTACGATTAATCAAGGAAGGAATCGCCAAGGGATTTATAAGTAGTTGTTTTATAAACACCTTGGGAATTAACTAACCTAACCTTAACTACGCGCGGGTTTGTTACTCTATGTCGACGATAGACTAATGTATGTTTGATATTCAATGTACAATTGACTCTACATAAACTTTAAATATCAAATCTCATAATTCTCCGTGTACGCATTGTGTTAGAAGGGTAAACAATTTTTTTTCAGCGTGTTAATATTTGGATATCTGATGTATATAGGTACTTAGGTACCTTTTAAATTATGATATTTGCTTGTAATAATATTAGCAATTGAACAATAACTAATTAATCTCCACGGTGAACCTCCTGCAGACAAAGCTGCTGATCGCTGTACACATCTTTAAGAGTAGTAAAGCCACGCTGAAGCTATTATTGGTTTCAGCATGAATGGGTCGGCTCGTCTGGGGTAGTACCACCCTCTCATAGAAAACCGACGTGAAGTAACAGTGCTTGCATTGTTGCGTTTCGTTCGGTCAGTGCGAGCGCCAGAGGCCCACCTCCCTTCCCCTCTCCTCTCCACCCTCACTCCCTTTCCCTCAAACACAGGCTGGCAAAGCACTTTCGATTCTCCCGGTGTTGTTAGTGTCTATGAACGGTGGTGATCACTTAAAATCAGGTGAACCACAAGTTCGTTTGAGAGTTATGACATAAAAAAAAAATCTGTGGTAGCCTATTATTAAGTTTGTTAATTTAATTGATATATATTTTTTTATATTTGGCCATTGGACAAGTGTGAGAAATTGTGGTGTATATTTAAATGAAAAACGGAAAAATATACGAGCTATAATCTACATGGCAGGTTGATTGCATATTGGTGCCAATAGATTACGAATTTTTTGATTCCCCAGCTGGCCATTTTTTTCTATATTGAATATAAGTGAAAGGGTTTGTTTTTTTCAAGAAAATATTAACAAATGAAACAACATTTGAGTTACAAACACCTATATTTTATTCCATTAAAAATATATATAAATTGATTAATCTTTCGATGTACATAAGCATTACAATAATACAAATAATATAATTATACCAAATTATGTTTTCGTAGAATACTACTTCAATACAAAAGATTTCAAAAATTTAAACCATGGACTCTTACTATCTGTTAAATAAATGTAAACAGACGATATGATATAGAAAAAAAAATATATCGAAAATTAATATGGAAAACATTAATCACTTTGAAAAACGTAAAACTTTATTTTCAACGTAAACCACTTTCTTTCTATGAATAGCAATACATATTAAATGTAGAGATATGCGATTCTCGTTTACATAATACAAGTTTTATGATTCAATTTAAACAATATTGTGCATTACACCGATTACAATAATTGTAATTTTATAATAATATTTATTACACTGCTAATTTATATAACAAAATATAATAATATCTAATATTGTATACATACAATTTAGTATTTTTAAAAGCTGCGTAACTATTTTTTTCTTGACGAGCAACTGGAACTCTTTTAACTTGCATTTATAATGTCTTCCTGACAAACTATTATATATCAATTTTATTGATAATAGATTAAGGAAGAAATCGAAAAACTGCTTCAATAAATAAACAGAAAAATTGACAACTGCAACTAAAGGTTCAGAGAGTTAAGAGACAGATAAAAAAATAACCGTGTTATTACAAAAAAGTTAAATACGTATTAAATACTTAGTTTAAAAAAGATTCCTAATAAATATACCGCGCTCGCCCGAGGCATGTTCGCGTTATCTCTTTTCGCAAGTCTAAGCTAACGTAACCAAAGCGAGAGAAAAGAGCAAGATGGCGAACATTGAGCGACCGCGGTGCATTTAATATGAGACCTTTTTAAAGTCAAGGTTCGATACGTATTTAACTTTTTTGTAATAACACCGTAAGAGACTAGAATTAGTTTTTGTCATGGATCGAAATAATCATTATTGCTGATTAATACTGGATCGGTGGGATTAATTATAGGGATGTTATAATCATGTGATTGAAAATAAAGAACCAAAAAACATTCTACTGAGATCTTGAAATGCATCCGATGATGTCTGTATCCGGGGAACTCCTGTCGCATATAAAAATCTCAAGCGCTGAAATAAAAGTGTATCCAGGGTTGCTACCGAATAACTATTTTAATTAAGTAGACATATAATAATAACATATATTATATTCAAACCGTTTATTAAATTTTACGGAGATATACCTAGCAAGGTAATTGTGCACTGGCAGATAACTAAACGTAGCTCCGTAGTGAGTTTGGAAGCTAAATATAGCGTAAAAACTATAAATACGACAATATAAATAACATATCTATACTAGACACAGTAAAAACATTTATTTTATATAAATATTATCATATCCTACAATTTTAACATTCAATATTAAAAACATGAATTACTTGAATAGACTTTAATAATTTTGGTAATCTAGAAATTCGTTAAATAAGCATTTTTTTAAATCCATTTTTCATTGAAGATTAATATTTTAAATGTTATTAGACGCTTCCTTTTGAAGTACAATACATGCGTATTGTAACTTGTTCATTTACAAGTCAAGCACAGTTCCATTCTGTCATAGATGACGATTTAAACGATCGACATAATTTCCTTGCCAGAATTTAATATCAATTATGTTTTAGATTCAGTAAGACTGATAAATGTTTTTAAGTAATAACGTTAACAAGATCCCTAAGCACATTATCGATTTGCTTGACAAGAAGCATCACGTCAAGCCGGTTTTACAGTCAAAAGCAGATTGTACGGTGGACCCGTTACATAAACGTTAGTGTTGTCTGGAAGTGACACCCGTTTAATAACAATAAATGTCTGTAAACAATATGCTTTTTATTATTTTTATATAAATATATACAAAAGAAAAATACAAACGAATTCCTTACCGGCTTATTATCACTACCTAAGACATTTTCGAACCGACTGTACGCCTTGAGAGGGCTTAAATTCAATAAAGAATTTTTCATTTCAGCTTCTATTTTTGGATTATTTATTAAAGTGAAACGTATTTTCCATCACCTCAAGTGTTTTCGTCCATGTATCGCATATCGCATTACAGCCGGCGCGCGTCCGCGGTATAGCGGTGTATAGTGAAAGTGCTCCGCGGTATTTGTGTTTTTTAACAGTGTATTGATAAATGTTTGTTATTATTATTATATTAAAATTGTAAATGTTGTTGATCATTTGATCGTAACGGACAACGATACAGCTAGTAAGTCAAAAAAACCGGTCAACGAGGGATAAACCAACAATAATGCCGAATTAGTTCTTGCTTGTAGAGAAAGGGATATTTTATTTTCGATTATCGTTTCCCAATTATTAAGTTTAAAAACGCGATTTGATACCCTAAATTGAATAATTTTTCCCAAAATATTCAGTTAAATGCTTGCGACCCAAAGAAAGTTTCACTTACATCGTGGTTTCATAAAACCACACAATGTTTTTTTTCCGTTTTTGGTTGCTAAATAAGCATTAAGGTCCGTAAGTATAGTGAAATTAATAAGTAGTTCGCCATATTTACCTTAATCGCCTTAAAAAAAATATAAAAAATGTTTTAGTTATAAATTAAATTTGCCGAATCAAACCTTAAACAGTTGCGTAGCTACAATACTTCTTTAATTAAATAAATTCAATTTATGAAGTACCAACTTTAAAATGCATACTAAAACTAATATATTAGTTATGACTGTGTGATCTATTAATGGTTTGTGGTGAGTTATGTCTAGAATAAAAGTCTAGCTAGGATATCTTTTAACATTGTTACTAGTCAATACACTACCGACAGATTTTTTAATAAACTGAGTTTACTTATTGACATCTAACTGGATATGGGTTCTATTATTTTGCGAATATTATAAATACGCCTACAACCTGGAGTTATTTACTGTTCCGCAGGGCATCTCTTGTCCTCCAAAGCAAGAATAAGACCGTATTCAATCTTCGATTTCAGCCAGTTCAATACCTCCACGTCGCCTACTTCTATAATCTTTTCATCTGTAGAGAAATAGTTAACAACTTCGTCCTGAAAAAATAATTGCATTTTTAAACGACACGACAAAATCGCTGTAATTAGTTCAGTATAAAAACAGTGGTACAAATAACGAGAAGAAGGGAATCCAGTTCAAATCGAAATATATAAAAATCCTTTATCATGATGTTTGTCCACGATGAACTCCGAAACTACTAGACCGATCTTCATAAAATTTGGCCTTTATGTATAATTTGGTCCAATTTGAGAGATATAATAATTCATATTTCGATTAATGGCCTCAATATTTCTTTGATTACAAATTAAATGATTGTCAATGTTGATTATTGTTATTAATTTTAAGTTTCATCAATCTCGAACAGATGGCGCTTTCAATTAGTTTGTTGACGGAAAACTGTGGGACCGACTGTTGTAAATACGTAATAGATGGCGTCACATATTAATTTTAAATTTATTTTTCAACACCAGTATATTTTATGATAATCGCGTTCTCTTTAGTTTTCCGTTCATTACCTCGACAATTTTTAGGCAGACTAATTACCCCTAACACCAAACACTTAACGTAATAACTGAGCCATATTAGCAACGCATGACCGGGTCAGCTAGTTCTATTAAAGTTTTCTAGATCAGTGGCCGGCAAACCGCGGCTTTTTCTCTCCTTCTCTGTGGCTTTTCCAAAAAATATTTAGTGCAGACATTATTTATTAACTTGCCTTGTAAGATACAAGTTGTTTTTGAATCGCAAGCCTAAAGAAATCAGACACATTTTTATAAAGCAACAATAGCACGACTAGTTTTTGGCGAGATTTTAGTATATTATGTTGTGGATTTAATATTTTATTCATAATCTTGTGTTATTTGGCTCTATATTTGGTAATATTGGTGGTGTTTTACGTAATATAGTTCGGTTATTGTGGACAAGTGAATTGGATGGGAAATAATACCAATGAGCGTGGTTTCCGCACTTGCCGCACAAACTCCCTGGAAAGTTCTAACAAGAGGGCCACCATCATGTTTGTTTATTGAAATGATCGCAAGAAACTTGTATTACCAACTTGATAATGGCAGTAATTAGTTACTGGAAGATTAGTGATTAGATTACCAACAAAAAAATAAATAGCGCGGCTACCTAATCTCTCGCAAAAAATACGTATTTATCAAAAGCAACCACGTAAACTTTATAATACTACTTATTTCAATAAAAAATAGTTAAAGGTTTAGTTTAAAGAAAGGCTCTTTGAATAAACTTCATTTTTGTATGTTTATGTTTGGCTCTTGTTAAATAACGATTTTGCTTACCTTACCTAGATGATCAGGTATTAACATAAACATTTAGCAAGGCAGGTTGCCTATTTCAAACAAATAAAATAAATTTCCGCAACATCTCTCAATGTATAAAACCTAATTAGCCGTCTTAAGCCATATTTAATTATAAAGAAGAGTCTAAGCGCTTTATTATTTCAACAAAACTGCTCAATATTTGTTGCGAGCTTCTTCGTTACCTTCTTTTGGTAACTAATTTTTAGTTTTAATATCACAAAATGTTTTTTATTATTCAGCCTTGTTCCAATATAGTTCAATTGTCAATAGACTCTATTTTAGTCATATAATTGGATAACTTACTTGTTTCACACCAAGTATGAGTTTGTCCCCATCTACGGTAAGTGGTTCAATGATGTCGTGCAATGGTATCGCCCACTCAACGTGACAAGCCCCGTTCGATGCTCCACCACGGACCATATATATATTTCTGAAAAAGTCAATATATTCTCTAGTCCGGTGAAGCTGTTAAGGCGTTGCTAGGCCAATAGCGTAGTCAGTTCAAGAAAAAAATGAAACGATATTTTGTCAATCACTAATTACGTGAGGCGTTTTTGAGTTTGTGTACCCATCTGGTGAGATGTACAATTTGTCTCTAGCCCATCCCCGCCCTTAAAATCTCACGTTAGATGTTTTAATATATCGCTATAATCGCTTCAAAATCACTTTAATCTACTATTGATTCGGTCGTACGTCGCTGAATAGGATGAAGCTAATAGCGATGAGATTGGATTTGGTAATGATTTATTAAATATTTGGATGGGATTTGAAATGTTTTTCTATATAATAGAAGTATTTACCGTGTCGTAATAAGTAGTGCGGTGGAGGGCGCGTGCGGGAGGTACGCGTGCCCGATGTATTCGTCACTGTAACCCTGGACTCCAATAACAGTGCGACAGAGCTGTACTCCGAGAGCGGTATGCTGGGAATATGGCTTAACACCCTAAAATAACAAAAAATTTAAGCTGCTAAAAAAACATATTAATACCTCGTATATTTTCACAAATTCTCAAAAAACAATTCTGCTAAGAGAAATGAGCGACAATTTTATGAATCTTATGATTATTAATTTTTAGTTCGTTGTTTACTAATTTTATTATAAACCTCACCTGATTTGATAAATCACCCTAAACTATTTACTTATCAGTGCGTGATGCATTTCTCATATAGCAAGAATCGCAGTAAAAAATCCACACGGTGAAAATTTACAAATGTTTAATTTACACTGGTGTTATAAATCCGAAAGTAATTTCATTCTATAGTAGTTTATCGGTTTACTACCCTTTAAAGATTGAATATACGAACAGATGGTGGTGATATTTAGCGTTCAGGTAGCCACAGACTTGACCTATGTAGGTGGTAGAGGCATGCTGAAGCTATTACTGGTTTCAGCATGAATGTGTTGGCTCGCTCGCGGTACTACCTCCCAACACACAGAAACACCCACGTCAACTAACAGTGCACGCATTGTTGCGTTTCCTTCGGTCAGTGAGAGCGCCGAAGACCCACTTCCCTTTCCCTCCTGATGTTGCAAGTGTCTATTGATGGTAGTGATCACTTAACATCAGATGACCCGCCTGTTGGTTTGCCTGCTATGATATAAAAAAGAAGGTTATACGATTATTTTCATTCAGAATTTATTGAAAAACAACCGGAATAACTCGCACGAATAAAGTAGTACATAGAGCTATTAGAATAGCTAAATGGATATAGATTCCATTAGAGTTTCCTGAATTGGAATAATTGACTAGAGTAATGAAATACGATTCAAATAATTAGAAAGCTTATTAATTTATATCATTAAAATACCAAATCGTATGGCAACAATCTAAAGAAAGAATTCAATTTTCGCACACAGATCTAAGAACTGCAATTTTAATCTTAAATGTAGCTATTTAAAGCAGTGAATAGGTAATTGAGATCTAAATTACCTCAATAGAAGAGCAGTATCTAGGCATTCTGGTGCGCGCCACAAGCCTCCCGCCACTTCGTTCCACATACGATTTGAGCGCTTGCGCAGCGCTGCTCAGACTCGCTTGATTCGTCAGCGACGTACGCGCAGCTTGACGACATAGATCTGTAAACATATACTCACTAGTAAATCCCTTTATTTTCAATATTAGAACTTTCATAGACTTTATAAACTGTCGTTAACTATCCTTTGGTGGAATTACAGCCTTTATTATGGTCACAGATTACATTATCACCTTGTTGCCCTTATTTCACCTAAGTAAGGTCGGCACAACATGTTTTACTCTTCCACTCTCCCCTGTCAGAAGTCATCTCAGTATTCACACCTATTATACACAAATCAATTTTCATATAGTCTATCCATTCCTTTTCGGTCTTCGCTATATTCATCTTTAATACTTAAAACTTTTTAATTACATGCATTTCATCTCACCTAATGTCGTTCTCATACCACGGTAACATATTACTCCTCAACTTCTCTGTCAATGGCGCTATTTTCAAACGTCCTCTAATATCCCCAGTCTTAATCTTATCTATTCTAGTTACACTACATATTCATCTTAACATTCGCGTATCTGCCACATGTATTCTTCTCTCATCCGACTCTTTCGTAGCCTAGCACTCAGACCCATATAGCATGATTTCATGCTACATGTTACCTCAAATAACTTTGGCCATTTCATCCACCCTGCACTTATCTTTTGTCTATACCACCGTCGTTTTATAACAATGAACCGAGGTATCGAAAATCCGAGCAGGCTTTAAATTTGTCAGTTTACTAATCTTCAAACCAACATTCTCCAGTTTTTCTCGCCACGGTCACGGATGATAGAGACCACTCAAGATTAGATGTACCGCATGCCATGCATGTATCTTGCGCCAAAAAATTGACATGCAGTGAAACGACTTACCTGGTGATAAATGGTTATATTTGAAACAAACCATTTATATTAACACTGGAATTTAAAAATATCAACGTTAAAAATAAGTTTTTTTTTATATTTCATTAACCAAAGGTGCTCAAATTTAAACCGCGATCAACCTCAATATTGTTAGACTACGATCGATCGACTCTGAAAGGCTGCAAGGATGTGTGATGCAGGATTGTCGTTTACGTAGCTGTAGGCAAATCTCGCTAAAAATGATAAAAGAAAGTGATGAGGGTGTTATTCTGGCATAATTGTGGATCAAATAAATTTTAGTTATCTATGTATTACAATTTGTTTTAGTTGTCTACATAGTTTTGTGCTATCTAAATATATAAACTTAATTATGGTTAAGACAGACGGTCGCAAATTTGTCGCGGCAGTAATAATAAATTCGTGGTACTCAGTTGTACTGCAGCATGTATGATTGGAAGTGCTATTGTTGTCTATTTCTAATATACCTACGTGTATTTCCTTTATTTAGGTACTTTGTAACTGTGTTGTGTTCAACAATAAAAACTTTTTTTTTTCCTACTAAAATAAAATCTTTGAATAGTTCTATATCGGCAAATTTTTCTCGAGATCGACTCAAGTTGCACTCGCAATCTACTGTTTGAGCACCCCTGTTATAGATAATAGTTTCATAGTTAAATCTCTATCGAGCCCGTTTTCCCGACGTTTATTCCTGTTTATTCTTATTACAATAAAATATAGTTCATGCTTTAAAATCTAAAATATTCATTCAACGTTACATATACTCACAGGGTAGGTCAGGAAACTCGCCATCTATCCGTACGCATTAAATTATATCAATAATTTAAAAAAAAATCACCAACCAGAAATGAACGATTCGAAAACTCACAACATGCTATATCTTAATAAACAGAAATATTATCAACAAAGTATTTAGTTACGCTGCAACTAAAATGGAAAATAAATGAAATTATTAAAAATAAAGCACACATATAAGGATATATCTTATTAAGTCTAATATAATATACTAAAATACAAACAGTGATGAAAAAAAACATCGTAAACCCTTTATAACGCTGTTTGTTATAACGAAAAACTTTTTATAACCTAGATATTAGTTCCATTAGGTTGGTTTCCTACAAAAAACATATATTCTTGCTCTTCCCTTGAAATTCGTTATAAAAAGTTTACAATGTATACTAAAGTTTTTCCATTAAACACTGAAGTCTCAAAGTTTATATCCCATAACATGCAAATATACACAAATAATTATATTTTTATTCAAATCCATCAATCCATTACCTTAGATAACAATACATTAATGCTAATAAAAATAACATCATAATTTATATATCCAAAAAAAAGTGAACTTTATATATTACAATACATCGTCAATCTTTTTGGGCCGCTCTGGACATAGCTTTAAGTTTGGGCTTGCGCATGGTACAGTCTAGAGTTTAATAGAATACAAAGTTAAAATACTATTATAGGAATCTAAAATTGGCATTTACTTATCGATTAGCTTCCTCGACGTTATACATCTTAATATATAAAATTCAGTTTCATGATGTTTGTCCACGATGAACTCCGAAACTATTCAACCGATCTTCATGACACGTTGGCATTTATCTATAATTTGGTAAATCTTACATCACTGCGACAACGTTACACATATCATCTCCATACACGTGCACGCATACACGCTTACACATGCAAGTGGAAGGGTTTTATTTTTTCCCTTATCAAACTGAAATAGTTTAGAAAATTATCTGATACGAAATATATATAAGAGTTGCTGAGGTATGTATGCCTGGTACACATATATGTTTCAACAACTCATATATGTATGAATAGTTAGCTTAGGTTAGCTCAGATAGTTTTCGATTCCCCAACACGGGGGGGCCGGGCGCCGTCTGCCGTCGCCTCTATATGGGGGTCGACCGGTCCATGGCCGCCTACGGGGCACCGTTGTGGCTCGACGCCCTCAACGCCACAAATATCCGTGCGCTGCGAGCTGCGCAGCGTACCGTGGCGTTGAGGGTGATACAAGGATACCGCACGGTGTCCTCGGGGGCGGCCATGGTGCTTGCTCCCTCAGGGAGCTCCCTTCCCTGGGAGCTAGAGGCGGAGGTGCTTGTCGCTGTATATCAATATACGGCGATTAAGAAACGAATGGGGGAGCTTCTAACTCCCAGAGAAATAGAGGAAAAGCGAAAAGCGTCGAGGGAGGAAATAGTGGAAAGGTGGAGGCGGGACTTGACGGACGCGCGGTACGGTCGATACACGATCGACGCCGTCCGCCTGGTCCTGCCGGATTGGTATAATAGAGGATGGGGCTCCCTGACGTTCCGACTGGTGCAGGTCCTGACCGGGCATGGTTGCTTCGGTTGGTACCTGCAGCGGATAGCACTCAGGGAGCCAACTGCCGTATGCCATCAATAACAACGAGCGAGGCAATGGCGAAAGCGGGGTGGTAGGGTTTTACAGCCTGACTGGGTCGCAACCACCATGTATGTGGTGAAAAATCCCATCATAGTGATTCGCTTCTGCGGGTCGCGTTTCGGGATCAGCCTGTACATATCCAGCTTTTCGCTGGCCGGCATGACACCGGCGACCATCCATGGATAGTGTGTCACTCGGTGGTGACCATTGTTTTTGGATTGTACTGTGCTTACTTACCATCAGACATAGAGCAGTCATTTTGCCGTGCTCCAAAAAAAAAAAATTGAAAAATTGGTTTCATGTGAGCAAGAGCAAGATGGGTTGGGGGACCCACCTTCCCATTGCACAGGTCCGGCGGACGGAGGAGATGGCCGGTGTGTACACGGCTATCTCCTAACAAGACGGGGCCCGGCGGCGACCCTTTTGCTGCTGGGCCAACCGCTGGGGCGGTACGATGAAGTCTATAGAGATCTCGTGCCGCCCCAACTATAGCGGAAGACGTACACCGTGGGGTTTTAGTCCGTGCGAGTCGGACATAACTCACCCTTTCCCCCGGGAGGGTGGCGTATCCATAAGGGATTTTCCCACGTTAAAAAAAAAAGATAGTTTTCGATCCCTTGCCGCCCCAACAATACGGTCGGATGGTACACCGTGGGGTTTTAGTCCGTGCGAGTCGGACATAACCCACCCTCTCCCCCCAAAAAAAAAAGATAGGTCGCGAATGGCATATATGAGGAAACAGCCCAAGCCGAGGTGTGCCGTGCACCCTTGAGCTAGTTGTTAAATAAAATCGGCTGAGTGCCTTAAGCGCTCGCCTAAGAAGTTCAGTGAAGCTGTTAAGACCTTGCTAGATCAATAGCATAGTCAGTTCGATAAAAAAAAAACTATAATTTGTTGCACCTATCCTAATTTATATTACGATTAATGGCTTCAATATTTTTTAATTACAAAGAAATGGTTGTCAATGTTGATTATTGTTATTAACTGTAAGTTGCATTAAGTATTTATATCCAAACGTATGTACATTTATATTCAGAGAGGTCAAAAAGATTGGCTATCTACTTGAAAACGAAATCAAAGCTGAGATAAACTTTCAGCCTTACTTGGAGAAGTGCTTATACAGAATCACTTACCAAAAGTAGGTCTCGCGACCAGAGCGTTGAGAACTAGCGCGACGCTTGCGGGGTTCCTGTAGTCAATAGACTGCACTGACGGCGGAAGCTCTTCGTAAATTTGTTGTTCATCTGAATGTTCATCAAACCACCATCAAGACACAAGTGTAGAATAACATGGATATGTTTTTCTATAGTTTAAGTTTTTTTTTTTTTTTCGAACTGACTACGCTGTTGACCAAGCAAGGTCTTAACAGCTTCACCGGACTACCGTCTATAGTTTAAGGATTTTTCTAAAATGTGAAACAACAGTTTGGACCGACTTTGGCATGGCTACTCGTCGCCACGCGGCATATGTCGCCACGCTATCTGATTTTAAATTTTTGTATTTAATTAATATGCATTTTTATATCTTTTTCTTGAAAAAAAAAATCTTAATATTTTATTTTTGATTACGTCTTATTTATTACCTATCGTAAACTATCCTTTTATTACATTATTTGTACAAAATTATTTCGCTGTTTCACATATGCCAGGCGTCCCGCAACGACTCACAATTTTTTTATTTCATTTTAAAATCTTAGGAAAATTTACAGCATACCAAAAAAAACATATTTAGACATTAACAAAGGCTATTTACAAGTTTCCATGTTTTATTATCTGTAACATTGGGGTGTGTGTTATTGCTATAATTCTATTTTTACTATTATTATATTTATATTATATTATTATATTATAATTCTATTATATTCTATTTTTACTTAATTAATATTAATATTAGGTTCTTATTTGGGTCTGATATTTATTGTATGGAAACTGTATTTTGTTGTTTTTTTTATGTGTATACTCACCAGGACGACGTTTAGGGGTCAGCAGTTTGGGTATCTCCTTGAATATAGATGTAGTTTTCGTATCAGGGCACGCACAGAGACCCAGTAAGGAAGCAGCGGCGTGACCCAACTGCCGGGATATTTCTGTTACTTTTCGACTGACTTCAGGTCCCTGAAAACAATACATTTATTGTATTTTGAAATGTGGGGGGGCCTGACAGTCCATAATGGATTTTCTCTCCAAATTAAAAAAAAGAAGGTTAGACTTGTGAAAAAGGATAACGCGAACTTGCGTCGGGCGAGCCCGGTGCGTTTATTAGGAAACTTTTTTAAACCAAGTATTTAATACGTATTTAACTTTTTTGTAATAACACGGTATTAGGTTTTATCATTTGACCACATTCTCACCTGATGTTAAATATCGATGTGGTCTAATATGGTACACACGCTAAATCTAGAGGAGAGTGGCTTTCAAGTGCGTGTGCCGGAACACACCAACAGGTGTTTGGCGATATAACCCCAACTTGAGGGTGATAGTTAGGCAGGCAAACTTACATTTTTTTTACCACAATGCAATCCAATATAAAACTCTATCTGTTTTTTTTTATTTTTATAGTAGCACGGCAAAATGACTGCACTGAGCCTGATGGTAAGAACAGTACAATCCAAAAACAATGGCGACCACCGAGTGACACAGTATCCATTGCCGGGCGCCGCTCTCATGCCGGCCTGCGAACAGCTGGATATGCACAGGCTGATCCCGAAACGCGACCCACAGAAGCGAATCACTATGACGGGCTTTTTCTCCATATACATGGTGGTTGCGACCCAGTCAGGCTGTAAAACCCTACCACCCCGCTTTCGCCATTGCCTCGTTCGTTATTCAGCAGGGTGCACCACGTGCAGGTGAGGTTGGCTTGGATGTCTCAAGTCTTCGATGTTATTCGACATCCCTTACACCCATAACGTGCTTCCAACAGATAAATGTAGGTATACTCGAGGCATTGTAATATAAAACTTCTTTACGTGGCCACCAGGAGGTAACTGGAGACAATGCGACGGAAGCCCGTTACGGCAATGTGGCGTCACGTTTCTGTACCATCCGGTTTTTAAATATTTTTGATTTTGCAAATAAATAGTTTATAAACAAATCAATCAAAAATTTTAGAAAAAAAAGTCATATCTAAATATTAAATTGAGTAATAAAAAAAAAACACACAATGGAATTAATTATATAAATATAAGGGCGCGATCGTGCTGCCATCTGGTTTCAATGTAAGTAAGTAACAAATAATTTTATTTTTTTACAATCACGTGTGACGGTTTCACGTACTCTTTTTTTTAAATATCTGGACGGTTACAGTCTGAAAATTATAAATATGTCTTCGATATAGTTATTCTTATTGGATTTGCTTGTAGTTTAAGCTACCCCTAGGTCATTCAAATGTCACGTAAGCACTAACGGGAGGCGGGAGATCTTCCGTTTGCTTATTTTTAACGAGATTAAGAACGGGGGATCTGGATTTGTAAATCTGATATGCGAGACGCGCGGTCTTATACACTGGGCTACCATCGTCCTAGTAGCGAATCACTATAAGTTAATACCTCTATATACTATAAATTCTTTATTTCTAGGCTTGTTAACTACTGCCCATTAAGCAATAAGGGAACGAGAACAGATTAAAAAATCTTCATATATATCATTTTTCTGTCCGTGTGTATGTGACTGAACTCCTGCTAAACGGTTGGACAGATTTTGATGAAATTTTTTGTAAGTGTTTAGATGAATTCAAGAATGGTTTAGATTCACTATTGGAAACGGTAGGCGGCGCTGAGACTAATTGGGATTTTTTTATTATCAAGGCAGGGCAATATGCTCCAAGCCCGTTAGTACTTAAATAAAAATGTTTCCATAAGCCTGGAAGTGGGTAAATGGGGAGGATTTGGTAGGATATTACAAAAAATCTGCTTACGTAATACTCGAACAACCACTTAAATAGATTTAACATATAGTTACCGCATGAGGTTCATGGCCATTTTGACTGGGGCTCGTGCAGAGCTGAGCGGTCTTTGAGTACGGGTTCCCGAGAATGCTCAGACCGAGCACAAGCACGTGGAACTGTTGTATAAGCTGTATCCAATAGTGTCGATAGGCAGACTTCATTAAAGACGCTCCTGTGATTGGAGCATTGCGAAGCTCGAAGCAGGACATTCTAAAATGTGATGGTTCGCTTTATATTAATCCTTCCTATACTAATTTAGGTTTTTACTCACCGGTCAATAGAATATCTAGGTCATATTACACGAAACATGCGACATTTTCTCAAATAAACATAATCAATTCAAAACAGTGGTAGAAACATATCAGTGTATTCATAAAATAGAGTTTTACAGTATTAATTGGTTTTAGTATTTTCTTTCTTTTTCTGTTATAATTTGTTAGTTTTAATATTATTTATGGTAAATCTTTAGATCTTGTAAAATAGTTAAATATTTAGCTTTATATCACCGAGAGGTTCACGGGAGATTCAACGGGGGACTACGTTGGCGTGACAAAAAAATGGAGGTTCATAATTGGTAAGCGGGGTCCACTAAAATTTATTTGCTTTCAATGGTGAAGAATTAAAATGTTAGCTTGATTTCACCTATTACCGTAGGCAGATAATATTTTAAGAAGCTCAGCAACTGTTATTGTAAAAATTTTACATTCCATATTGAGTACGCAACTCAAATCTCCATAGTTAGATCTGTTCTTCACATTTGTTGTCGATTTTTGGAATATGGTAGAATTGTAACTGCACGGAGTCCACCGGAACCAGCAAATTTTAAAAATGGTCTTTTCATTAAAAAAAAAGTCTGGGAACCGCTGCTCTATATAAATGTTGAAGTAATCTTGCTTATCAAATAACCAACCAATTAATTATTTTGAATTAGCATGTACACACTAGTTTGTACAATAATATTCCGAATAATATGGTATCGTAATTAATATATAGAAGATCGCGTGTGTAATATTAACTTAATAATTGGAAAATGGGAATAATAATGGGAAAGCAATAGCAGACAAGATATACAACTATAAATTTGCGTCTTAGTTTATACATAACAAATACAATAATTCAGATGATACATATATTGGCCTTTTACTTTACCCGTACTCTGTGGTCGCGCGTCGGCTGTAATGCGACATGCGATACATGGACGAAAAATTTTGAGGCGATAGAAAATAAAACGTTTCACTTTAAGAATCTTACCTGAGAACTACGTCCTTCATATCACAAAGAGAAGAACCCCAAGAATTAAACAAGTACTCGAGTAGATCGCTGTTGAACAACTTGCGTCTATTCTCCTTTTTATTACCAATGGTCGTTTTACCGGGGCTGCTGGTGTAACTGAAATGGCCTCTAGAGGACAAACTCAAAACCAAATTGATGGGAGACAAGTGTGCGTATTCGAAAATCACGTTCTTCTGAGAAATGTTCTGAGTTCTTAATGCAATTATTGGTATCGGCATGTAGACCAAAGCTAAATCGGCTCTCAACCTCACTGCGGGTTTCTCCTCGACTTTCCAATGGTTCAGTATCTCAAATACGTGGTTAACGAAGCCACGATCTAAATTCACGCAGTACTCTTGGAGCAAAACCTTTACATACTTGTACACATCTAAGTTTATCGACGGTTTATATTGCTTTAGAGCTACAACCTCGAGACAAGGATTCGCTTCCTTTGATTTGACATCTGCTGATAAAGGTGCTGGATGCAACACTGTTGGGAACATTGCCTCGTGCATTTGATTGTCGATTTGAAATCTTTGGCATTTCAGATGGGTATATGTCAAAGTATCGGATTTTCTAATCTGCGCCCATATGCCTGGATTATACGTACGACGTAATTCAGCGAAGAACGGTTTAGTCATTTGCATTTTCTCCAAATCCATATGTATATATTCTTTTAGTGCGCATTTCTTCTGATCGCTCTGATATTTATCTTCAATCCATACAGTGAGCTCCGGGGATAGTTGCTTCCATTTATGATTTACATTAACCTCCCATCTTGGTAAAGAATCTGTTACACTAGCGTAAGCGAAATCCTTAACACCTGTATTAGTTTGAACGCAAACTGATAGGCTCATTCCTGACAATGAGAAATACATCTCACAATAACTTTTTTCAGCATTAATTCTCCTTCTAAACTGATGAGCGATTCTCTCGTCCTGAGCTAAAGTAAAAACCCTTTGATAACCATCCATATATGAAGTCCAGTATACAACAACTTTGTCTCTTCGCATTTTTTTATTTTTCGAATGATTTTCAGGCAATTCTGTACTGTCCGAATCATCGCTGCTTGATGAGCAAGGTTCAGGAGATTTTGGTGTCAAACGTTTGAAAGTTGAAGACAATTTTGAAGTGACACTGCTCGTCGCTATTAGAGTTGAGTGTTTCACTGAATGGAAACTGACCTTTTCTTCTCCATAACTAAAATTAAAATAAAAGAACACGTAACTGTAGTAGAAGATATGTATTTTAGGCTTTATATAACAATTGTAGACTTGCTTTGTACTCTAATGAGGAAGGAATATTATACAATAATATTTAATATCTTCCAGATGTTAACCATGTTCATGCATTTTGATGTAAAAACGCTACTTGATCTTCTTGCTGCCCTATTAATCAGGTTTAATAATGAATGCTCCTCCATAAACGTATAATTTAACATTGACATCGGTGAAGAAAAACTTACCCGTCTTGTTCAAAGTTAGCCATAAATCCATTTCCTTTATTATTGTATATATTCCACATAAGTTTCCTCTCCCTGGTGGGATCATCCCAAGTATATATTAGTGAATGGTACGGGCTTAGTAACGCAACTTGTCCTGAGTCCATCTGGTCAATAGTTAAAAAAATATTTACATAAAAAATCAATTATAAAATTATGAAAGCAAGTGAAACTTTTTGTTGATCGTAGGCATGTAACTTAAAGGCACTTAAAAGTTTCGGTAAATTATTCGATTTGGCCATTAAAACACATTTTTAATCTTAATAATTGGAAAATGGGAATGATAATGGAAAATCACAAGTAGACAAAATATCTAACTATACATATTAATTTTAATCTTTGTATTAGAGTACATAAACATAAATACAATTATTCTGATGATAGACGTATGCTAGAAACTGAACACATTGAATAATTTTGAATTAAGTCATGGGCGCCGCTATATTGGCGTTGTCTGCTTTGCCGAGCGCATTTCACTTCACCCCTACTCCGCGACCGACTGTAATGCAATATGCGATAGATAGAAGAAAAAAATTGAAGCGATCGAAAAAGTTTCACTTTAATGATTAGTAAAAAAGCGTACAATTAGATAAATATATACAAAATACTGAATTAATATAAATGTAACATTTATATGTACTTGGTGCAATTTAAGGAAGAGGTCATCGCAGAGGTTATCGATGCGTATTGGCGCGTCTCCATTCGAATACGATTTAAAGGTGATAGTAAAGGGACGTTCAGTACCACCAGCCACCTCTACAGCTATTGCTGTCTGAAACCAATACAAATATAATGTATCAGATGTGTAGGTCAAATTAATATTGATCGATGATGATGATAATTATGGAAGATGATTAGAAATAATCGCATCATAAAATCTCTTTCTAATTTCTGTAACTTCATAAGTTCTTACGGTACCAGCCTATGGACTATTTTGAACAGATGTTTCAAAGTTAACAAATAAATAGCTTTTGGTATTCTGATTATTCCATAATAATTTATATTACATGTCAAATCAGATAGCAAATGCTTAATGTTATCTATGTACAGCTGCAATACCGATAATGCTAGTACTACTGAAATGCGTTATTCCGCTTCTTTTTGGGGAGCCCCATATAAGAGAAGAGAAGTAAGGAATTATGGAGAACTGTATTGGGTAATTCATTTCACAGACCTAGCGCTCGTAACAGCAAAGCTCTACAGAGTTTTGCTGGTCTGAAATATTTGGAGAGGAACAATTAACGAGCGATGTAAGGTGACGAGGGTACTACATAAAGGTTCCTAGGAACGCTCCTCATTATACAAGAAGTTGCAAAGAGACCTTAAAAGTAGAAAAATATTTACAAATATCAAAAGATATTGAGCTATAAAAATTACTACTTTTTAAATTAGTATACTTACTAATAAGGCAGTTTAGAATATTAAATATTTCTTCATCAAAAATTTAAAATATTTCATTCATCTCATTGAAACTAAGCTAATTGAAATCAAAATAAAAAATACTTTATCCAGTTCAGGCCCTGAGAAGGCCGAAACTACCAGCGGTTCGGACAAACAACCCACTCTTTGAGAAGAACTGGCAACCGTCTGCACCAAATCGGTAATTAACGGTTTCAATTGTATTTTTAAACGCAAAAAAAAAACCGCTTTCTGCGACATTTACCGCTTCCAACTGTGAATCCAAACTATCCAGGGACTCACTCAAACATATACCCAGTTGGCATGTGAAAAATCTTTTACAATAAGCCGTTCGGAGCATTACCTACCGGGTCCAATTAAGATAAAAAGTAATCTACATTATATTACTGATAAATGTCTTTCCATTACACCTTGGGTTGCTCATGTGCCGCTCACCTTCGGGTTCGTTTCACTATTCGCGTAGAGCCAGCGGTAGCCACAATGCAATAATTCTGCTAACTTAAATATCCATTGTGATTTAATTATTTGTTTTATAAGAATTTGTAAAGTATACGGGAAATTTGCATCCAAACTTAATGTCGTCAAATTCATTTGTCTTTTGATATAAACCATCTTTTTGACTGAGATATTAAACTTATGGTGTCGCGAACTTATAATGAATATTTTTGTTATAGATTTTATTCTTTTATTTCAAACAATTCATGACAAACAGACAAAAATTGTACAAGGGTTATTTTTTACTTCTATATCGATAACAAAGTCTACCCCGATTATAATTATCAAAAAATATTTAATGTACAGATTTGGCCTAGTTACAGTTTTATTATATGTATAGGTTTGATTTTCGTTAAAACGGATTTTAATTAAAAGTTTCCTTATATCGTTTATCTGTCATATTGTCAACGATGATATAACGGAAACCATATCCGTATCTAATATTCACAACAAACAGATTCACTGAAAGCAAAATTATACAATATGTTACATCACACACGTTGACAGTGCACGCGTGCAACCGCGTCCAAACACTAAGTTAATTAGCACCACTTTCGAACCACCTATTATAAGACCTTTGGCACGATACTTTCACTCAGTTTTCAGAACGTCGTCTGACGGTAATTCCGTGAACACTAAAAAAATGATGTTTAAAATTGGCTTAGTGTTAATCGTGTTGTGCGCGGTTGTTACAACAACGCTGAGTGAACGTGGATACTGTGGCAACTGTAAATTTATTCCGTATAGGAGAATTAAAAGAGGAAAGTATTACTCGGGACCTCCGCAAAGGTTTTACAGTCGACCACCAGTTAGCTTCCCGCACATAGGAGCGTTCTCATACACACCCCCACCGAATTATATGAACGATGAGAGCCCACCGTACCCAGGACCCGGACCCTATAAGGTTAGTAATCGACCTACTAATGAAGGTTTAGGTGACGAAGATATTAACAACATAATGAAATATCTGACTAAACAAGACTTGGATAAGTTACTTGAATTCGCTAATGAACAACAGAAAGCGACTCGAAATAATGACAATTTAAGCGATTTTACTAAAGGTTATAACAAACTCCATAAGAAGAGAGAAGAAATTAATGTTTACAAGGTCCAAGAAGACGACGATAATACCTATGATAGTTTTAATAAAGATAGACATTCGACCGAAGATAATAGAGACGTTTACAAAGCTAAAGTACAGCAGATAGATTCTGATCAAAAGTACATATTTAAAGCTCCATTTAAAGCACAAAAGCCTAACGGATATACAGAGGCTGTAAACTATGATACCGAATCTACATCAAAATTTGTAATAAACGTTAACGATAATGAAGAAAACTTCAATCCCACTGAAACTCAAGGAAGGATATTAAATAAACCAAATGTAAATGCGTATTTCAATCAAGATATCAATCATATAACAACAAATTATGGAGTTGATAATGTTGTAGGCGACATTAAAATCGCATCTGAGGAATATTTACCGAGACCTGTGAATCTAAGGGAAGATGATTCATATGGTTCATATACAAACAGCGTCCCTAATGTTGTTAAAGCTGAATCTAATTATGATATAAAGAATTTCGGTGAACTACCACTGATGAACTATAATTCAAAGTTGGATACAGTGAGTTCTTACCATGTTCCGCACTATACGGTAAGTTGTTGCAAAACAAATATGTTATGATGAAAATAAAACGAATCTCTAGTACTCTCTATTGTACTTCGATCGCAATACGAGATAGTATAGTAAAAGTTATGCGAAAACTACGTAAGTAAAATATGCAAAGAATTGACACAAAATCCCAATGTATAGAAGCGGTATCTGTAAAAAAAATGCCACAGTAGTTTAAATAGGAACAAGAAAAAATATGCGATTTAAGTAAAAACTCACTGGAACAAAATTAAGATAATAGATATTACTTTAGATATTACAAAGACTATTAATCTACACAATATTATTCTTATCCTAATCAATAAATACTTAAAAATGAAAATTGTTAATAAGAAAGTAGTTCTAACAAATCCACAGGTATTTGAAATATATCTATTACTTTATCATCAACTTTAAAGTTTCCAAAATAGAAAATCTATTTAGAATGTAATGAAGGAGAAATCGAATACGGGCTCATAAGGTAATAAACATAATTTTAGGAGACAACAGATATATATTTACTTTTTTTTATTGATTACTCGTCTACAATTTTAGTAACCATAAACAGAGAGAGGTACCATATATTTAAATAAAACATTTTCGCTTACATATAAGCGATAGATGTATGTACCTAGGATATCATAATTGGAGCAGCAAAGACATTTTTTTAAATATTATTGGAAGTAAACGAACAGGCGGGTCATCTGATGTTAAGTGACCACCGCCGTCTACAGAGACCAGCCTGTGTTTGGGGGGAGAGAGTGGAGAGGGATGGGTAGGGGAGAGGAGGTAACGGGAGGTGGGTTTCCGGCGCTCTCACTGACCGAACGAAACGCAATAATGCAAGCACTGTTACTTCATGTTGATTTTACGTGAGAGGGGTGGTAGTACCCCGAGCAACCAGTAATAGTTTCAGCGTGGCTCTTCTACAAACGACATAATATTGCAAGAAACTCACATTTATTCTGTACATATATAAACTACAAAAAATTTTGAAAAGGTATATTACGTAGTGTGTGGGACAGAATTTTGGTATAGAAAGAAAGCTTGGTATGCCAGAAGAAGTATGAAAGAAAGATGAATTCAGTAATATTACAACCTTTTCTTCCGTGTATGATGTTATATTAGCAAACAGTATTAGGATTAGCTTAAATAGAGCCAATACGATGTATAACCAGTAGGTATATAATACAAAAGAATGCTTCATTGATTTAGTGCGGAACGTGTGTTGAAGTCGAGGACCAACGGAGATAAACACTATAGTAAGGAAAAAGTGCGTGAATAGTTCGAAATTCATAAATTAAAAGCAATCAAAAGAAGTTTGGTGGAATAAAAAATTGTACCCTAGACAATTACGAAGACTTGTTACGTTATATACATATTAAAACTAATGTATCCCATCTTTTCTAAAAACGAAAGTCTATAGTCCAGCAATTTTATTTCAAAATCAAATCAAAAATACTTTATTAAATTCAACATCTAATAACTGATCCACAGCAACACGTGACCGGGCCACCTAGTATATATTTAACACGTTATAATCAGTTTTAGTGAATGCATAGAGAGAGGTGTTAAATCTAGACATCACCATCGTTCACATATTGATCTACACCATAATAGCGTTTTGACACCAAAACCCGATTGAAATGCGCTTAAATTTACAGGTGACAACATCAACAAAACAGAAGAGTTCTTCATCAGGGCAATCAAGCCCTATCATAGAGCCAGCACCACCGATCTCGGCTGCCCAAGAGCAAAGTGATGCCCATTTAAAAGCTATCAAAATTTGGTCTCACAAGTCCAAAGGCACGGCATACACCCTCCATAATGACGGAACCCTATCATTGGAAAAACCAAGCCCACCGCGAGAATATTATAGCTATGCGTAATTTGTGTGTAGACATTAAAAAAGGTTTACTTTTTAATTTTTGTTTTACAAAATGCGTTTGGGAAACATTTCGAAGGAAACTTAGGAGGAGCTTTCTTTCGTCTAATCTTCGAGAGACTTTACTTGCCAAGGATTAAATGTTTTAAAATACCAGATATTATATAAAAATACCTAATTCACGAAAAAATTACCAAGTAAATTATCAATTATGCTATTTCTTAAACTCATTATAAATATGTGCTTAGTTTTAATTGGTTATTTATAATAAAATAATTTATTTAATTCTTATTTTTCTCCTTTATTTTAATTGCCAAATTCGTTTCAGAGTTTATATTAGGGATGGGATAATTATAAGATTATATATATACTTCAATACTTTTTTAATAAAGAGATAAAGTTTGTTTGTTTGTTAGTAAGAGACTCACCCCTTTATCCATTCGAAGGACGGTGAAATGATTCCGAGCGATAGGAAAGTGCTGCGAGACGACGTTCGAATCCCTGTACTTGCAGTGCATCGCCATGGAGTCCGTCTGCGGCCAGAACGCTGTACATTGCTGCGGACTCAGGTCTATCCAGAGGTCGGCTGCTTCATTCTCCTCCATGAACCGCAAATGGCGCTTAGTATCGTTGGATACCAGGAAATACGGTAGTAATGTCACTATCTTCGTCAGTTGTGGACATAACTCCGATAGGCTCACCTGTGGACAGTGATTTATTATTTTGAAGTGAAAACTTGTTAAGTGCGTTAAGCGGTATTTTTGGAAGGAGATATAAACATAAACAAGCGTTCTTGTGGTACCACTATATGTGGGAAAACATACAACTGTGGATTTCTTAGAGTTTGTAATCGACAATATGTCGTGGAATGGCGAGGCCCATACCTTGTGTGTTATAATGTTCATTTTAAAATATTGTGTCTCGGCAATATTTCAAGAAGTGGAGAACCCCCAAACATTTAGTAAACTGACTCAAAATGTAACTGTTAGTAAACGTTCAAAAAAAGTTTAAACGTGTGTCGTTACATTTCAAAAGAAACTAAACCCAATTTTAGCCGTTCCTAATAATTTACTTTATCTTGTACATGTAAAACATGAAGATAATAAAATAAACGAAAAACCGTATGAATTACAAAATATTAACTTCGTTCTCGGTGTATAAAAACTGCAAATCTTAAAAAAATGAATTATATTCTATGACCGATTAAAATTGGATTTAGCTCATTTTGAATAGTAAGGACACGTGTATATTAATTGACATCCATTTAAATACTAACGTTTAGTAAGAGCCGGTAGTTGGTACGTCTCTCGTGATGAGGGCAGACCACGAGTCCCGGAGCGGAGACGGCGAGTCTGCAGGCGCGCGACCACCCCGAGTGGTGCGCGCGGAATCGAACGCGCGACCCCCGACGCGCGCTCACACCTCTCCCCGTACCGATCCACAGAAACGGCTCTTCTGTGAGCTCGTACTGAGTGTCTGAGTGACTCACCTACGATTATTAATTACATTAATCAACAATCATTTGAATTTTTTGTCGGGATTTTGAAATGTCATGTAGTTGATATTATATTTTACTAGCGGGACCGACGGACGTTGCCCCACCTTGTTAATAAAACGTGACTAATTATACACCTAAACCTTCCGCATGAATCACTTTATCTACTGTTGAAAACCGCGTGAAAATCCGTTCAGTAGTTTTAGATTTTATTGTGCACATGCTTGTGTGACGTGGCGGAGGACTTTGTTTTACAATATATAGTGATTAATAATCTTGTGTTATTTGACTCTATATTTTGTAATATTGGTGATGTATTACGTAATATAGTGCGGTTATTGTTGTGTACAAGTGAAGTCGGTGGGAAATAATGCCATGGAGCATGAATTCCGAGATGCAACTAAAGCTCCCTGGAAAATTATAACAAGGCGGCCACCATCTTGTTAGAAAATTGAAATTATAAGAAACTTATATTATCATTATCAACTTGATAATGACAGTATATTATTGTTTTTCTTTATACTAGTGGGCGGCCAGTGGTCGACATTCGACCATAGTTCATTGATTTTTTTAAGTTTAAATTTTATTAGGGTTAATATCATTGTTAATGTAGAATGAAAAAGGGTAATTGGAACGTAAGAGTACAATAATACATACAGTCGAGCATAGCAACCTCCTTCACAACCTTTTTTGAAGTCCTTTATTGACAGATGTCAAAATGTATTTTTTATTTACAAGCGTGTATATGTTATGTAAAATTGAAGCAGTAGTGTGAGTAATGCATATTTTAATTAATTTTATGTACTTCTAATGCGTTTTATATAAAATAAATAGCTTTCTGCACTTCTCCTCCATATAAACTTTAACTATGCCAAATTTCACGTTCATCCGTTCGCGCAATTCCGTTAAAAAGGGATACAAAGTTTAGGCTTCACGTATTAATATATAGATATACATTTCTTCTGTACGTGTGTATATCACTGAACTCCTCATAAACGGCGGGACCGATTTTGTGTGTTTTCCAGTGGATCCGAAAATGGTTTAGATTCACAATTGAACCGGGTAGGTGGCGCTGCAGGACAACGGCCGCCCGGCCCGCTAGTCTATATATAAATATGTAGTAGGGAAACGTTTAATACCATCTAACACCTCTGGTTCTCAGCCGATTACTTTCTTTCTTTTTTGTTTAGTAGCTATCAATTAAAGCAGTAGTACCACATTAGTAGTTATCAATAAAAAAAATTAAAAGGTTTTTCTATGGCTAAAGTTTGACCACTGGACGAGCACTCGTATACGTATATAATTGTTCTGTCTGTGTGTCTGTGACTGAACTTCTCTTAAACAGTTGTCCCGATTTTGATACAATTTTTGTGTGTTCTAGTGGATTTGAGAATGGTTTAGATTCACAATTGGACCCGGTAGGTGGCGCTGCGGTTGAATTTTAGTTTTTCTTTTATTATAAAGGCAAGGAAACGTTCCTCGAGCCCGCTAGTAACCTACTAAAAGATTGGTTGTAAAAAAAAACTATCATTTACAAAGGACTAATGAATGAGGAAAAAAGAAAATTACAAGTGATATAGGAAAAAAGAAAATTACAAGTGATATACAATGAAGATTTGAATGGCATGGTTCTAGAAGGTTCTATACCTTCATTTGCAGTGGTAGTCCAGTTTTGTTAACCAGCCAGTGCTGCGCGTAGAGGAACAATTCCCAGCATTCGTTACGTTCTACCAGGACGGACAGTACTACGTTCTTATAGTCGTCGTCTATTTCGCAATCACTGTTCATGGTTATAGTTTTTTCTGTCATGTCTGAAATAAAAGAGAAAGCAGTAGGGATGAGGATTCTTCGCAAAATAAAAATCGATTTTGTAATCGATCCTAATCGTGGTCTGTGGAATCGCTTTATGAAAAAAACGAGGGGGCTAGAGCATGGATTATTAAAAAATCGCTCTATTTTTTCTGTTCCGTTGCGTTTTCAAATTATAAAGTATTGTATGGTTTTATTTTTATGTTAACAGAAAAATCGAATCAGGATTTTATAGTATCAGAGATCGATTCACGGAACGGTTTGATGTTTAATATCGTCTAAAGTAATCGATTATTCAATGAATCGATCTCAGATCGCCATCTCTAGAGATAACGTATTGAAATACATGGGACGTTCTACGCAAAACGGACAATTTGAAAAAAAATGTACCCTATTTTGTAATATACTTTCTTCCCCTCACAATATCCTGGTAAATTTGGAGTTTTTTAACTCGATATAAAGTATTTAATTCAAAAACTTTTATAAAAAAAAATTGAAATATTTTTGATTTATTGTTTTATTATTAAAAGCCATGTCAAAAAAATTGGACCATATTTAAGAAAGTTATGTCCAAAAAAGAGGAGTACTAAAACATATTACAAAACAGAAGAAATAAAAAAGATTTTTACAACGCCCTACATAGAACATAACAAGTACCATAGAGTAACAAACCCGCGCGTAGTTAAACAAGTACATATCTATATAACATACATCGGTAATCTTTATGTGATACAGGAGATAAAGCCAATGCTATCAAGATTCTGTAACTTTGGCAACGGCAACGCAATGCAACACAATGTCAACGGTGAAGAAGTTTCTGATGAAATTGGACCCCCAATAATAGTTAACAAAAAGACAAAGACAAGTTTTCTAATTATGATGGTCTTGTGGTTTCAACGGTGGAATATTATCCCCATGTCCGCAGGTTCAAACCCCGGCATGTACCATGGAATTTTTCGGAATTGGCGTATATTTACTCATTTAAATTGGTAACACTATCGGCAACCTGAGAAATGTTCTTGTGGTTCTTTTGTTCTTTTCTTGTTCTTTTTCTTTCTCAGAGTTTGAATTCGCCAATACGTCATGGGCTGGCGTGGGGTTTATGCCCATATCTTTTTTTGGTAAGAGATTTCTATGGCTTGCAGTGGGTCGCTTACAGGCTGAATATGAATAAGTTCTATGGTGAAAAAGTTTCTGAAGAAACTGGAACTTTAATAATATTTGATAAACTACAGGTTCTCACCAGGTGACAAGGTGAAAGTCGCCGACCAGCGCATTCCATTATACTGCATATCCAAAGTAATCTTATGTGGCTTAGTCAACTGCAGAGTGTAGGTGTGGGTTCGCTCGCCGGCCTCGATGCGCACGCGCCAGTCCGTCGCCGCGCACGACACCTCCACCGCGTACGGCAACCGGTTGTACAGCGCCAGGGGAGGGACCACTCGGAGAAGATAATTGGGAATGGACCGAGACACTTTATATGTTTGAGACCCTGTGAAAATGTTAAATACTTTATTTACCCTGTAATTATTACTTATACAAATCGTTAATCACAGTAGTATCAATGGACATCTCACTGAATGAGTGCATTGTGCATCTGTATTTTGGTAAAGTTTTTCTCTAAATCTTTCTTTCTTTGTACCATCCTCAAGTTGAATAGTTGTCGCTTGACAACCGTTTTTTCTACGTTTAACGAGTGTACCATCTTAGACAACATTGTAATTTACCGTCCAGTCAAACGCTTATTCTATAACGTACATTTAAAAACTATGGTTAAGAAATGCAAAAGTAACGTCTACCCTAGTTCTTGATGATGGATTTCGGCAAAGCGATGTCCTCACCATTAAATATTGTTAACTAAAAAACAAATACAATTTTAACACGAAGGGCAAACAAATGATTAGCAATGAACAGTTTCGTGTAAAGGGGATATGCAATTCTTATATAGTTCTACCGTAAATTAATTTTGAGCACGGACAAAATATATATAAGGTATTAAACTGGAGACTGAATAAAATAATTTGGCTAGATCCCATGTATATAGTTACGATATATGCTACCCATGCCATACACCCAAGTCTACTTCATTTTTATATAAACAATTTCGAATCATTCATTTATCTTCCATAAAAATTACTTATAATTTTATTTATTACTTAATGAGTAGCATGAGAATTATCACATTCACTAGGACTTCATAACAGGAAATGGTACAAACATTAAAGGAACTTGGACTAAAGTGTAGATATTACCTTCAACCGTAAGGATTCTCATAGCGAATATCCTGTTGTCATATTCAGCTTTCGCAGGGCAAACCATATCACGCGGAGTGCCAATATCGTTAGCCAGCTCCATCCACCATATACCTTGAGTAGCTGTTTGATAACTCCTAGAAAATTTCAATATATAGATAAATGTCATGATTTGGCGTATAATGGCGTACTTAGACCTAAAAAAATACAGTAAAACATGTGTTCACGGAAATTTTGTCGACACGTTTTTTTGAAGAACACGACATAGACATTCAAATAACAACAAGAGAAACGAAAAATTAATTATATGGGATACCGCGTTTATTGATTTGTGTTGATTGATTGAACATGAAAGCGCGAGCTATTTGTACTGTGGCGCCATCTCTTAATGTTAAACGTAAATATTACCGATTTGCCGGATAGTTAGTTCAAGCACTATGTAAAGCGGGTTTTAATGCTTACAGGCTATTATAGGGTGGATCAATATGTGAACGACGGTGTCGTCTGGAAATTATGCCCCTCCCTGTGCATTAACTAACAACGAGTGTAACCTAATATATGTTTTGTAAACGTTTTTTGTTATGTAATTTTATATATCATAAAAAGATAAACCCGATTGAGTTTGTTGCCGGTTCTTCTCGATAACTGAGTTGTTTGTCCAAACCGGCGCTGCGGTACTTTGACGTTCATAAGAGCCTTCTCAGGACCGAAATTGATAAAGTGATTTTGTTATACTCACTCAAAGTTAGATGGTAGTAGAAATAACTTGCAATGGTATGCGATGTACAGCGGTATGTTGTAAGTGTCCTGTGGAGCGATGACGCACAGACGCATCTTATCATCGAAGGGATTAGTCAATGAACCGATCAGGTCCACGCCGATTGCTTGGAGGTCCGTCTTCTTGTAGAACAACTCCAATGCGTAGGAGGTCTCGTTTCGAATCTATGAATAGTGATAGTGTTTCACTGAATAACTGCAGAAGATAAAGTCATACACGGTTCAACAGTATTAGTTGCCACAGAACCACAGGATCATTTTATCAAACCGGTAATATTTCCAAACATAGTGTTCCAGCCTCTAGTAAATGGAGTAAAACTCGTACAATAAGTATTTTAATTAGATTCTTAAGAATAGGAATGACTCAGTCAAACCCCGGCCCCGGCAAGATATGTTTTTTAATTTTACAACTTTAAATATATTTTTTTTATTTAAATATACCTCTTTTAATCTGAATATATTTCTCATAATATGAATAAATCAACAACTCACGTCCTCGAGTCTCTTCCATATTTCAAAATACGTTTAATATTTTTTTCGAATCGATTAACTTGTTATATAACTACAAATATTATATGTTTTTATATCTGTTTTTTATATCTATACATATAATAAGAATGTAAATCTAAGTGTTTGTACTATTTCGATTTTTTTGAAAAAAAAATTGCAGTTGTCTAGGAATAAGATATAAAAGACATTTCAATCATTTTTAGAAATGGGGTTTGTTTGGTTGAGCGCGCTAATCTCAGGAAATACTGGTCCGATTTAAAAAATTCTTTCAGTGTTAAACCAATAAGTTAAAACCAATAGGAGCGGAGCACCAATGAAGAATGTTTCAAAATCGGGTTTTCTTTTTCCATTTAAGAGCTTCCGCTGCGTGTTAGTATTAGCTCAAGGTAACTATTCCACGCGGACGAAGTCGCGGGCAGAAGCTAGTCAATAATATATTTATTTTTTTATGTCGTAGGTAGCAAACGAACAGGTGGGTCACCTGCTGTTAAGTGATCACCACCGTCCATGGACACTAACAACTCCAGAGGAGTCACAAGTGCGTTGCCACCCTTTGTGGGAAAGAATTAGGGGAGGAAGAGGGAGAGGAGAGAGGAGGGTAGGGGTGATGGGCCTGCGGCGCTTTCACTGACCGAACGAAACGTAACAATGGAAGCATTGTTACTTCACGTCGGTTTTCTGTGAGAGGGTGGTACTACCCCGGGAGAGCCGACCCATTCATGCTGAAACCAGTAATAATTTCAGCGTGGCTCTACCACCATTA
>MU159175.1:248199-279541 GCA_015888305.1 Antheraea pernyi
AACGAAACGCAACAATGCAAGCACTGTTACTTCACGTCGGTTTTCTACGAGAGGGTGGTACTACCCCGGGCGAGCCGACCCATTCATGCTGAAACCAGTAATAATTTCAGCGTGGCTCTACCACCATTAAACATTAATAACACCATTAACCAAGGGAGTTCCGATCGCATCGTCGACTCGAGCGGTTGTCCGTTTTGCTGCGCGCGCTAAGTTCGATTTTAATACTCGTGATTTAGTGACGTCAGTTATTGTGTTGTTTCGATTTTTTTTTATTTTTTTTTCTCGACCTGACTACGCTATTGACCATGGAAGGTCTTAACAGCTTCACCGGACTACAATGTGTTGTTTCGATACACCTGCGGTGCACCTGCGTTTTTTACCTGGAACTGAGTGAGACCTTTCCTTTGTATTTATTTATTGCTTTATTTATTTCTTGGTATATTTTTTGGTATTTATTTACTCATTTATTTATTTATTTATTTATTTACGTATTTCTTTAATTCTTCAGTGATTTATTTTTAAATTTATTTACTTTTTATTGTTTGTTTATTTAAGTAGTCTTATGTTATTTTTCCCCTGTCTCGCTCAGGTACTTATTTGCGTTGTTTTCCTATTTTGTTTAGTTTTAAACAGCTCCCTTTGATCCGGACTCGGGATAGTCCGTTAAATTCATTAAGGCGCGCCCGGAGTAGTACCACCCTCTCGTAGAAAACCGACGTGAAGTAAAGGCCGCGAGAGTGACTGGCTTGCTTTGCGTTGTTACGTTCGTGACGGCCCACCTCCCCTCCCCTCTCGTAGAAAACCGACGTGAGAGTGACTGGCTTGCTTTGCGTTGTTACGTTCGTGACAATGAAGCGCCGGAGGCCCACCTCCCCTCCCCCCTTTCCTTACTCCCCCTCTCCCCCAAGACAGGTTGGCAACGCACTTGCGTCTCCCCTGGTTTTGCAAGTGTCTATGGACGGTGATGATCACTTAATATAAGGTGACCCACTTGTCCGTTTGCCCCCGCGCAAAACGTCTGTGCCCTCGCAGTGTCACAACTGCCAGGTGTACGGACACTCCGCACGAAACTGTCGCCTGAAACCCAGGTGCGTTAAGTGCCTCGGCGACCACTCCACTAGGGAGTGTTCTCGCACGAAAGACGCCTCCGACCCTCCGAGCTGTGTTCTGTGCCGCGGCGTGGGCCATACCGCGAATTATCGCGGATGTCCCCGCGCCCCGCGCACAAAGCGCCCTCGATACCCCAGGCAGGCGTCGCCGTCTAAGACGGCCGCTGCCCCCGCCCGTCCTCGACCTCCGCCTCTCATGTCTCGAGAGGCCTTCCCGAACCTGCCGGGCACGTCTCGTGCACCGGCAGCGTCCGTACCCGCGACTAGTGCGCCCCTCCGCCCCTACCGGGCCCCTCAGGCCCCGTGGGCTCCTAAACCCGCGTCCCAGCACACTCCCAAACCTCCGGCGGCTAATCCTTCACAGGATGACCCCGCATACTCCTTTTCCCTATCGAGTATTGACTACGCAGGTCAACTACTCATTTTCCACGAGATCTCGGAGATCTCGGCGTACGAAGAGTGCTCTCGTAATCCGCTACTAGGTGCCGTCACGGCAATCCATAGATTTCCAGCCATCGCGGCTACACTACAACGGCTCGCGCGCGCAGCTGGTTAAAAATAAATAACTCAAATAAGATAGAGTAAATCGCGTATCTTCCCCTAAAAATAACCGTCAAACAGTAATAATAATTTTTGTTATGTCTATTTTTAGTCTTCGGTGCCGTCACCGTTAGTAAATTTAAATTCAATCTTATAAAATGCGTGTTGCGCTCACGCTTTTGTAATCGATCCCTATTAGCTCCCGCGCACTTCGCGGTTCTCAATAATATCTCTAGCCTAGGTCGTCCCCGCGCGGAGCTCTCTTGATATTATTTTCGCGATACAGTGACTAATCTAATAAGATAGAGTAAATCGCGTATTTACGTCTATCTTCCCCTAAAAATAACCGTCAAACAGTAATAATAATTTTTGTTATGTCTATTTTTAGACTTCGGTGCCGTCACCGTTAGTAAATTTAAATTCAATCTTATAAAATGCGTGTTGCGCCCACGCTTTTGTAATCGATCCCTATTAGCTCCCGCACACTTCGCGGTTCTCAATAATATCTCGAGCCTAGGTCGTCCCCGCGCGGAGCCCTCTTGATATTATTTTCGCGATACAGTGACTAATCTAATAAGATAGAGTAAATCGCGTATTTACGTCTATCTTCCCCTAAAAATAACCGTCAAACAGTAATAATAATTTTTGTTATGTCTATTTTTAGACTTCGGTGCCGTCACCGTTAGTAAATTTAAATTAAATCTTATAAAATGCGTGTTGCGCCCACGCTTTTGTAATCGATCCCTATTAGCTCCCGCACACTTCGCGGTTCTCAATAATATCTCGAGCCTAGGTCGTCCCCGCGCGGAGCCCTCTTGATATTATTTTCGCGATACAGTGACTCACCTACATCACTTGAACAGACATATGAGATCATCTCTCTCACACACGTGCACATATATACACATGGTGGGAGGGTTTTGTTTTTTTTTTTTCCCTCATCGAACTGAATCGAATAGTTTAAGTTCGTTTCAATCCGATATACACGTATTCATTTGTGAATCATGCAATTTCGATTGTATGGTTCACAAATGTATATATGTATGAATAGCTTAGAATAGTTAGCTAGGACAGACGTGTCTTTTTCGGTAACAGCCCAAGCCGAGGTGTGCGTGCACCCTTGTGTATGTTACCCAAAACCAAAATCGGCTGAGTGCCCTAAGCGCTCGGCCTTAGTAGTCCGGTGAAGCTGTAAAGACCTTGCCAGGTCAATAGCATAGTCAGTTCGAAAAAAAAAAAAAAAACCATTAACCAATATGAACATTACTTTGAGGTGTACCGTTTACAGTTATGGAATCTCGAGTTTCTTCTTTTAAATTGTATAAAAAGGGACCAGTATTGATTTTTAAAATGTTAGCTCTAATCAAAAGTGTCACCACTCTATAAATAAATCGAAGGAGAGTTTTCAGAAAATAATTGAAATTTAAAGAAACTTAGAACTTTACAAAATAAAATTAATATTTCTCATTAGAGTTATTTAGAAATATCAAATATTTTTAAGCTCCCGCTATGAAATAAATATTTTTGTAAAATTGGGAAATTATTATTTTAAATAAAATAATATTGATCAGGCAAAAGTTCACACTGTACGGAAACATTTATGGCTAAACACAAGAAAACTTCTATTAGAAATATGTGACTCACACACTCACAACAAAAGCAATCCACATTATTTTTTTAATGTCAATTATTTTGGCATTTTACCGATTTTAAAGTTTGCCGTTTCGAAAAATTTGCTATCCTAGGTCCGAGTCTCACAGACCTAAGCTTAAAGGTCACCACATTAGACCGCGCGGGTCTAATAATGTGTTTGCGACTTTTTTTAAATACACGATCTGGAGTGTCGGCACTTAAAATAACATAAAATTTTGAATACGGACTCAATAGCAATAAATAATGGACTTACCTGAAGCGGTGATCTGACGACTATCTTCTTAGTATTGTATTTGGCTGTTCTTTCTACGACTATGTAGTATCGAGTTCCGTTCCTGCTAGGGTGCAGCACGTGTAATTTAGAGACTGTTCTTTGCGGACATAATATCTAGAGGAAACAAAAAAACGGGAACATCCAGGTCACAACAGTAAAGAAAATACGGAGCATCAAATATTTTATGACCCCGTACTTTATTTATATAATTCACGATCTGTTTAGAGAATTTATAGATTTAACAGCAGAAGATGAGGAAAAATAAGAAAACGTAATCATTGTCTTTGTTATACTCATAATTATTATCTCTGACCTCATGCATAACTAGTATGATTTATAATTCCTTTTTTTAAACCGCTTTGAAGTAACTTACAAAATAGGTCATCCATTTTTTAAAGTGAAAACTGCTTTAGGCGCGGTGAACGGTATTTTTGGCAGGAGATAAATTTATGATTTCGCGTCATGACATGCCAGTAAAGGGTGACCGAGAGTATTGCGCTTGCGCGGCTTGTGTCAAACTAGCGACGTGTAGTATAGTGGCCTGTGTACGTCTAATATTAATGTTTTGTATTGAGAATGTGCAGCCCATTATATGTTTGATTAATTAATAAAATGTATATAATTACTATTTAAGTATATATTTATTCATTAAATTTATTAATTTATTAAATGTATATAATTAGTAAATAAGTAATTAATTATATACATACGATCACCGGGAGACTTTGGCTTTTTGCTGTATTTTTTTAAATAAAATGTTACCCCGTAATACATACGTGTCACTTCTATCGTGAGTCTTAACGATATAACCTGTTTTTCTTTGTTTGGTATTTAATTATTGCAGCGTGCAAACGTATTACTTTTATAAAACTGATCGATCGACTTACCGTGAGGTTATCAAAGTCATGCATCTTGATTGTGAGAGTTAAATCTGTTAGCTTAGTATATAAAGCTGTTGGAGAAAGCGTCGGTAGTGGAGAACACACAAAAGCCTCTGCTGGAGAAACGGGTCCTCCGGGGAAACCTCCTTCAAAACTACAAATGATATTTATTCTAAATCTTTATATATACAATTCTTCCGTCCGGGTGTATGCGACTGAACTCCTCGTAAACAGCTGGACAGATGTTAATGACATGTTTTGTGTATGTTCAGGTGGATTCAAGAATGGTTTAAATTTTAAATTGGATCCGGTAAATGGCACTGCGATTGCATTTTAGGATTTTTTTAATTATCAAGGTAGGATAATGTCCTTCCTCTGTGCGCGTTAGTCACAAGTATAATACTTGGTCCAAGGACGACAACTTTGGAAACCAAAAAATAGTCATAAGATATATATTGAGATTTATTTGCCATTTAGTGGCTTTTATATTTTATGCATAATCTTTTGTTATTTTATAATATTGGTAGCATTTTAAGTAATACAGTTCAGTTATAGTGCAGAAGTAAAATGGATGGGAAATAATACCACGGAGCGTGAATTCTATCTTGCTTAAAAAATTGCATAGAAAGATCTAACAAAGGGGCTGCCATTTTATTAGAGCATTTAAATTACCACAAGAGACTTGCCATATAATTATCTACTCGACTGTAGTCTGGTGAAGCTGTTAAGGCCTTGCTAGGCCAATAGCGTAGTCAGTTCGAGAAAAAAAATACCTACTCGGCAATGGCATTACTAACCTAGATGGTTGATTGCCAAAACTAAAATGAAAGAAGAATATAACATACGTTAATTTTACTTATTCTTAAACGACATTCATAAAAGAAAGGCTTTGAAAGTATAATCCAAAATGGGGAAATCCCTTATGGATACGCCACCCCCCCGGGGGAGAGGGTGGGTTATGTCCGACTCGCACAGACTAAAACCCCACGGTGTACCGACAGACCGTTTTGTGGGGGCGGCAAGGGATCGAACAAGCTAATCAACCTTGTAGAGCCGCCCCCACGGTCCGCCCGCGGAATGTGACCGCCGGGTTCCTACCTATAGAGGGACAGACCGGGTACACACCGGCTGCCCCCCCTCGTCCGCCAGACCTGTGCAATGAGGAGATGGGCCCCCGGCCCATCCCCTCAGGTCCGGCTACGGTGGCAGGAGGAGTTGGGCGAAGCGCCTTCTCCTCCTGCCTGTCCTCATTTGGCGGAGACGGCCGCTTTCAGGGTCTGCCTCGCGGGCCCTCTCCGCCACCTCCTTCTGCGAGACGACCTCCTCGCAGAAGGAGGCCATCGCTCGCCAAGCCTGTTCGCTGCCGAGCATGGCCGAAACCACGCTCGGCAGCGATAAGTCCGTTCCCACGGCCGCCGCCAGAATGCGGCGCTGCTCCCCCCACGCAGCACACTCAGACAGACATTTGATATTTAATAAAAAAAAAAAAATTTTATACAATGCAATATTGTATATGTATTGTATGTGTATTGTATTGCTCATGCAATATTTCATAAATACCTCATGCATTTCTATTGGTTTCAGCATGAATGGGTCGGCTCGTCCGGGGTAGTACCACCCTCTCATAGAAACACCGACGTGAAGTAACAGTGCTTGCATTGTTGCGTTTCGTTCGGTCAGTGAGAGCGCCGGAGACCCACCTCCCTTCCCCTCTCCTCTCTCCTCTCCCTTTCCCTCCCCTAACCCTTCCCTACAAAAGATGGCAACGCACTTGCGACTCCTCTGGTGTTGTTAGTGTCCATGGACGGTGGTGATCACTTAACAGCAGGTGACCCACATGTTCGTTTGCACCTATGACATAAAAAAAAAAAAAAAAAATATGCTTTCGTTTTCTCTAGTTATTAAGTCGTGTACCACCGGTGGTACACGTGGGTTAAAGATCAAGTTTAACGTGCACCACCGGTGGTACACGTAGCACGGGACGTGTTAAATGATTCATTTAAGAACACTGTGTTTAAAAAAGATTTTATACAAATGCTATAAATAACGATTTCTATATTTTTCTTTATTTCATATAAAACATGTAATCTTTTAAGGGATTTTACAGGAAACTTATGTAAAATAAGCATCTTCCTACACTCTTATTTTGTTGATAATTCGACCACAACAAATATATTCTCATCGTTATCAAAGTTAACACTTTACAAACATGACTTTAGCTTTTCTTATAGCAAATATTATAAGTATCACAAAAATATTTACCAATCCCATTCATCGTTCACGTCACTCTCGGGCTTAGTTTTGATATCAGTTTCCTCTAACATATCTCCTGATGATGTATCACACCCTAAAATGATGGAATATTGGAAAGTCAGCAATATTTCTATACGGACAATTTTATATATCGTGGAACGTGTATTTCCTATCAAAAATTATGTAATTAATAATCATAATACAATATACTTTAGTGTTATCTAAATCATGGAGTGACATCGGTGCACGCCATCTTTAAGCTGAAACTATTTTATGGTGTACTACATAAGAGCACGTAACTTCCATTTCAAGCAAAAAAACAAAAATTAACTGCAAGGTCTGTTACATAAACACAAGCAACTTCTACTGTTTTAAGCTAAATATTCACTCTCAAGTTTATTCAGCTCCAAAAAAAAAATAACTCCAAATAAATTACCTACATAATTGTTAGTATATTTGTGAAATAATAAATTAACATACCAGGTGTACTGGGACGACTTGTATCAACATCATAATCTGCAATTGCTATAACACGGTCATTACCCGCTAGATCTGTTTCTGATTTGGTCTTCAAATGTACTGTTGAACCCGGACCTATAACAAGTACACACCTTTGACTAGAAATGGAAATTCTTTTTACTATTTTTGCAAAATAGCCAAAGCAGAAGAAAATCACACAGATTTAATAACAGTGACATTTTTTTATATACTTTATAGGTTTTACCACAATCTCATCATCATCTTCTTACCCTTACCCACCTAAGTAGGGCCGGCACAACATGCTTTCCTTTTCCACTATCGCCTATCAAACGTTCACACATTTTACACACATACCATTTTTCACACAATTCATCCACACCTTATTCGGTCTTCCTCTAGTCTTATATCCATCGACCGTCATACTCAAAGCTTTTCTAGTTACATGGTCTTCATCTCTTCTCATGACATGCCCAAACTATGTTAACATATTCCTCCTTAACTTCTCTGTCACTGGTACTATTTTCAAACTTCCTCTGATATATTCATTCCTAATCTTATTCATTCTAGTTACACCACGCATCCATCCACCTTAGTATTCGCATCTCTGCCACATGTAGTTTTCTCTCATCCGTGTCTCTCGTCGCCCAGCACTCAGATGCATACAACATGACTGGTCTTATAATAGTTTTTACCACAATCCCATGTAATGTTAAACGACGATAGTAAGATGATAAGCGCACTAAACCTAGAAGGGTCTAACTCTCAAGTGCGTGTGTGCCGGAACACAGCCACAGGTGCTTGGCGACAGATTTACAGCTTGAGGGTGGTAGCTAGCCAAGCGGATATAGAAAAAGCCATAGTTTTATCATGGCATTTTCCTTCACTGAAAGTTCCGACACGGTTTTTTAACCGACTTCAAAAAAAGGAGGAGGTTATCAATTCGACTGTATTTTTTTTTATGTTTGTTACCTCATAACTTTGGACTGGGTGAACCGATTTTGATTATTCTTTTTTTTATATCAAAGGAGGCAAACGAACATCTGATGTTAACTGATCACCACCGTCCATAGACACTTGCAGCACCAGGGGAGTCACAGGGCGTTGCCAGCCTGTGTTTGGGAGAAGAGGAGAAGGGAGAAGGGGGAGGTTTGCTTTCAGTGCTCTCACTGACCGAACGAAACGTAACAATGCAAGTACTGTTACTTCACGTCGGTGTTTCTGTGGGTCGGGCGGTATTACCGCGGGCAAGCCGACCCATTATGCTAAAACCAGTTATAGCTTCAGCGTGGCTCTGCCACCTACAAAAATTGTACAGTTTCTAAGGTTCGAACCTACATCCATCAACGCGGTGTCTGAATACGATATCAACTAAGCCATTATTTCTACTAAAATCTATATATACACTCACCTATATCATTATTTAGTAGTATTCCGCTCTCTCCCGTCACAATTGCGGTAACAGCAGCAGTACGATCGTTGCGGGCCCTCTCCAAAGCTAATAATGCTCTAGCCCCTGCTGGGGTTATCGTCACGTTCAGACTATCTTTAGCTTCCAGCAATATATAAGTGCACGTACTCTCTGTAAAGCTCTCCCTTTCTAGTCCAGAGTCGACGCTGTCTTCATGGACAGGTTCCTATAAATAATTGAAAATTAGATGGATTTGCTAAAAGCGTTTGCCTCCCATACACCAGAGCTACGTTTTGGTAGAAAATAAATTTTTGCGAAAAGTACAAAGTAGATAAAAAAATGTTGTCTACTACATTTTAATAGTGAAAATCGTCTTGATGGTTTTTCTACATCTCTCTAGCTTTATTTCTAAACTTTAGTATATCAACAAACAAAAAATATAAGAGACAATATATATGAAACAAAAAATATAGAGGCCATTCATGTTCATGTTTAGATTTCTCTCGTATAGATCTAAAAAAAACTTGGGTGACGTTTAAATATCGACTTGAAAATTTCAGGATCCTAATCATTTCAACGGTAGAAAACAGTGAACTGAAGAGAAAAAAAATTGAAGCTTATCAAATTTTGAGTAACCACAGTTTTTTTGAGCTTTGCTTTTCGGAGCGTTCTTAAAACATAACAAATATATATACAATAAGCACATTTTCCCAAGAGAATCGAAAAAAAATGGGATTTTTTTGTATCGCCTAGTATACATGGCATTACTCGTCATTATTTGGCCGTAAATCATATCATATTTGTCATACCTGAACTTGCACAAACGTTACGTAGCAAATTATGTACAACAGTAAATTTTAGTTACCAAATTAAATAAAATTGCAATAAAGTTTAACCCGTGCATGACATATTTAATTCTATTAAAGTTTTTATACCTGTACTGTAACAGTCTTGTGTTCTGGATCTTTCTTCATTTTGACCTCTCCGTCTGTAGAAGTAACAGCTTTATCCGTTTCGTGATCGCTTAACACATCGGGCTCGCTTTGTTCTGGATCTGACGAGTCGTCATTATTGATGTCTTCTTCAGCGCTTGAGTCACTGTAATTACAAATTTTTAAACAGTAATAAGTGGTAGTGGTTGAGCGGGTTGACCGGTGGAATATCTATAGTAGCTGCCGGTTATTATTTCAACGTAAATAGGCATATTACAAAGTGTAAAAATCAATGAATTGTACTTACAAGTAGTGGTTAAGTCGTGGTGGTCTTGTGGTTTTAACGTTGGAATATCTTATTAGTACCAACGAATTTTTCGCAATTCGCGTACATTTACTAATAACACTATCGGCTGACGGTGAACGAAAAGACCGTGAGGAAACCTTAACCTGAGAAACGTTTTTGTAGTATGTGGAAAATATATATATGTGGACTTCTCAACGTTTGAAATCACCAATACATCATGGGCTGGCGTGAGGTGATTATACCTTTGGATAGATACCTATGACCTTGCGGTGGCTCTCTTACAGGCTGGTGATGTTGAATCTTTATTTATTAATATTTTTTGGATTTAGTTGATTACTCTAACTTTTCTTACTGTACTCAGGAATCACATGTATATTTAGATACGTCGTTTCTAAATGTGACAGGACTTATTAAGGAAATATTTGAGTTTTTTAATTAAAAAAAGAAGAAATATGACATATCTTTGTATCGTGTTGGTCGAATGGTTTGCAAATTGGCAGATTCTTTCAATTTTCGCAATTGTAAGCGCTAGGCCTTTTTATCGGAATTAAATCGATAATACAATCCGCTGGAAAACTACTATTGTATTCTATCGTAAGTACAAAATACTATAAGATTTTAATAATTGAACAGTTGGCGTGTTGGAAGCCTGGGGAAGAAGAGTCTATAGGTAAATAGTAAGATATTAATAGGCTGGTATTAGGTATAGGAAATAGTTCAGTTATAGTAATACCTCATATCGTACATTGTTTCACTTGCAATTTAGATGAATTAAAGATATCTTACTCAGTAAACAAATGTCCAATTGCAGTGGCCAATTTATCCATCAAACCATTCTCATTATCGGAATCGGATTCTTCTGTATCAAGTGCCCCAATGAATGACATGTTCCCAGCACTAAAATCTACATTATAATGTTTAATGTCTCCTCCATTTGGGTTTCTGATGAACGTCATCTCGTTATCTGTATCATATTCATCTGTTGAAGTTTCAGATTCGAATTCATTTCGTTTTCTGGGTTTTTTCTTTGGTTCTGTTGTTACACTCGTATCGGATTCAGTCTCTTGTTCTTTAGTTTCTAATTTTGATGACAATGGATAAGCCTTTGCCTGCAATGTTTTAGAATGTAATGTCAATTTTAATTCTAACTACAGTTATTAGAATGACGGCATGATGCCGATTATATTTTTAATTTTTCACTTATATATTATTATACAAAACAATAACCTATTTCTGATACACTACATAATATGATAATAACTCGGTTATCGGTTGTTATACAAAAACATTTCATATTTTCTTTCAAATTTTCGCTGATATTGAACTTAACCACATTACCATAAACAAATAAGTGAGAGTAAAAAAGTAAATGTCTTCATCATTTTTAACTTAAGGTTCTCAAGAGGGGATAGGGATAACCAATTGATAGGGAAATATTACTTGAAATATTGTGGCGGTGATCTCCCAAGGACGTTGCGAGTTAATAACGGGTTCTATGAGCGGTTCCCAAGCGTCAGCTCTCTCATCATAACAATTAGCAATTATACTCATCCTCGCGCTACCTTGGAATTGTTGTGACCAGTTGTATAATGACAATTCCAATGTTAACTGGAAAACAAAAAAAAATGCTTACGTAGTATAAATAGATTAACAGAACACGTGCACCATAATATAAACGAGTTGAAAAAGAAATTCAATTTTAAAACGTGGCAACATCTATGAGGTAACAATATCGATAACAGTCGGTCTTACAGCTTTCTGTCAACAACTAATTTAAAGCGCCATCTGTTCGAAACTGATGAAACTTACAGTTAATAACAATAATCAACACTGTCAATAGTTTAATTTGTAATTAAAAAATATTGAGCCATTAATCAAAATATACATTATCCTATTTCTCAAGATAGACCAAATTGATTATGCATAAATGCCAACGTTTCATGAAGATCAGTTGAGTAGTTCCGGAGTTCATCGTAGACAAACATCATGACGCTGGATTTTTATATATAAAGCTATACATGCCTTTACTAATTTCTTATATTTTTAAACAGGGTTAGAGAAAAAGGACGTCCTAACTTTTTTAAACATAGCTTTATATTCTTAAAATTTTGAAGGTGGTAGAACCACGCTGTAGCTACTATTAGTTTCAGCATGAATGGGTCGGCTCGCCCGGGGTAGTACCACCCTCTTACAGAACACCGACGTGAAGTAACAGTGCTTGCATTGTTGCGTATCGTTCGGTCAGTGAGAGCGCCGGAAGCCCACCTCCTTCCCCCCTTTCCCTTCGACTTTCTCCTTTCCACCCCAATACACAGGCTGGCAACGCACTTGTGTTGCTAATGTCTATGGACGTTGTTGATCACTTAAAATCAGGTGACCCACCTGTCCATTTGTCTGCTTTTGACATAAAAAAAGAATGTTTTTTTTTCACTGTCAAAAGCAATATTCCTGGAGTATACGAACTATTATATAGAGAAAAAAGTAATTCATCTGTCATACTAAATAATCTCAATGATATTGACGTTATTCAAATCAAGGATCTCTGATATTTTAAAGTTGTGGAACCTAACCATGTAATTAAGTAAAACCTTTTGAACTTTTATCGAATTAGAAGTTACACTACGGGAAAATATTTGCAATTAAGCTTACTTTCAATACTAAAACTGGTACTCGGATATTCTGTTCAATTTCAAAAATAATCTTGAAGCTTGGTACAGTCATCAGGAAGGTTTCTGAAGGCTTGATAACAGGAGGTTTTGGTTGAGAGTAGCTAGTCTCCTTATTTAAAATCACATAAGGGGTCAGTTTCTTCGGAGACCACAAATCCTCATCTTGTCTATCTGGTTTCGAGGTATAAGTTGGGAAATTGAATATTTCCTTTTCATCGGCCATTATTAATTCTGTTATCATTTCATCAATTATATCTGTAAATGTATATTTAGGATTATGTTAATTAGGACTAGCTTCTATTATTCTATTAGTTGATCCAATGGTTTGTTGAAAAAATTGTGAAGAAACTTTGTTTCAAATATACTGTAAGCAATAATATTTTTTTTCTTTACATATGAATATTTTTAAACATTTGGCTCTTCCTACCATCCTACCTTCCATCACCTTTCAATATTGATTATCTAAAGTCTATAGCAATTACTTCCAAAGCAGAGTAAATAAACCCTAAGAGTTAGGTAAAAAAAGCAAACACATGAAATATTTATATCTCAATTCTTACCATTGACAGTATGTATTGTCGTAGAAGCTATATGGACTTCGATTTCAGATACTTTCAAATGAACCATAACCCCTTCCTCTGTGCTCTTGAAACTCTTGGAAAATTCAATGTCACAGGGTCTGAGAACTGTTTGTGGAGCAAGATCCCTAAGCTTCGACTGTAGTTTTGACATTATCTATAACAGAAAGTTAACATACATGGGGTAACCTCTGCGGGATCGTTTGCTCGAATTGGTGTCCCGCAGGGCTCCATTTTAGGGCCGTTTTTGTTCTTAAGGTACATAAACGATCTTCCGCTAGTGGTTAATAACTCTGCCGACATGTTGCTTTTTGCAGACGATACTTCTCTAATGTTTAAAGTAAAAAGGATAGATTCAGAGGTTGGGCATTTGAATAATACTTTAAATTAAATTTGTCATTGGTTTGTGTTAAATAACCTATTGCTAAATTCAGATAAAACGAAATATATAAGATTTACTTTACCCAATGTTAGACAGGTTGATAGTCGAATCAAGATCGAAGGGAATTTAGTAGGGTTAGTTGACAATACTGTATTCTTGGGAATTAAACTAGATTCTAAATTACAATGACCCTCACATTAAAAAACTGGCGAGCAGATTAAGTTCCGCTGCATTCGCAATACGTAAGATTTGCCAACTTACAGATATTGCCACTGCTAGGTTAGTCTACTTCACTTACTTGCATAGCTTAATGTCTTATGGCTTTCTGCTATGGGATACGGCTGCTGAGGTAGACACGATATTTTTATTACAAAAACGGGCAGTTCAGCAATATATAATATGGGACCTCCCGAATCATTAAAAAAGAAATTTCAGGAATTCGGTATCTTAACTCTGCCCTCCCAATACATTCTTGATAATTTAATGTATGTCCGTAAAAACTTTGAAAAACTGAATTTAGTAAAAGACCGACATAATCTAAATACTAGAAATTATAATAAACTGGTGGTCCCATGTTTCAGACTTAGAAAAACCAATAATAGTTTTTTTTAGGTAATAGTGTTAGGTTCTACAATAAAGTCCCAAAGCATGTTACCGATTTGCCGAACTGTAAATTTAAGCACCACGTCGAACGGGTTTAGTTTCAAAAGGATATTATAGACTTGATCAGTATGTGAATGATAGTGATGTCAGGAACTGACTCCTCTCTGTGCATCCACTAAAAGCATTGTATGATGTATTGGAACTATATGTTAAAAAAATGTAACCGATCGAGTTTCTTGCCGGTTCTTCTCGATGACTGGGTTGTTTTCCGAACCGGTGGTAGTCTTTGACGTTCATAAGTACCTTATTAGAGCCTAAACTGAATAAAGTATTTTTGATTTGATTTGAAATTTAAAAAATCCAAAAAAAACTGTTAGTTTATCACTAGATATTTGACAATGTCTTACTTGTGAACCAGCTAAGGATACTACTAAACTTTCAATATTAGAGTGATTGGAGTAGTCTATTAGTAGTTCTGTACGCAGCAACAGTGCGTGCCCTTCCGTTTTCGTGAGGTCAGTGAAGAACATGATCTCAGGCTGTCGAAACTGAATTGATATTGACAATCCTGGCGGTTCCTCCGACACCGATGTCCCTTAAAACCAAGGTATGTTAAACATGCAACAAATTCAAAATAGATAAGCTACTATCGAACTTTTTTTTTTTAATTTTATCTTTGGCAACGAATCTTCTCGATTAATACAGAATTTGTCAAATACGTAATAATATTACAAGTTTCTTATGATACTTCCAATATTCTAACAAGATGGTGGATCCCTTGTTAGAAGTTTCCAGGGAGTTTTAGTTGTATCTCAGAATTCATGCTCCATGGTATTATCTTCTATCCACAATAACCGAACTATATAACACAAGATTATGAATAAAATATAAAATCCGCTATATGACAAACTATGATCCCGCAAAAAATTCGATGGGAATATTTCTAAACAGCTACACTTAGGGTTTTCAAGCAATAACCTAGAAAAAGTACGGAGAACCCTTAATTTCTTATATTTAAATATTACCTGTAGAAATATATCCACTAGTAGAATCACTTGAGCTAGGTACCCTAGCTGCTCTGTTGTTATTGCCAGGTTTGGAAGGATGCGGATCAGCTACATAACCATGGTTCACAACACCACCATCCATCGTTTTCTCTCCTGAGCAATCAAATATATACATTGTAACTCTGAAGATAAAGTGGAGGTGTAATTGTTACGAGAAAACCGTTTTGTATCGGTATGGTGCTTACTGTAGCGACTGGTATTGAACGGATAAAACCAAATGGCAGAATGTTGTCTTCTATTTTATACAGTGATTTTCTTTATCTAGGACAAGGCAGATATTATTGTCGATTGACCAATGACATCTGGAATTGACGCCAATCTATGTACATCCACCTCGAACGAATGTTTAGAAATATATGTACCACTAGCTGTACCCGCGACATCGTCCACATGGGACCTGATGTACAAGACAGTGACTAATAAAGTCATCTGAACGTATTTAGTCCATTTGCTTATCTACTTTTCTCTCATACTTAAGTCGCGACGTCATTAAAATTATAATAACCTTTGATAGAGTAGACCGATTTTAATGAAACAAAGACTAAGTTACTGTCAAGGATATGCTTTATGATTCTATTGGTTTTAGAAAAAATACAGACGCCTTACATTTACATTCTTATTATATATATAAATATAGATAAGAATATAAACCAGATCGAGTTTGTTGGCGCTTCTTCTCGATGAGTGAGTTGTTTGTCCGGACCGTTGGTAGCTTTTATATTCATAAGCGCCATCTCAGAGCCTAAATTGAATAAAGTATTTTGGATTTTGATATTAATACTGAATTGTTTAATGCTTAAGTTTAAGGTTAGATACATTATTATGAAGTTTTGCACAGTAGTTGATCATATAATGTAGGTGAGTACAAATTTTATATAATTTATTCTTTAAGGGTGTTATTTTACAGAATCTGAGGCATATAAAATCAAAAACAGCTAAGTGCATAGAGATCAAATTTGCAGGAAACGAAAAAAATGTTTATCTATTCTCAGAGTTGGAGTTTTACTTATATTCAAAGTTTCAATTTTAGGGAGTGGCATATGCTATTGATTTTGCCTGCCTATCGCCATCAGCTCTAAAAGAGAAGTTCAAGAAATTAAAAAATGCGAATCCCTTAACTGTATTTTATTCTTACTTTACTTCTTATTTGATGACTTGGTTGTACTTAAATGTATTTGATCCCAAAATCAATCTTAAAACGAAAATGAAAAGGCTTTAGCTGTATTTTGTTTCTTGTAGGAATTAAATGGTGATTTGCAACCAATGATAGACTAGATGGCTCCATGCTCAGTTTATTTTTAGAACTTGTGGCACTTAGCTGTCTTTGATTCTATATGCCTCAGATGCTGAAAGATGGATGATTTAGCAGGAAAATTGCATTTGGCATACGACCAACTTAATGATAAAATAATAACAGTAAAAATCAGCCACGTTGTTGTAGAACTCGTATCTTTTTTTTTCTCAAACTGACTACGCTATTGACCTAGCAAGGTCTGATCGCTTCAACAATATATATTAGATAAACTGACATCCGTAACTACATTTTTACCAACAATAAATGTTCTACTAAGTAAACCTTAATTCAATAATATCGAAGGTTATTTTATATTACAATCACAAGTAAAGTCCTACCTGGTACAGCCAATAATAATGTTTTAATCAACTGAAGTAGGAAAGGCAGCGCTAAATTCAATCTCGTCCGATCTACTCTAACATCTATCTGTCGAGCTTTAGTTGCTGTGATGCGAACACTCGCGTCGATTAGTGGTGGACGTCGTACTGATATGCAACCACCATCAGATGCACGCCGAGAACCACCTTGTGATTGGAAAATTCTGGAAAATAAATCGATTTTGGATAAACTAATAACATTGAAGAGGAATAGTAACCTGAGGCGTGTAAATAGCCCAAGATGCGACTGAGTAATTAGGTTTGAGTGTATGGTCGAGGGGATGAGGCACATAGACACTTATTAAAGTAGAATGATATGCGGAACTATAAAGTACTCACCAAAGGCCGAAGACAGCTGCTCCTACTGCGATGGTGCGGCGGGTTTTGTTAATTAGCGGAGCGGTGCGGTGACACAATATTAAATATCTGTACGCATTATATTGCAGCCACGACACGACAAAACACTGACTGCGATTCAGTTTTTCACTAAATCGTAAGTAAATAGGAACAGCAATATATCTCTGTGCCAAGCAGCACCTAAAATTCCGCATCCTTTACCAACGTGGGAATCCAATAATTGAAAGCTTCCCAAGTACTACTAAGTCCCAGCTAACAACTTACTCTAATAGTGTTTTAGACCGAACTAAACATCAATCCTAAAATTACAATAATATTCTCATAGAATTTGAACATTATTAAGAATAATAGAACTATTTTGATATTTCATTTAGATGCAGTAAGAGTAGCTGCTGTTAAAATATAATCATTAATTCACCTCTTGATAACGACAGTAGGATCAGGTCTAATGTCTTCAATGAGTAAGCTCTGTAGGCTGGCCCTCAAATCCAGGCTGTCGTCGGAAGAGTATTCCAGCTGCAGAGTGGCCTCGCCTGCAGTGAGCTTAGCCACACCGTGATTGAGATCCCTCACCGGAGAACTCAGCACTTCATCCATGTCAGAGAACAGTTTAAGTTCTAACCCTTCGAGAACGAACCTATAAATTATTTCCCATTTCAAACAATTTGATCAGTATGTTTGTGTAGTGACGGTATAAATTGCCCAAATTATTTTTTGACAGATCTATACCAATATTATAAAGTTGAAAAGTTTGTTTGCTTGAACGTGCTAATCTTTTTTTTATATAACAGGAGGCAAACGAATAGATGGGTCACCTCATATTAAGTGATCACCACCGTCCATAGACACTTGCAACACCAGGGGAGTCGCAAGTGCGTTGCCAGCCTGTGTTTGGGGGGAGAGGGAAGAGGAGTGAAGAAGGAAGGTGGGCCTCCGGCGCTCTCACTGACCGAACGAAACGCAACAATGCAAGCACTGTTAGTTCACGTGGGTGTGTCTGTGTGTCGGGTGGCAGAACCGCGGGCGAGCCGACCCATTCATGCTCAAACCAGCAATAGCTTCAGCGTGGCTCTACCGACCTACAAATATCTCGGGAACTACTGGTGCGATTTGAAAAATTCTTTCTGTGTTAGATAACTCATTTGTCAAGGAAGGCTATACGGCTATATATCATCACGCTAAAACTAATAGGAACGGAACACCAATGAAGACTGTTTCAAAATCGTTGTTTTTCCTTTTAAAAGCTTCCGCAGCGTGTTAGGCTTATGTATCTATTCCACGCAGACGAAGTGGCGGACAGAAGCTAGTCACATATAAATCGAAAACTTGGAGATTGCCGGTAACTCTGCCCGTAACCCGTTCCCGCACCCGGGCTCGTTCTTCAGCAATACTGGCGTGGCACGAAAATCGGTTTTTTTATTTGTGGTAAGCATGATTTGTAAAGCTGGTGCTTCCTCAACATTGGTAACGGTGGCGGAGAAGACTTATCAAGGTAAGTCAGCCCATATCTCCGTTATAAAAAAATACTTTTGGCATTTATTTCAAAGGAGTGTATACCTCCAGCTAATGTCTGTAGGTGGTAGAGCCACGCTGTAGCTATTAGTAGTTTTAGCATGAATGGGTCGGCTCGCTCGGGGTACTACCACCCGACACAGAAAACTGACGTGAAGTAACAGTGCTTGCATTGTTGCGTTTCGTTCGGTCAGTGAGAGCGCCGGAGGCCCACCTCCCTTCTCCCTTTCCCTTCCCCTTTTCCCCACCCCCTTTCCATTCCCCTACCCCTTCCCCCTTACACAGGCTGGCAACGCACTTGCGACTCCTTTGGTGTTGCTAGTGTCTATGGATGGTGGTGATCAGTTAACATCAGGTGACCAACCTGTTCATTTGCCTGCATTTGGTATAAAAAAACGAATGTTATTAAAGACCATGTAAAGAATGTATCACAGTGGGTAAATATTAAATGAAAGTTAAGTCAAGCCTTACTTTGGCTACTTAGAACCGCAACATGTTCTCGTTTTGCTTCAACTGCGCAAATCTTATACATACAAAAGAGACACAATGTTCAAAGGCCCTAGGTTTATCCAAGTAGAATATAGATTTGAAAGTTAAAACTCACCTAAGTACAGTTTCCTTTTTGATTGGATCCCCTTGAGCTAAGAAAGCTTGTAGCTTTTTCATTGAAGTATCAACTGGTGCTGTTTCGCTTGGCGAACTTGGTACAATATTTCCTACAGGAGAATAATATCTTCATTGGCGATAATTGAATAAAATACAAGCCTCAAATTTGTAATGAATTAAGAAATGAAACAATATTTCTACATAAATGACCAAAATTATATCTAACTTAAAAAGGTACATAAGACATGTTAACATATTATGAGAATAAATGAGTCGTTACGTTTCAAAATAAGCTAACTCCAATTTTAGACATTCCCAATATTTTACGAGATTTGTCAAGACCTTCAAATTTTGTACAGGTAAAATATGAAGATCTAAAAAAATGCTAAAAACCTTATGAACGACACTATTTGAACTTCGTTCTCGGTGTATAAAAATGAAACATGTTATATGAGCGATCAAAATTGGATTTAGTTGATATTGAAATGTAATGACTCAAATATCGGTAAATATAAAAGCAATATTTACCAACATAATGGCCCTCGCTGATATTCTCGCACCAAACGGCGAGGAATGTTGCGAGATCCTTCTGTCCAATGTTCAAGTAGATGATGTCGATAGTGGTGTCGGCAGAGAAGGCCAAAAGGTCGCGATAGGCTGCTATCGTTACCATCTGCTGATAGCACACTGCGCGTTTCAAGTCGCAGCGAATGCACATTGGCTCCAGGATTGGTTCCTGAGTATAGAATATTTGTTTGATCGTCTAATCAAATCAATTGATTAGTTTATTTATAAATTACCATTTATCTTATTATATATATTATATAGTAACTTACAAATACTAGTCATTAGTAAATTTAATAAAATGACTGCCAAGCTGTATAGGACGTTATTTCGTAGTCTCCTATAAAGAGATTTTTGCAAAATTCTTGCATTAAAACACTTTGTTGCAAAAAGGTCTGTAAAATATTGCAGAACAACCAAGTAAGAACACAAATAGCACAATATAACATCATTGCCATCTATGTCGCTAGCTTAACCACTTGCAGAGAATACAAGAGAAACATGAAAATGTATAATTTGTTCGGCTGAATATTTATTTTGTGGCATACGTATTTAACACATGGTTGACCGTTGAGATAATATAGGGATATTTTTGACCAATGAAAAGACCGACCGAACCGACCGAATAAAAAATGATGGAGAGAAATGATTTTTTATGCGAATTTAATTGACATTTTGTAAATGAAATTTTTTAGCCAATTACAAATCATTTCATTTCCAGTAGTTATTACTTGAATCTAACACTTATCCTTAGTTGTGGGGAGCTAAAATAGGCTTAAGAAAAATTAAGTAAAGAATGTACCTGGACTTCCAATGTACCAGCTAGGGTCATCACAGCCCTGGAGAAGCTAATGTTTACCAACTTTATTAATATGTTATCAATTATAGGATTTTGGGCAGGACTGGAGACCTCTTGAGTTGTGTTAAATTGTTTGAAGAAGTTCTCTATCTGGAGATCACCTATGGGATTAAATAAATAAACAGAAATATAGAACCTAAAAATATGATATTCGCGTACTTGATAAACATTATCAAAAATCGTGTTTTTTAATGAATTATTTTAGACCTTTTTTACTTTATTTATTTAAATTATCATCAGCTTAAATTACATAAATCCAAAAAAAGAAATAGAACAGTGCATTATGCTTACACCTATTTAACTTACCCATATTGAGGACCAACAGATTTGGCGACGAAGGTTTCTGTGGCAGAAGTAGCACCGGAGCGTGAATCTGGATGATATAATATTCAATATAATGTGAATATAATATTTATGATCTTCTTTCATGTTTGAAAGATATAAATTCTGAAAAACATGCGTCAATAGGAATTTAGTAGGTACCAAGAAAAATTAGGAAACTTTGAATTTACAAGTTTAAAAACTATGATATTTAAAACATTACTTCAATTATACATATTTATTACCTCGATGACTAAATTAAGTCGAGTAGACCAGGATCGAACCTCGTCGGCGTGCTTTTCGGCTGCTTTTTCAGCGGCTTGAGCTGCTTCAGTTGCCATAGAATTTGGGACCAGTGGTTCCAAGAATTGCTGCACATATAAATCAACCAGATACTAATTATAATTTTTGGATTTTACTTATCTATTTTGTTTCATTCTATGGAAATGAATACAGGGTATCTATATCTATGTCGAGATTTTGCCCAAAATATACTAAAAATGTCACTATATATTGTTAAATAATTTAATTATTCTTGGACCATGACTTAACTACAAATATTTCTTAGTTTTAATATAGTCACAATAACTAAATTTATATATTTTTATTTTACCATGACAATTGATGGTTTACAAGCATAATTCAGTCTAAAAACAAAGACGACGACAGACAGGTTCACAATTCATTGGCATCGCCTTTAAGCCTCTCGAAACTGTCGATACGCTGGCTGGTCTCGAAATACGATAAAGACAAAGAGAGTCACCCGCTCCGGTTTGTATACATTGATAGAAATCCAATCAAATACTGACAGACACCCTTCTTGGTTCCATGAAATACGTCGGATGATACCAGAACGGGTTCGACAAAAGAGAATTTTTGGAGTTTTGGATATTACACCTAGTAATTGGGTACCTACTATCTATATAAGTTGATTGCCTAAAATCAAAATGCTATTTTAAACTGAAGCCTGCATAGCCGACAAATCGTTCTATTTGCTTTGGTACTAAAAAAACCACGCATCATTGTAAACAATTTCATGGTAAGATAATGTTTAAATAATTTAATAGATTTCCTAAATTTACACTGACCTGTAGTCGATAGAAAACACTGAAGAACATTACAACATGAAGCCTTCCAACATAAATCTTCAATTCACCGTGAGCTTTGATATTATCCTGAGCTCCGTAAACTCGTGGAGCTGCTCGTACGTACTTCACTTCTAAAACTTTATCCTCATCGGGCCACACCAACTAAAAATTTTTTTTTGGTTATGCGCTAAAGAAACTTTGCTGTGACGAAGATCTTCAACGCACGGTTCGGACTTGTCGGAAAAAAAGTATAAGAATTTTCCGTCGCGGCCCTTTCTATAGTGTTATCCGTAGCACGTGTGCTATTAGATGCGCGCTTATTGCTTTAAACAAGCCAATAAGTTCGCATCGGCTGCGTAGGTATAGTTTTTTTTAGTTTAGTTTTTTTCTGTCCGTCTGTTCGCGATAAACTCGAAAACTACTGAACGGTTTTGCATGCAGTTTTCATCAGTAGATATAGCGATTCATGAGGAAGGTTCAGGTATATAATTTGTTTTTTAAATACCAGGACGGGACAACGGGCGCCAGGCCCGCTAGTTATTAATAAAATATAAAATCCACTACATGACATTCAAAGATCCCGCCAAAAACTCGCAGGTATAGTTTGTATCTGATTACCAATCGCCATTTTTGTTTTTTATAGAACATTGTTATTAAAAGAATCTGTAGACGAATCGACTGTTGAGAATAGATAGTGAAATACCTTGGGGTAAAGCGTGGCTTCCGAGAGATCGTCGAGTTGTATCGAGCTGAGGTACAGTTTGAATATCATGCGGTCGTTGGCGCGGAACACGCAGTCGCTCTCCAGCGCGACAAGCTTAACCTCCACCACGGAGCTTTCCGATTGACACAGCTTCATTGAAATCGATGACGCCCTAGTATTCATGATATATAATGGTAATTTATCATGTTATCTACAATTAAATACCGTTTAACAGAGTTAACCGACATTTCACCCAACATAATGAGGTCAAGTGATTGTCAGTTCTAATATGGGGTATTTCACATAAAGCGGACAAGCAAGAAAAAAGGATGAGGTTCTGAAATTCGATCATATTCAGCCTATATGGCAACTAAACCTACTTAGGCAAGCGTCAAACCTCAACATAGTGCGACATGCGTGTACATTAATCGATCTGTCTCCTTAACTTAAAAGTTCTAGTATATTTTATATATATTTCAAGTTACGTTTTGATATAAAAGGTAATTAAAAAAACGAATGGTTAAGCTACTAAGATTTTGTTTTTCTTCTTTTTTTCTTACAGTATTTGCAAGTGAATATTTGGCCCATTTTAATAATGTAATTTTTGAAATAGTGAAACTCTTTCCTTATTATGTTACGATGTATAAAAATATATTGTATTGCGTCTTCAATTTTTTTTATATCGTTGTTTCCGAACAGGCACGCTACATTATCGAACTTATTTGTCACTCTTACCTAACTGAATAGCTGAATTTGGTAGCTCCTGAAGGAACGGGAGGGTCAACATCTGATTTCATTAGGAAATTCCAAAGAGACCTGGTTTTCGGTATCACAGTTTTCTTTATGTTCAGTACTTGACGATTTTGTATTCTGAAATAATTGTTTAGTATTTACTTGATAGTTAGCGAATTTCCTATTAATAGACTTTTTCCGACGACTGATAACTAAAGCAAATATTAATGTTTTATTAATTAGCAACAAAAATCTAAGTTCAGTATATTAAAATAAACAGAATTGCTGAATAACTTGGATTGCGTACGATGGATAAACTAGAACTGTCATGAAAGTCTATGGGAATTGGCAAGGCTTATAGAATCGTCGATACAATTTTGCTTATATTTCGATATTTTTTGTAGTCCACTTTTATGAAATCTAACGACTAGGGGTGGCGATCTGAATCGATTATTCGAAAAATAAATTTTTAGACAGAAGCATCGGTACTAAACATCGAACTGACCTCGACACCATAACATGGTTTTCGATTTACATAAAAACAAATACAACAAAAAAAAATACAAACACACAATAATTGATAATTAGGTAACACAAAAGGTCTAAAAAATAATGAAAAGATTGATTTTGAATAATTGGTTCCACGGACGTCGATCCAAATGATCGATTTAAAAAAACGATATTGCAAATGGCCGGCACCCCTAGTTTCAACAAGCTTCGGTAAGACCATTAAATTGGCGTTCCTCTTAACACCGCGATACAGCTGCATCAAGATATTCTCCAGCGCCATCTATTGGTGCACAGACGACTTAACAACCGTGTTAGTGAACCGATTTTATTGTTAGTAACTCTAAAAATGCTATGAAGTGTGGAAACAATAGTGTTAAACACTCACTTGTTACAGATATAATGGAGATATTTAGTCAGGGTACCAAGTGCTTCTACGTGTAGAAGTAAGGAGACATGTCCCGTGTCGGCCACAAGCGCTTGCTCAACGCTGTGGAAATGAGACTTAAACTCCGGACAATCTGCGCGTACCTATTAAAGTTAGATATTTTAGATATTACTATTTTTAAGGATTAACATTTACCAATCAAAAATATAATTAGAAAATCTTAGCAAGTTAGTTCCTAAATATTGTTCATGTAAAACATCTATAGCGGCGTCAACTGTTGCCATAGTTACGTGTCGTCACGTTATATGATTTTGTTTTTTTTTTAATTTTCATTTAAACAATATAAATGTATATTAAAGTCATCTTTTTCTTGAAAAAATTCTTATTATTTTATTTTTGATTATGCTGTATTTAAACTATCCTTTTATGCATATTATCAGCACAAAATGATTATGACATTTCACATCTACCAGGCATCCCACGACTGCAGAATTTTTTTTCTTTATCCTTTTAGTGCTACTGTTGTTCTTCCGAACAAATTTACTTAGAATATAAAGATTTATATAATCGTTACCTTCCTATAGAGCAAGTTGAACAACTCTCCAGAACTTGTGATGAGTTCCAAATATTGTCCGGTGCTACTGTGGTGTTGCTTATCAGTCAATAGAGCTTCACTTATAGACAGCTGGATAGCCGGTCCATACTCCATGAGGGCCACATCGAGACAAACCTTGGTAACACTTAGCATGATATATGGACGTTCGGTTTGTTCGTTAGTGCGTGAAAGATTGATTACTATTTCACCTGTGAAAGATAATATGGGAATAGGAATAAACTTTCAATCATCGTTTAAAAAAAACCAAATACTTTTGTGTACAATCACGTCAAGTGAACCCCCGATTATCACTTGATCATGGAATTTAAATATAATTATTTAATTTCTTTACAATTGAAAAAAAAACGATGTGTTACGACTGACCGGAGTTAAAGCTATGCCAATTAAGTGCGGGGAGTACGCTGTACCAGGAGCGCTCACCGCTCGGTGATAAACAAATTTTTATTGTTTAAACTAATAGCGAGCAGTGAAATTTTTTTTCAAAATAATAAATTTAAATGTTTCATGCATATGATTAAGAAAAAAAGGATTCGTTATTGAACCAGAAGTCATTGAAATTCCTATTTGTAAACTTAATAGTTGGTTAATAATATTATTAATATAAATAAATAATATTGAGTTTTGAATACTGTATAACAAACAGTAGGATTATTAGACAATCAATTCTTAAAGTTTCATTAATATTTTGGTTGAAGTGTTCTTTTTTAATTAAAAGTCTTCAAATTTTCATTGTTAAAAAAAAATTAAAATAGGGTTTTTTTTTAATATGTTTCAGGGTTTGTGACTAGTGATCCCTAGTGATTTATGATGACCTCATAATAAAATAATTATATTTAAATTCCATGACCAAGTAGTAAATAAGAGGTCCACTTGACGTGATCTTACTTCATTCAGTTTTGTACTAAATGAGGTTGCTAAGTTAATACCAAAATGTGTGAATGATTCCTTTGAACGAGTAATGATTATTCGACTCACCAACAATAAACCTCATTAATGTGTTGATATTATTCGATGGAGAAACATTATCTTCGAACCCTGGCAGGTCAACACAGCGTGCGTATATCTCCAGATCTTCCTCGCTGTGCTCTGATCCACTGAAAGCTTGATCGGACTCCTGGAAACCTTGTTTCGCGCTTGCCTTATCGAAAGTGCTCTCAGTCATTCTGTAAAACAAAAGATAACATTTGTAATGAGTCTTGTGAAATGTACTTTTTTTTTATAATATATAGGAGGCAAACGAACAGATGGGTCACTTGATATTAAGTGATCACCACCGCCCATAGACACTTGCAACATGAGGAGAGTCGCAAATGCGTTGCCAGCCTGTGTTGAGGGGGGGGGGAGAGAGGAAGGGCAGAAGGAAGGGGAAGGGGAGAGTTGGTGGGTCTCCGGCGCTCTCACTGACCGAACGAAACGCAATAATGCAAGCACTGTTACTTCACGTCGGTTTTTTCTGAGAGGGTGGTACTACCCCGGGCGAGCATGCTGAAACCAGTAATAGCTTCAGCGTGGCTCTATCACCTACAAAACACCGTTATTACACCGTTAACATATATCAAGCGATTGAAGCTGATACTGAAGCATACACCGAGTCGATTGATGTAGGTTCGAATCCTAGCAACTGAGTCGGACCTTTCGATGAAAGAAACCAGCATGATGAGACCATAGTATGGTAGTAGGACTTTTTTAAGTCTATATGGTTAGCACGAGTTGAAAATTTGTCGCCAAGCATCTGTTGGTGTGTTCCGGCAGACGGACTTCAGAGCCAGTTCTCCTTTAGGCTTAGTGTGTTTACCCGATTATTTAACTTCAAATGAGATCGTGGTCGAACGCTAAAGCCTAAAAAAATATCACGCTGACTAGAAAACTTAATTATCCTTCATGTCCATTTTCGTAAATGAAGGTATATTGCATCTTTCCTGAATATAAAACAAAGTGCAAATTAAATCTACGGAGTTATCATAAAGGTGAAACAATAAACCCAATTTAGGCTATTCAAGATTAAAAGTTTAAGCTCACCTGTTTCTCTTCAAATATGCAAAAACGATCTTCTGTCTCAAATTAATCAATTCTTTATATCCAGGGTCTGCCATCACGTGATCCTGTTCGAGCAACTCTACAAGGTTTGGATCTTCTACATCTTCAGTATAATCCCCCGAGTCCATGAATGATACGGGCACAGTGTTCGGGACGGGGATAGGTAGGTTGTCACAAAAGTCTAAAAGCTCGCTGATAACTCGATCTGATAAATTTAACTTGAAGCTTGATAGTGAGACATTTAGCTTGTATCTGAAAAATACATCATGTATCTCATACGAGTTCATTTCAGCTACTTTGTGTAAGTATCAACAGCCGAACGTACAGGGAGCATTCCGCAGTACAATTACTTAGACGTAGTTTTAGGAAGGTAATTTAGAGGACTAAATTATTTCGATAAAGTAAAGATTATATTGTAAATGCAATAAAAAGCAGTTGGGGTTAGCGCATGCAAAATCATGCACTACAAAATACTTCCGAATTTCACGTGGAGATTATGTACATCAACATTAGAATCTCATTAACAGGTTCATTAATATTTATGAGTAGATATAATATACAAACAGATATATGTATATACCGAGGTAAAAGTTTATAGTCCTTCTTGATGCTGTTGGAGAAAACAACTTGTATCTTTATCTTGGGTATAAGATGTAGTTCGGAGTCAGCGTACTTGCGTTGCTCATGCCAAGGGTCATTCCACTTGAAGAATAGTACCTTTTGTAAAATAAAAAGCGTTGTTGGATATATCTTATAACACTATAAAATACTAGAGACTGCTGTGCTTTGTCTATGCCAAAAATTTATAACCGAGCTATAATTCAGGCCGAGATAGGAATATTGTTGCGAGCAGCTTTATGATTCCGATGGTCAACTAAGAAATATCGTTAAGATAAAGGGATATTTTTGTTATCGTAGCTCATTATGACTCGAGAAAGTCATCCTTTAGCAGACTTAAAAGTGTTAATTTATTGTGTATTGAATACGTAAATGAAAAATCTCTTGTGACTATAAAAACCATATATTTAGTCAAATATAATATAGTCTTATTTACGCACTCTAAGTTTTATTATCACATTTTGCGAACCAGTCTAGGATCCTATACTATACACTCTATTAATCAATATAGTGTAAACAAACAATACTTTCCCTTCAAAATATACGTAGTAAAATCCACAAACCAAATACTTGAATAACAATAATAGGTAGGTATATACTAAGCTAAATTACTATAAAATCTGAATGTGATGCCACACTAACCTGACAAGAACATTCAGCATGCAGCCGATCGTAAAGCCGTTCCTCTAACTCCATACATGTAGCATCTTCTAAAGTAAGATTGGAAGGTTGTAAGTCGGATTTAATAATGATCCTGCTTATATCCAATACCATTACATTACCAGACCTGGAATTCATATAACTTCAAATAACAAGCAAATGTTTGTTGATAATTAACAGACTCCATTGCGCGATTTTAACTGTTTCCTACTAAAGAAATAGCAGCTACAATTTCCGTATAGACCACATAACAATTTGGGGTTTTAATACACATACCACCTGTTTTGTTATAATAAGCAATATATTATCATCTACTTTGCCATCTCTATTGTTTCAAATCAGTGTTAAGACCAACGCCAATATGTTGTCTAATTTTGGTACAAAACAAAAATAATTATCAACTTACTTTTGTATACATCCATGTTCAGGTATAACCATACAAGGTCCTTTAATATCCACATTTATTTGGAATATTTTTCGTCTGTTGATTGCGTACGCTAGCACAGACTTACTTATGTTACCTGCTTGATACATCACATTAGTCACTTCTTCTGCGAGGTCTTCTGGTGTCATTGAGTGAGTTTGTAGGAAATTAATCAATTCCGTGAAAGCATGCTGTAAGTATTGTAAATAAAGTGAAATTAATGATATTTTTGTCTATTCACTACAGACACAGATGACTCCTGAATGAAGTGTTCTCAACCTAACAAAACTAATATACCTCAACGTAAAAGACTTCTATCGGTTCCAAAAGACAGCATAGAGAATAGTCAGCTTCGATATTATTAGGATTCTTTTCAAAGTCGACGGCCAATAGATTGGTCCCAGTAAGAGTACTTCCCTTTTCTGCTGTTAATAGTGGAACTAATTCTCCATCCGATGTAGCGCCTTCTATTACAATGTTTTCTGTTCTAGCTGAAATCTAATTAAAGGAAAAATGATTACATGTACGACATATATATTTGGAAAGCAATAATTTAGCATACCTTATGTTAAAGGATATGTTTCGGTTTCAAACTGTTTCAGAGGAAGTTTGAAAATAGCACCAGTGATAGTGAAGTTGAGAAGTAATAAGATAGCATGGTACGGGCATGTCATGAGGAGATATGAAAACAATGTACTAGAAAAGTTTGAAGTATGATGGGAGACCGATATAGGAGTAGAGGAAGATCGAAAAAAGGTATGTGTACAAAAAGTGCGAATACTAATATAAAATTTGATGGAGGAGAGTGGAAAAAGGAAGATATGTTGTGACGACCCTACTTAGGTGAGATAAGGGTAAGAGGTTAATGATGAGTTTAGCATACCTTATAAGCTTTCACAGTAGGTCTAGTCTCCAGTGATACTAGAAACTGGGTCAGACTGACTACCAGGACTTCCTTGCTTCTGTTCATCAGCGTCAGAGAACAGTTAGCTAATGTTAAATTTAACTTGTGCTCTGCAAATAAACAACAAAGCAAAATAATTTTAAGGTCTGTGGTCAAATTATGTAAATTGTAGACAATTGTTAACGAAACAACTTCTTACACGTTGTAACAAAAATTAAAAATAAGTTTCCAGGATTAAGGTCCAAGTTAAAATTAAGCGTTTACTTACAATTTTAAAACCTGAGGATGATTCATGAAATATATATTCTTACAGGCTGAGGCAATTGCATTCTTAAAAAAGACTATATTAAACTATGTAAGACAAGAGGTACTTTAAAAAGGGTACCTATATATTGCTTCGATCGATCTTTAGCGGGTTCTCCCTCTACATATCCAATCAACTCGCAAACTCTCTTCTTTTCAGGGCTTGATAAATGACTCCAAAGCGTTTTGCTGCGCTCTGCCTTCACGCACAACTCAACATGGGCGTTCGTGTCCTCGACGTCACTGTCTGATGTAGAACTTGTTGGCTTCCACCAATCAAATTCTGATTCAACCACTTCTATGCGGTCTGGTTCTTGCGATAAGAGCTGTGAAAGTGCTTTCTTTTTCAGTTACTCTTCATTTAAAGTCGCAGAGTCTAAATCTCTTAACAAATTCGTATCATTACAATTTAGATGCATTTGATAGGCAAAAATCATACTTACTTCAAACTTGGCTTGCTCCCGTGCAATCACTACTGATATTATAGGAAGACTATCCTCGCATTTCTGCAAGTCTAATTTCAGCTCTGTATCATTGGGACTTCTCAGAGTAGTTTTGTAAGTTTTCTTGTAAATGTTATAGTTATCTCTGTGCTTCTTTATCGCTGCCCAAGTATATGGCCTCACTCGTTGTTCCACAACAACGTTATAAGCGTATCGCCACCATTTTTTCACGTCTTTGGACAGAACCACGCCTGGATGAAGGTGGCGGTATTTTCTGAAAGATTACTGAAGGCTTTTAGAACATAGGTACTAGGATTTTGAACTCAGGCATATTTCACAGTAATAACATTTATTTTCGTAACTTATAAGTATAATATTAAATCTTACCTGTTTAATTTGATCCTTGCAAATGAAGACAGCAGATTATTGATAGATAGATACTGTTTCCTTGATATCTGGAGAGCACTGTCTTGTAGTACAGCATCCAGTAGAAGACGAGGTACTCTAGCCTCACCGGATCGATTTATTAAAACTTTTACTTTGCAGGTCACTGGTTTCAGTACTGTGGATTATTGAAGTATATTTTATATGAATACTAGTGAGAATTTAATATGGATTATTTTGTAGCTTCGTTTGATATTAAGTTTTTTACATTACTTAGTCTAGTCGAGTTCGAATAAAATACATAAGAAAAGTAAAACTGACGTAAAAAGCTGAAAGACGGGTCATAGCACACGTGTATAGTAAAATTTAACATACATGAATGCTCGTCCAGAAATCATACATTGATACACAGGTGGTAGAAAAAACCGACGTAAAGTTACAGTGCTTGCATTATTGCGTTTTGTTCGGTCAGTGAGAGCGCTGGGATCCAACTCCCTTCTCCTTCCCCC
>MU159175.1:279876-300129 GCA_015888305.1 Antheraea pernyi
CCCCCCCCTCCCAACACAAGCTGGCAACGCCCTTGAGACTCCCCTGGTATCGCTATATTCCTATGTCCACTGATTCGAACACCGGCATGCACCGATGAACTATTCGGAACTTGCATACATTTACTAATTTCATTTGCAACACTATCGGCTGACGGTGAAGGAAAGCATCAGAAGGAAACTTGAACCAAATTTTCATGTAGAACTACTGTATGTGAGAAAACATAGAACTGTGGATTTCTCATAGTATGAAAGTGATTATGCCCATATCTTCCTTCCTATGGCCATGCAATGGGTATCTGTCAGTCTGATGATGATGGTACTTACAAAACTCAAAATCTTCTCTGTGCATCGAGAACTTGTCCAAGCCAGTAAGCATGTAATGTTTCCATGTGTAATACTGCACTGGGGTTATGTTTGCTATTTCAACGTCATCCAGGGTTGTCGCTACCGGATTCCAGTATAATGAGAGCGATTCCACCCGCATCATCTGGTATACGGTCGATGCGTTTTGTGGTGTTACAGATGGCTTCCATTTGCTGAAAAGAATTAAATAACGTTTAAAAATATTAATTAAGCTATTACTGGTTTCAGCATGAATGGGTCGAGTCGTTCGGGGTAGTACCACCCTCTCACAGAAAACCGACGTGAAGTAACAGTGCTTGCATTATTGCGTTTCGTTCAGTCAGTGAGAGCGCCGGAGTCCCACCTCCCTTCCCCTTCCACTTTCCCCTTCCCTTTCTCACCCCCCAACACAGGCTGGCAATGCACTTGCGACTCCCCTATTGTTGCAAGTGTCTATGGACGGTGGTGATCACTTAACATCAGGTGACCCACCTGTTCGTTTGCCTCCTATAAAATATATTAAAAAAAATTAGTGCTTCCTTTGATGTTAAAGTAAAATATATTAGTACAAAGTTCTAAAGGCCTCTAAATAGTTTGTATACATACGCCTCTGAAAATACTTTGTATACACGTAGCTTATTTGATACAGTTTTTCTATGTCTGCATAAAACTGATAGATGAAACTCTATATGTTTCTTTAACTTACTAATATACTTATTTATATACAAATAAAACTGTAGACGTTTTTTTTTACATTCTACTGATATAATTATAGGGAATATTGATCACGAATATGACATTAAAAATGTTGTCTTCCTGTCTACCTATTTGTTTAATTTTAATCAATAACGCTTTTAACTAATTTTAATGAAAACTTACACACGAAAAGTACATGTCATTTTGGATATGATAAACTATAAAAGTTACACTTCACACGTTGAAAAATGAAAATCAAAATATTTTCAACCGATGTTAATTAAGTATTGTATACAAGGAGTATATGGGATTTCCAGAATGATAGCTGATGTCAAATTATAAATAATACTTTTACATATCATGAAACTAAGTATAAACTCCGTTACAAGACGACCGAGTAATAAAGGCATGCGGATTGTGAACATAGCTACTACAGTGATAGGACTTCTCCTAATGTCCACAAGCTAGTTACCACCCTTAAGTTGGAAATTTGTCGCTAAGCTTTTGTAGGTGCACTTGAAAGATATTTCTGTCTAAGCTTAGTGTGTCACCGTTATGGAAGACATCGTTATGTAACTTCGACATTTTACCAAGTGACGTCATGGAACAACGCTAAAACTTATAAAAAATATAAAAGCTAGTAAATGATATTGCTTTTATTATGCTATTAAATCAGCAATAGCCATGTAATATAAAACAGTATAAATTTAAAAAAAAAACAACTATGTAGTTTACACGCGGTAGAAGTGAAACTTAGTATTCTAATTAATTTTAAGCGAATGAGATGAATACATTATGGAGGTGGTAAACATTAGCTTTCGGCATTATTTTGTAATATTTTAATATTTATGAAGAATGTTAATAATACACAACACAGAATATTTTTTAATAAATTTTCAAAAATAAGTATTAACCGACTCAAATTAACCAAATTAAATAAAACATATGAATATGTGTGCTACCTAGAGATGTACTGGAAGTCGGTGAAATGGGACCATACGGGAAGTACCAGCTTTCAAATAGAAAAAGAATAATCAAAATCGGTTCACCCAGTCCAAAGTTATGAGGTAACAAATATAAAAAAAAATACAGTTGAATTGAGAACATCCTCCTTTTTTTGAAGTCGGTTAAAAATGCGTGATAGTCACTATGATCCAACAGTAAATAACGTGCTATAGATTTCAACCTATCTCTCTCCCTCCCTCTTTGTATATATTTCGAGTACATTAAGAATTTACTATCTTGTTCTCTTACAGCCTATATACGATATATGCCTATATACCTCGTATTTACATTTATAGCTATCTTATTTGGGTGCACCTTTTCCTTTCATAAAATCCATTCATTTAACACCGACCCCAATAGAAGTTTCACGTCAAAAGAAAGCCAGAATAGCGTATGTCTCATTGTTCTCCAATACCCTAAGGCAAGTGAAACATTGCTCCCAATCTACCTGACACAGTGTTTACACCCACCACTTTTCGTCACACAAAAAGGCTGCGGATCAGAATTTCAAATACCTCCCATAAGAAGTTTCACTTCGTAATTTTTAACACTAGCTGTGGCCGCGACTTCTACGCGTGAAACCTTATTTATTTATTTATTTATTTATTTATTTAGTTTATAGGAAGACCAACAGCACTAATTACAAGAATTACTATGGATAATAAGCAACAGAAAACCATTTACAGGTCTCCACGAATTATGTAATTATGTAAGAAACAGCGATTAATAAATTCATTTGCATGCATTAAGTCCATTTACTTATCTACTTTTCTCTCGTACTTAAGTCGCGTCGTCTTCGTTTCTAAAAATTATTGAAATACATTTTATTACTTATATCTAGACACCCGCAACAATTTTTTTCACAAAAATCTTAAAAGTACAGACACGTTTGATATACATTCTTATTATATATATCTATAGATTTACAAGTAGATTATATAAAATAAACTCACCTATTAGTAGTCTCTATGGATAAGCTTTGTAAGCACAGACCACATGCTAATGGTCCATCTTTTGAGCTAATCGAGTCTTCGTATCGCACGTGAACATTTCTAACGTAAATCTGTATATTATTGACTATAGCGGTGAACAAGTGCTCGAAGAAGTTCCTCGGACCTTTCAGGACCTCACTCTCTGCTTCCAAGTCCTGCAGAATCTTCCTCTTCGCAGCTCTTGTGAGTCGTCTCTCTCGTTCTGGATCGAAGTACGAGTTGGAAATAGCTGGTCCGACGAGTAGGAACACGTCCTCTATGTTGACAACTACCGGTTGTGTGTATAGGCCTGTCCAGGGAATTTGGAGGCTGACGCGGCCTATAGTGCCTATCTTGACATCGATGGGTAGGTCGAGCTCGTACTGTGAACGATCATTGTATTATGCAAGATTACGATGTGATGGAAAATTATAGCATATGAAGTTTGGAAGATAGAATAACTCTAGGGTTGTTCATCCATTAAAAATATCGATATTTTGATTGATACGATACATCGGACCGTTACATCGAGTTTAAACGATATATCGATCAAAACTATAGATATTTTCGATATATCGAAGAGTTCATATTTCATTATTCGATACTAAGAGTTACCTAGAAGGAGAACAATGAAAAGTGACAAATAAGAATTTGAAATGTTATGAGTATTAGGGTAAATACTCTTTTCTTTTCAATTCTCAATATTTGTAATTTAAATCTTCCAAAATATTACAGTCATGGGCATACTTAGAGGAACGCAAAAAAGGTAGAACAACCAAAAATATTTATTATTTCGTCCTAGTCATATACCTACACCAGTACTATGTAATTTGATAAAAGAAGGTTTTGAATAATATTTTTTAACATTTTTGTAAATTATTGATTGACTTTGATAAGTTTGAGTGGTAACACCAAATCTCAGCATTGCTATATCTAAAGGGTAATTAGGCACACTAATTGAAAATGCACTTACAGTGAGGTAGTTTAAACAGTAAGTCTAGAGTCACTAGTTGAGTAAACGTCCGATGTTCGATATATCAAACAAAGTATATCGATATTAAACCGATATTAACGGATCCGATATATCGGTTAAGTTCGTTATATCGAAGCATAATGTCGATGTTTTTTTGTGTATCGATGTATATCAAACGCCCCTAACTACCTCTCAAGTATTATATAGTGTATATTGTGGAGATTGTAGATAAATACCGCATTAAAGCATTTTGTACAATGTACGAACACATCATTCATTACGATGAATGATGTGTTCGTTTACAGAAACTTCAGCCTACTTTAGCTGCTAATTTACATACTTTAGAGTGTAACTGATGCCCCTACGAGGGGACACGAGTTAGAAGTGTAAGTATAGTAGTAGTGTCCTATTCTAGGAGCATTAGTTACACTCCAAAGGATGTAAAGTAGAAGCTAAAATAGGTTGAAGTTTCTGTAAAGAAAAACAATATTCTTGTTCTATATTTAGAAAATTTCCTAGATGCATTACAATCCACAAGTCACCATAATATATACGATTACTAGAGAAACAAAGAAAAACAAAATAATGTCAAATATCGAATTTCGCCTGTCGTCAAAGATTATCTCTCTTTTGTCATAAAAGTCTACACTATAGCATAATCTTTAAACATTTAACTCCCATCCATCATATCTTTATCATAGTGAAACATTATATTTTTAACAAATGTTGTTGTAAAGTTTCGTTTATTCGCATAGTCATAACTGTTCAACTTACTAGCCGACCCGGGTACGCGTTGTCGTAGCTCAGTTATTACGCGAGGCTAAGTAGTAAATAGATTTACAGACCACGTGCACCATAAAATAAACTGGAATTGAAAGAGAACGTGGCGCCATCTATGACTTATCTATCTATATGCGCGACACTTATGGGATTTACAATTAATAACAATAATCGGCATTGACAACCATTTAATTTGTAATTAAAATTGAATGAGGCCATTAATTAAAATATAAATTATCCTATCTCTCAAGTTACTTCAAATTATACATAAATGCCAACTTTCATGAAGATCGGTTGAGTAGCTTCTGAGTTCATTGTAGACAAACACCAAAACATTGGATTTTTATATATTTAAGATTAGACCTATTTATTTAATCCTAGGGCTAAATACTCGTAAAGCATCCATCTTTTATTATCGGTGATTGATTAATCTATTTGTCGCTGTGCCGTTCAATTTATAACAGTGCAGTATTTAGAACAGTGCAGCGGACAAAAATTTGTTATTCTTTGGCAGCACCCGGGGAGAGATCCAGGGGAATGATAGGTTTTAGCCTATAGCCCCATTAGTCCTATGAACTTATTAGACGTTTATTGGACAATAGTCCAAACAAGAGTTTACAATAAAATTATAATAAATAGAAGTTAATTTTACAAACCAGAGCCTCCGGTTTTAACTTCAAATCACTCAAGTTGACATTCCCGGAGAAGATGCCAACGTTTAAGTTCTCCGTGTCCAAATCCTGAACGTATTTGCCCAGAAGCCGGTTCAGGAACCCGGCGACTGCGCCTTCAAACATTATGCTTAATTGTAACCCTGTAACAAATTTACGCGTCGAGTTATGGGGTATGTTTATGTTAATTTCAGTTTGTTTGCTTTCAAATTCATTTTATTGTTAAACAATGAAATTTTAAAAAAGTTTTCCACCTCACACAGCCAATTAGAATGTTCAATCGACTATTGAACACGGGGGAGAGTTTGTGCTCACGATTCGTGACAGCAACAAAATTTCATATATCAAAACTTTATATATAACTAGCAGGACCGGCAAACGTTGTCCTGCCTAAAGAACTTGATAAAGATAGAGAAAAAATCTTAAAATTTATCCACAGCGCCACCTACCGGGTCCATTTGTGAATCTAAATCATCCATGAATCCACCTGAATACTCACAAAAAAAAATCATCAAAATCTGTTCAGCCGTTTAGGAGGACTTTAGCCATATACACACGGACAGAAGAATTATATATATAACAATATATTATATATATAAATATTCTAGTTTTCGTGTGGTATCCGCAATCAAATAAAGATATATACTTAGTAATTCAAAATAAAAAGAAAAAGGAAATTAGAATCGTACATATTAAGTTAGTTTTTGCTTTTGACGTTTTAATTAAGTTATTTACTCTACCGTGCAATAAGTAGTAAGCACCTGTAGTTAAGACTGCACTTACATAGAGTTACTAGCGGGCCCGGCGGACGTTGTTCCGCCATGATAATAAAAAAAAACCCTTGATAAATTATATACCTAAACATTCCTCATGAATCACTTTATCTACTGGTGAAACCCGCATCAAGATCCGTTCCGTAGTTTTTGAGTTTATCGTGAATAGACAGACAGACATAGTGACGTACGTGGCAGAGGACCTTGTTTTATAATATGTGATGATACTTTCTAAATATATGTATTGGACTGTACTAGTATAATTATTGTTGGTGTTTCTTTTTTTTATGTCATAGGTGGCAAACGAACAGGTGGGTCACCTGATGTTAAGTGATCACCACCGTACATTGATACTAACAACATCAGAGGAGTTGCTAGTGCGTTGCCACCCTATGGGGGGAAGGGTTAGGGGAGGGAGAGATGGGAGAGGAGAGGAGGTGGGCCTCCGGCGCTCTCACTGAGTGAACGAAACGCAACAATGCAAGCACTGTTACTTCACGTCAGTTTTCTATGAGAGGGTGGCACTACCCCGGACGAACCGATCGATTCATGCTGAAACCAGTAATAGTTTCAGCGTGGCTCTACCACCATTAATAAATAATTAAAAATAAAATAAATGAGAACCACGTACATGACACTTAATATTGGGAAATAGAATGATCAAAGCAAAGATATTACACAATGAAAAAAACAAATTACATTACCAAACGAAAATTAAACCATTCCACACGCTCAACTTTTTTCACTTCAAGTAAACACCGTCAATGTTTGTTATTCGTAAACTTTGTTACCGATTTGTTTACATTGTCGTGTTAATGTAATTGTGCGTACAACGAGTCGGCCCCGCTTGCCGTGTGTTTGGTAAACATTATTTATTAAATGCTTATCTTGTTATCACATCGGCGCTCTTATCATTGATCCGTCGGTACATTGCAATTTCTATCACACAACTCATTACATTAGGCTTTATCGTAAAAGGCGATTCAATTTAGTTCTCACTGTGTAGTTACTACTTCTGAGTACTAGAATGCTAAGTAATCGAGTTGCAGTGAGCGTTGGTAATCATTTATAGCTATAAGATTTCAAAAATTAAAGAAACAGTAGCACAGTAAAATGTGAGTAAAACATATAGACAGAACTCACACAACGCATTTCTGATCTGGGTGTGTAAACAATTTTAATTACCCAGACAATAATGTAGATTTATTCATACTTCATTATCATTACATAGTATAAAATAAAGTCCTCTACCGCGTCTGTCTGTCGGTCTGTTCGCGATAAACTCAAAAACTACCGAACGGATTTTCATGCAGTTTTCACCAATGGATAGAGTGATTCATGAGGAACGTTTTAGTATATAATTTATCAAGGATTTTTTCATAATCAGGGCGGGACAACGTCTGCCGGGCCCGCCAGTAATAACTAAAAATAACGTAGACTTACAAAGACATCAGTAAATAAAATATTTTACACCGATATATCTTCTACTAGACAAAGTTGATGCAGTGACTTAATTAATTAACTCTAACTTTGTGTTTGTAATTACTATGTTACTTAACTTGTAGTAGCTAACTTTCTTTCTTCTATTTATTTATACTTCTATATTGAAAATATTGTAACTGGCTTTTTACTTTGTTACTCTTCATTGATTTAATCAAAGTTAACTGTACGTAGTCCTTAAAATACTGCAGCTGATCCTGAATTACGACAACTTTAAAAAAGAGTAACTTTGATGTGGTTATCATTATGTGCTTGGTGGTCGCGAAGTAGTCGGCTACATAATCCTATCACCCCTCTTGGTCCTAGGGTATACTCTGACTGACCTTGGAATACTTCCAACCGTGCCACCATGGCAGATGTTTCTACTAGTGTACTCTATCTTACCACAGTGAAAATTATATATATTGGGTTATTATGTACAACATAGTATAACAACTCAACAAATACTAATAAACGTAACGTGCAATGAGGACATACTGAAATATAAATCAGATATTCTCGTAAATAACATATAAACTATTCAATGCCGCACGTTCTAGTATCAAAGTCCTTCAGAGAGACACGAAGTAAACCTTCGCAAAAATATATATAAGTACATATTTATTGTTTACTAGATTTTGCGCTATTTCGAAGAAATAAAATATATAACAATATAATTATCATGAATATTTAGGACAATAGATAAACGTTATACGTCTCTAGGTACTAGATTCTAGACTATCAGGGCCACAGGTTTAGTTGTGAAAAAGTAATATATAAAAGTACTGTAGTTTTTATCATATTACATAGTCCCCGTCATTTTAGATATCGAGATATTATTTTAGGTTTTAAAATACCAAGAATTTTAAAAGTATAACTAAATACATTGATTGTTATGTGTACTCAGCAGATTAACTACAAATCCATATCATTTTATTTATATAGATATTCCATAAAACGCCTTAGTTTTTGGATGACACGGTAATGCATTTGCTTACCTTGTCTTTCGTACATACTCGAGCCGTCATTAAAAATTACAAAACCTTTAAGAGGTCGATTTTATTGAAACAAAGAATAAATGTTACTTAAAGATATCCTTTATGATTCTCTTTAAGAGGCTTTATCATGACGCAGTACTTTAGCAGTGATGCGTGCACAAACAAGCAGACAGACACACATTTCTAAAAATGATTGGAATCTATTTTTACTTATTCCGAGACAATTGCAATATATTCTTTCACAAAAATCCAAAACTACAGATACGTTACATTTACAAACTATTATATCTACAGATATTTCGTGAGGATTAATTATAGAGAATCTGGCTGAAATATCCTTATCTTCGATTTACTATTCTGTTTTACAACTATTAATAAGTTATGTAGAACACAAAACTAATAACCGTGGTAGTAAATCTATTGAAAACCCAGTACCGTGACTCACTTTTGCCCAACACGCATCGAGAACTTCAGATTTATACGTCTAATTCATTGCTTTTTGTTTATGATTTAATATCTTGAATACACAATTTACTATATTACTGGAAGCGCAAACTTATCTAATGTAAACTAATTTCGTTTTTATTAGGCAATAAATAAATCATTCGCTCATATTTGTTAACAAATACATAAAGCTACAAAGTCATATTGATGGACAGTAATCAGTTCCGTATTTGATCAATAGAAACGTGGGCAAGGGCCCCCGCTTGAAGAGGCCTAGGCCCCTTGATCTCGTGCAGCGCCCTCTCTGCGTTAAATCTCGCTTTTAAACAGACAAATCTGTATATCCTTTGTATGTTTTATTTAAAATATACATTTTAAATAAATCATAATATCGTATATTTTATCTTATACGTTTGGAAAATCCAAAAAAATAACCAGAAGTATGTAACATAACGTACAATTTATAATCAAGTATTTAAAATAGTTATACATTATTGAAGAAACATATGTACTTAACCACAAGTTCTTAACTATATGCTTTTTACATGCTAGTAGCTAAAATGGTGTCTCCAAATTTTGTCACCCCAGACAAATGTCCGTGTTTCCATCTCTTGATGAGCGATGCGTCATGGCCAACATAATAATAAGCCTTCAAAAAATCCGACTCTACGTTCTATGAACTGCGGAAATAAGACAATAAACGCTTCGAGACAAAATTACTGTTTAAAGATGGTAACTTAGCAAAGCGCGTATTAAGGACTGGTTTATAATCGTGTTATAGATTCACTACGAAAGTTTCCTTCAAATCAAATCAAATCAATAATACTTTGTTCAACTTAGACCTTGAGAATACCTTATGAACGTCAAAACTACCACCGGTTCGGAAAATAACACAGACAACGAGAAGAACCGGCAAGAAACTCGAACGGGTTTATCTTTTTATCATATGTACTTACCTTTTTATAAAAATTCGTTATAATTACAATTATTTTTACCGAATAGACAGGTAGGTGTCTTAATTCCAAACATCACCATCGATCACATATTAATCCACCTTTTGACACAAAACACGCTTGAATGGTGCTTGAACATTCTATCTGACAATTCCGTAATGTTTTGTGGGATTTTGTTATAAAACTCAACAGTATTACCTAAAAAAAATATTACTGATCTTGCTGAGTATGAAAACTGGTATGATCAATTTGTCACTGTTGTATTTAATTTATGCCGGTATATTGCTAAATCCGGCGTTTCTGAGTTTTTGCGGACATACATTAAATTATCAAAAATGTATTCAGAGCGCATAGTTATGATAATGAATTCCTGAAACTTAGCCTTTAATGGTTTCGTCATAAACTCAGCTTCATTGTAAGAGTCGAGATCAAAACTTTAAATGGTAAGAAGATCTACTTAACAATTCACGCTTCAAAAGGTGAACATAAGGCTTAAAGATGTTACAGAATACAGATGATGGTATTTATCGGACTTGGAGATCTTTGTAGTGAGATCCGTGGAGACAGAGGTATTTCAGAGTCGGAAGCGGAGATCGGAAAAATTAAATTTATTGTAATACTAGGTGATACCAGCTGCTTTCGCATTGTTTATTAATTATTATCTTAACAAAAAAGAAAACTCAGAATTCTGAAAGAGACACGCATACTTATAGCAGACAATAATATATATGTATATATAGATAGTATAGATAGATGGCCTGGTTATGGATGAAAATTAAATGCATTTGCTTACCTACTTTTCTCTTATATTAAACTTGCAACGTCACTCGAATTACAATGACTTATGATAGAGTAAAACGAGCTTAATTAAACAAGGACTAAAAGTTACTCGAGGATATGCTTTATGAACGTTTTAGCTTAAACATTATACGTTCGCTGTGATGTGTGTATAAACAAACAAACAGACAGAAAAACGTTACTAAAAATTATTTAAATGTCTTTAATTAATTGTTCTTAGTCACTTGCAATATTTTTTTTACAAACTTCTGAAAATTACAGTAAAATTAAATTTACATTCTTGTTATGTGTATAAATAAAAACTGTAAAAAATACAACATTACTTTCAATTAATAATTTTCACGCTTTGTTAGTTAATATAATATAATATTATAAATATAATTATAAAACAGTTAAGAATCGAATTTTAAAACAGGCAAATGTTATACAAATAATAATTTAACAGCTTTATAAAAAGGGACGTTCAATTTTCATTGGCTAAATAGAGCACTGCATCGGTTGGAAGTTACGACTTGCAACTCCAATACGCAGGTACCTATATCCGTTTCAATATATAGCAACCGGAGAAATTTCAATCGATGTTTCCGACATATTGGATTCGGAAACGAAGCTTCGTAACATCCCTATATAAAATTATACGATGCTATCGTCGGTAAGTGAAATGGAGAAAAATAGAGCAGACGTGATAATAAAAGGGTAGCGGCATCGTGTTTATAATACACCAACTCATTTCGTTTTAATAACATCGCTTCAATTTATGAGGAAAATCATTAAAATGCTAACGAGTCTGCTCCCTCGGAGCTTCGATTAAAGCGCTGTCGTATCCCAGATGGTGTGGCAGATTACAGATCGCTATAGTGTCATATATTTGTAATTAAAAAATAGGCATGATAGAATATGAAGCTGCCAATAATAACAATAATCCCAGTTAAAAATCCGATGTATGTACTATACATACTTATTAGTTAAATAAGATAATAACAATAGTTGCTCACAATTACAACGATTTTTAACGTACTTAATAAAATAAACGAAAGTAGAAAAAATCGGTTCCAATTTTACGATAATACGTAAAGACGAAGTGGGTGAAAATCAAATAAACGATTTTTCACTCCCTTAGGGGTTGGATATTTTCTTCAAATTTATATGGGACCTCTGAATATAACCGATTCAAATAAAAAGAAAAGAATCATTAAAATCGGTTCATAATTGACGGAGATATCGATTAACATACATTAAAAAAAATACACACAACGGAACGTAGTAACATCCTCCTTTTTCGAAGTCGGTTAAAAAGATGCGGACCAAAAGTCTGCACATAAAAATTTAAAAACGCAATCATAAGGACTGCCAACAGAAGTGAAAACAATTAAACAACTGTGTTCTCTTTTGAATGATTTAAATTTCATAATTTGTATATTGAAATTATTAACATTAGTCTGCTTTTTACCTGTAATGGCTCTCGGAACATTAATTATACCTATATATTTTATACAGTTTGTATGATGAGTTTTAACATATGATGGGCTGCACAATCTCAGCATAAAACATTAATATTAAACACATAGGCCGCTATACCACGCGTCGCTTGTCTGACGCAAGCGCAATACGCTCGGTAACGCTTTACTAGCAAGTCATGACGCGAGATCATAACTTTATCTCCTGCCAAAAATACCGTTTAACACGTCTAAAAAGTTGTCACTTCAATAAAAATAATAAAATGCTCCATTTTAATAGTTAAATAACTTCATTTCTACACTGATCACAATTACAGCAATTTGCGTTATTAAAATGTTATATCATCCGTAGCGATTCAATTTATCCTCAGGAGTATTCTATCAGTACTCAAACTATACTATCTACTATTATAAAGAGATAACGTTTGTTTGTTTATAGGAGGTAATCTCTGGATACAGCGATTCTAACAAAAAATCCACTAATAAGAAGCAACATTATTTCACAGAATTAATGCACACAAATGATGTTCCTAGTACCGTATCAAACAGTCATCTTTCTTAAGGTGGACACGAAATCCTAACTATAGCATATAAAATAAAGCTCGAAGAGATACTTATAAAGCAGAATATCATTGCGCCTAGATTCGATAACTCACAGGTCCAAATTACCCAACGTTTTCTCTTAGCTATACCTAACAGTCTTAGGCGTTGTGGAAACATTACCGAAGTAAAGTTGTGATTAAAAAGTCTATTGAAATAAGAAACATATTCAAACAAAAGATAAACCGTTTTCTAATATCAGAGGTCACGATTTGATATACCTCTATGTACCTATCATTCCATATTATCAAACGGTCTGGGCTATAAATAGAAACAACATTAAAAAGGGGCGCACACCTACGCACTTCCAATATTCTTTCTACATACGGCGTTTAATTAATGTAAGTTAAGTCAAAATAATGATCACGAGTAAATTAAATTAAATACACAAATAAAAAAATAAAAATACATTTTACAGTAAAAAAAAAATAGATATTTATTTCATGAGACTTAAATTTGGATTATTTTTAAGAGATTGTCATTTTCAATTGGATTTGCTCCTGAAATACTTACCTACACTTTACATGATCTGGTAGGATGCAACAGGATTCCAAAGGTTTTCTCTGATGACGTCGAACCCCACACTGTGCCGGCTGTGGTGAAGAGTGTTTTGACAGATGTCAGGGTCCGCGCATGCGCGGGGCAGGCGCATGCGTGCGTACAACAATTGAAAATTAAGGGAAACCCGTGGGCAGGCGGAGCGGCGCTCAATAAATATGCGCATTCGGAACGTGACGTCATAGGAGTGGAATAAAACCTTAACCTATGTAAATTCTCTTAATCCTTATTATACGTAGAACACTTTAAGTGCATGTTGCAGGATTTAAAAAAATACAGGATTACGAACACACTTTGCTCTTAGACTATCAGAACAAAATAATAAGTGTTCTAGACCAACTTTAGAATAATAAGACGGTACTTCATACGGTATGGTTGGTAGGCAGTAAAAAACCTTATATCGGAACGGAAACGGAAACTGCAAAAGATGGTGCATCTGTTGTCGCAGTCATTAAAAAAATAGAAGTTTTTATTTAGATGTATTTGAGAGAATTATTTTTTGATTTTCATATACTTAGTCTGGCCACAAATACTGTTACAAAGTAAAAATAAACAAAATATTACACTTGAAATTGAAATTAGTCATTTTTATATGATTCATTGAGTTTTCTCATTTTGGCGCCAATACATTATATAATGTTTTGCGATATTAAAATGGAGTGGGGTGATAAAGAGAACCAACTGTGTTTGCATTACACAAAGTAGTTATGGAGCCAAATGCAATATTTAAAACTCTCCACACGCTTGGTATTAGTAAAATGTTTGTGTACAATGCATAGAATTATGAAACCGCTTACATTAACTACGCGCGGGTTTGTTACTCTATGGTAAAATGAGACCGCCTCTGTTCGTGACAGAAAAAGATCTGGCCGTCCACGTAGTGTTCGTACGAAAAAGGTGATCAAAGCAGTAAGGGAAAGAATTCGAAGAAATCCTGTCCGAAAGCAAAAGATTTTTTCTCGGGAGATGAAGATAGCACCTAGAACCATGTCGCGTATTTTAAAAGATGACTTAGGACTTGCAGCCTATAAGAGACGTACTGGTCACTTCCTATCTGATAATTTTAAAAAGATTAGGGTGGTAAAATCGAAACAACTACGCGGTACGCAAAGGTAGGTCACAGAAAAATTTTGTTTACGGATGAGATTTTTTTTTACAATTGACCAACGTTTTAACAATAAAATTGACCGTATTTATGCTCAAAGCTCTAAGACTAAATATAGAAGTAAGAATATATCGTTGCCTAGTAAACAACACCGCGCAAGTAAATTTGACTCATTTTACAGAGGAGTGAAAAAACTGTTGAATGTTAGAACCTTCATTTCAATTAGTAATTTGAATCGAATTGTGCGTCTTTATAGGGTGAAACGTTCAAAACGAAAATCAAAAACAATTTATTCAATTTAGGCTCCAAAAAGGCGCTTGTGAACGTCAAACCACACTGGTTTGGACAAACGACCCAGTCATCGAAAAGAACCAGCAAGAAACTCGATCAGGTTTATCTTTTTATTTATTATTTATTTATTCATAAGACAACAAGGGTCCACAAAAACAAAAACAAATTATATACTAATACATAAATTGGTAGTAAATTTAAAAATAAAATTAAAATTAAGTAACGATATTAATATGTTTTATACAAATGAATATGAAATAGGATGAAAAGGTGAACATTACACTATTATATTACAACAGATATCCAGTGCTTCATGAAAGGACTATCGTACATGTCTACCATTGTTCTCATTATATTGTTGGGACTATCGCGAAGTCTACCCAGGATGGATGCTATTTTCTTAAGGATTATAGCGTAGAAATCATCATGAGATGAGTTAAGTTTCTGTAACTGTTTAGTTTTAAAAAGTTCACAAATAGTTGTGCCACAAAGTTTAAGATCAGAAATGCTGGACATAATACATTATGCACATTTAGGCATTGTTAAATGTAAATTAATGGCCAGAAAATCTTTGTTTTTGCCAATGATGAATAAGGAAATAGAAGACTTAATTTCTAATTGTGATATATGTTAAAAGTATCAAAATGCGAATAGACGAGAATCTATGGTATGTAAAGAAATACCGAAGAGGGCATGGCAAGTTTTATCTACAGATATTTTTATCTGAGAGGAATTCTATATATTTTAGTAGTTGATGCTTATAGCAAATATGTAGAAATAAAAGAACTATGTGATTTGTCAACTAATAGTACTATAGATTTTTTGAAAGAAATATTTGCTAGACATGGTTTGCCAGAAGTATTATACTCAGATTCTGGTCCACAATATACTAGTTTAGAGTTTAAGTCATTTTCAAAACAATGGGGTTTCTCGCATAAAATAACCAGTCCAAAATATCATCAAAGTAATGGTTTAGCAGAAAGATATATTCAAACTATAAAAAGAATTTTGAAAAAGCTCTTAGAAGAAAATAAAGATATTTATCAAGGTTTGTTAACTTACAGAAATACACCAATATCAGAGTTAGGTAAAACTCCTTCTGAATTATTGTTTAATAGAAAAGTTACCAATATGTTACCTAGCGTTTCTTGTTTTGAAGAAGATAAGAATTGTTATAGAAAAGAACTGTATACTAAACAAAAAAAACAACAATATTATTATAATAAACATGCTAGAACTTTGCCTATGTTAGAAAAAGGCAAAACTGTAAAAATAAGGGATTAACGTAGTTTTTTTTTTTTTTCTTATCTGTTATCTTATCTTAATATGTTAAAAATCGTATTTGTGAGCATATGTATATAAAACAAAAAAAAAAACTACCCAATAGATGCTCACAAATACGATTTTTAACATATTAAGATAAGATAACAGATAAGAAAAAAAAAAAAAACTACGTTAATCCCTTATTTTTACAGTTTTGCCTTTTTCTAACATAGGCAAAGTTCTAGCATGTTTATTATAATAATATTGTTGTTTTTTTTGTTTAGTATACAGTTCTTTTCTATAACAATTATTATCTTCTTCAAAACAAGAAACGCTAGGTAACTTTTCTATTAAACAATAATTCAGAAGGAGTTTTACCTAACTCTAATATTGGTGTATTTCTGTAAGTTAACAATCCTTGATAATATCTTTATTTTCTTCTAAGAGCTTTTTCAAAATTCTTTTTATAGTTTGAATATATCTTTCTGCTAAACCATTACTTTGATGATATTTTGGACTGGTTATTTTATGCGAGAAACCCCATTGTTTTGAAAATGACTTAAACTCTAAACTAGTATATTGTGAACCAGAATCTGAGTATAATACTTCTGGCAAACCATGTCTAGCAAATATTTCTTTCAAAAAATCTATAGTACTATTCGTTGACAAATCACATAGTTCTTTTATTTCTACATATTTGCTATAAGCATCAACTACTAAAATATATGGAATTCCTCTCAGATAAAATATATCTGTAGATAAAACTTGCCATGCCCTCTTCGGTATTTCTTTACATACCATAGGTTCTCGTCTATTCGCATTTTGATACCTTTTACATATATCACAATTAGAAATTAAGTCTTCTATTTCTTTATTCATCATTGGCCAAAACAAAGACTTTCTGGCCATTAATTTACATTTAACAATGCCTAAATGTGCATAATGTATTCTGCCCAGCATTTCTGATCTTAAACTTTATGGCACTACTATTTGTGAACTTTTTAAAACTAAACCGTTACAGAAACTTAACTCATCTCTATATGGAAAATATATTTTGGCCTGGGAATCTACATCACATTTATTATTTGGCCAATCACTTTTGATGTATTTTAATACTGACTGCAACTCTATATCCTTAGCAGTTTCATCAATAAATATTTTTAATTTCAAGTCAGACATATCAAATTGATTCAAAATCATTGCTACATGAGCCTGAATTTCTTTTTCACATTCAGTCGAATCACCAATTAGGTATGACCTACTTAAATGATCTGCTACTACCAATTCTTTACCTGGTTTGTACACTATAGTAAACTTATAAGGATGTAATGCTAATTTCATTCTTTGCAATCGTGGCGGACACTTATACATAGATTTTGCAAAAATAGAATAGTACTATAGATTTTTTGAAAGAAATATTTGCTAGACATGGTTTGCCAGAAGTATTATACTCAGATTCTGGTTCACAATATACTAGTTTAGAGTTTAAGTCATTTTCAAAACAATGGGGTTTCTCGCATAAAATAACCAGTCCAAAATATCATCAAAGTAATGGTTTAGCAGAAAGATATATTCAAACTATAAAAAGAATTTTGAAAAAGCTCTTAGAAGAAAATAAAGATATTTATCAAGGTTTGTTAACTTACAGAAATACACCAATATCAGAGTTAGGTAAAACTCCTTCTGAATTATTGTTTAATAGAAAAGTTACCAATATGTTACCTAGCGTTTCTTGTTTTGAAGAAGATAAGAATTGTTATAGAAAAGAACTGTATACTAAACAAAAAAAACAACAATATTATTATAATAAACATGCTAGAACTTTGCCTGTGTTAGAAAAAGGCAAAGCTGTAAAAATAAAGGATGAACGTAGTTCAGGACCTCATAAAGGTGGTTTAGTCGTAGGACATGGACAGGGACCAAGGTCATATCTGATTAAGACGGAAGAAGGTGGTATAGTGTCGCCCGGTCGTATTACAGTTAGGTTTTAACTCAGACTTCACCCCTCCGTCGGTTAGGGTGGCTGATTACGCTGCGACGTTTATGGGTATTTCTCTGTGGTGGTTTTTGATTATCTTTATTGACTTGGCTTGTTTACGGATTCTGAACTAGTTTTGCACTCGGCTTGGCTTGTTTCTTGGATTTGACGTGGATTTCTTCTATTTTTGACTTGGCTTTGTTTATCGGATTGTTTTCTTGCCTTCGGACTGACCTGGCACGTTGAACGGACTTTGCTCTTTTGCCTCTTGGCTTGCTGGGGACCCTGGGGTCTCCAGTAAACCATGAGCGCAAAGCGCATCACAAAAAAGCGGGCGAGCGTGTCGGTTGATTCCGACACGGAAACGGAGGGGCAGGGCGCTCCTAAGATTAACACCTCTCAGAGGGGGACTGCCAGGAAGGGTGGTAGGCGCGGGGGTGGCCGCGGGGGTGGCCGCGGAATTATGGGGGAGGCTGACGGGTCGTTTGACCGGGCCTTGGCGGGCAGTTTGAGCGCGGCGGAGTCTGAGGCGGGATCTGACACCGGCTCGGTCGTTGCCTCGGCGGCTGGCTCCAAGGCTGGCTCCAAGGCCAACTCAAAGGCGGGATCGGCTGTGAACTCAGAGGCAGAGGCAGATCCGCTCGACGTGGAGGAGCTCGATGTCTTCACGTTGAAGACGCTGGCGGGGGTCAAGGTGACAGACATCTTTGACACCGTCAGGAAGTCAGGGAACCTGTCGGGGCCCTGCATAAAGGTGCTGAAGGGGGCAGCAAGGACCCTTAAGGAGGTGGTGGAGGCGCTCGCCGACCGCACGGAGTCGACGGAGGTGAGGAAGCTCCAGAGGGACACCAAGAACCTCCGCCGCCAGGTTGAAGACCTCAAGGCGGAGGTTTTGGCCTGGAAGCAGGAGGCCAACGCCAAAAGGCAAATGCCTCCGCCTCCTGCTCCCGCCATGGCGTCGACGGAGCCTCCCACACAGCAGTGGGAAGAGGTCCTCGCCGGGGCCGTATCCCGCCTCGAGCGCTCCCTCCAGACGTCGTTCAGCAACATACTGAACGCACGTCTGGAGAGTCTGTCGAGTCGCCTCCCTCCAGAGGCTCCAGTTCCGAGGCGGAGGCATGGGAGGAGCTGGTAGCATCGGAGGGTCGGGGAATAATTCTCCCACGACCCTCGCCACCACCTCCGGCCGGAGGGTTTCCGTCGCCGGAGGCGTCCAGGATCGTAACTTATTTCGTACGATCCGGTACGGGCGCCCCCAAGGATCCCCCTCCAGCGTCTGGAGTAACTCCTCCCATGCTGCTTCTTTCGCCCGACTGATGGCAGCCCGCAGGGTCTTCCTGCACTGCCTGTAGCTGCCATACAGCCGGGCTTCTACCTCCGGGTCCCTATGTCGCCGACGGCGGCTGCGCCCGAACAGTCGCCGGGCCGCGGAGCAGGCCGCTCGGAGATCGGCGATCTCCGGCGTCGCCGAGGCCCATGAAAGAGTAGGGCCTCGGTCTTCTCGAGGGCCACCCTGAGGCCCAACCTCCTTATGCGCCTGACCACGAGGGTTGTGGCCATCGTGGTCAGGCGCTCCACCTCCCTCCACTCCCCACCCCGGGCTACGACTAGGGTGTCGTCCGCGTAGCATATGAGGCGTGCCCCATATGGGAGCACGCCGCGGAGCACCCAGTCGTAGCCCATGTTCCACAGGAGCGGCCCTAAGACCGACCCCTGTGGAACCCCCCGCCTTGTGGCCCGCCGGACCATTCGCCCGTCGCCGTCTACGTAGGCGACCTCCCTATCTTCGAGGTACGCCTCCAGCACCCGCTGCAGGTAGGGGGGCACTCCGAAATATCGGAGCGCCTCCCGTATGACCCCATGCGGCAGGGTGTTGAAGGCGTTGGCGATGTCAAGGGACACCGCCAAAACCCTGTCCCCCTGGGAGGTCGCCTCTGCCGACAGCGACTTCAGGAGGCACAGGGCGTCCACTGTGGACCGCCCTGTCCGGAAGCCATATTGCGCGTCCGCCAGATTCGGCCCCACGCCCTCTAGGTGCTGGACGACCCGGGAGGAGATAATCCTCTCCAGCACCTTCCCGGCGTCGTCCAGCAGGACGAGGGGCCGATACGCGGACGC
>MU159176.1:0-44687 GCA_015888305.1 Antheraea pernyi
ATAGAAAAATATTATATTATGACGGAAAAATTTTGTACCTCTTATTATGATCAACTGTCGACCACTGGATTACCACTTGTATTCATAATTCGATCGATTCGATTCACCTTTTAAGTTTGCATGTACGCGATTTCTTAGAAACCACTTGAACGATTGTGATTATTTCAATGAAATATTCTATACACATATTGCAATTGTATTAAAGTCCGTTATTATATACTCTTTCGTTTATATGATAATCTTTAAAGAAATCAGCTGGATTTTAATGTTTGTATTAATTTTATATTTTTATGTATTATTAGATTTAACCAAGACACAGATGAAGGTCTGTGTCGTGTTGCGCTGGAAGCGTAGTTCTTGAAAAATTATAATATTTCAAAATTTTAATAACATTACATGTCCTGAAGATATCTTCTTTATAGCGATTTTTTCTTTTAGATAAGGACCAATTGTAAAACAAAAACAATTTGATCGACATATATGCAGTAGATTAGACGCGTACAATGGTAGGTCTTTATCATTTAAAAAAAGTAAAGAGATTCAATTATGACGGACAGAGACTTATAAATAAAGGCTCGTTGATGGTAAGGGAATAAAACATACTCCCAATTTTTTCTTATTGATAACACTAAAGCTCACCAATTACTGAAGAAAAGAAAATAATATAAATCGGCTAACAAATAGAGGAGAAAAAGGTACTGAAATTATTATTCCGCTCTATTCATATCTATTAGTTTACTAAATAAGTTGTATCAAAATAAAAAAATCATATAATAGATATAGACAAACTAACTAAGTATAGTAAGTAAGACTTAACGACTTTCTGGATATCTAGCAAAAATATAATAAACATTTGAGGTACATACATTTTTTTCTACGTGTTTTTTTAGTAGGTGGTAGAACCACATTGATTGAAGCTATTACTGGTTTCAGCATGAATAGGTCAGCTCGCCCGAAGTAGTACCACCCTCTCACAGAAAATCGACGTGAAGTAACAGTGCTTGCATTGTTGCGTTTCGGTCGGTCAGTGAGAGCGCCGGATAGCCACCTCCCCTCCCTTCCCCGGTTTTCCCCTCACCCAAACCCTTATCCCCCAAACAAAGGATGGCAACGCACTTGCGACTCCCCTGGTGTTGCAAGTGTCTATATACGGTGGTGATTACTTAACATAAGGTGATCCACCCGTACGTTTGCCTCCTATGATATAAAAAAAGTGTATAAATAAAACTTACCTTGGATAAGGATAGTTATTCGATTAAAAAGTAATTTACATACCTGAAAAAAGGAAAAGGTTTATTAGACACATTTTAAATCAGTATTTATTAAAAGTTATCTGAACGTAACAAACATATATTAAAATAACAGTATAGGTTCCTTCGGAATAAAAATAATAAATAGACAAAGAAGAAATTTTGAACGTTTACACAAGTTATGTACTGATAGCGATAATACATTTCTCATGTATAACTCGTCCAAATAAAATCTTAAAATTGAAAAGCGATACGCAACAATCGGAGTATTGATAAACTATACTTGAAAATTACATCCCAGCGTAGGCTTTACGGATTTCCCCTTTGAACATGTCCTGATTTGACGACATAAGAAATTCTGGCTGAACAATAAACTAAAATTACAATATCTAGTAAATTAATTTTGTCTTCACAGAGAATAATTATACTGATAGTTTAGATACCGGATAAACTATGAATCATTATTTATCCTTTGTGAATCTCATTAAAACAATGTAAATGGAACGTTAATTATGCCTGATAATCCTAATATTTATTAAAATACATATGTAAGTTTGTTTGTGAATTGTAACAAACTTCTCAACCATTCATTCGATCACCATAAAATTGTGCATACAAGTTGTCAGGGCCCAGATAAGGACATGTTTTTTTTAAGACTCCCAACAAAATTTACAGCTAACTAAACAAAAAAAAAACATTACATATATAAGTCTCGCAGGGTCTAAATAATCGAAGGCCATTTACAAGTTGCCGCAACTAGCTAAACGAAAATATACATACAAAGAAGGAAATTACACATAAATAAACTGGAATCTAGAAGGCGTTTGAGTTTCTGTAGGCTTATGTTAAACAGATCTACATTCATATCACTAACCAATTAATCCAACCATAGTTCATCTAGAAACAAGTACTGTACCGTCTAAGTAGGTCTAATCTGTACTAACGCGAAGCCGCGGGCAAAAACTAGTGAAGATATAAATTTAATTAACTTTTTTTTATATCATTGGAGGCAAACGAACAGGTGGGTCTCCTGATGTTAAGTGATTACCACCGTCCATAGACACTTGCAACACCAGAAGAGTCGCAAGTGCGTTGCCATCTTGTGTTTGGGGGAGGGGGAGTGGGGAAGGGGGAAGGAAGTTGGTTTATCCGGCGCTCTCACTGACCAAACGAAATGCAACAATGCAAGCACTGTTACTTTACATTGATTTTCTGTGAGAGGGTAGTAGTACCCCGGGCGAGCCGACCCATTCATGCTGAAACTAGTAATAGCTTCAGCGTGGGTCTACCACTTACGTACCACTAACATTCAGTTGCTTTACTTTAATTCATAGAAGAATAATCGAAATAAGAGTGTACCAGTTGTACCTAATAACAAAACTAAATTGTATTTTGCGCTTGCAAATAAAACATGGTTGATATACTTATTTAAAGGTCATTTAAAAGCAATGTACGAATACAACTAGTACAACAATTATAACACACATAATTACATAAATCAATTCTAATTTATTTTGTAATCAATGCATATGCAGGAATAAATGCATACTATATTTTCTTTATTAACTACACACAAATAAGAAAAACGACGTTTCACAAAAATGCACAAATAACAAAAGACGATTAGTTACAAACACATACGTAATGTTAGAGACATCATGCCATACTCTAGACGCAATGACATAAATTACTCACTTCATACTCTCAACGGGCCTTTCATGACCGTGCTCTGAAATGTCTATATAAAATACAATGTTGATTAGTCGCATGTTCCATCGTTCATTATTATATTCATATCATTTTATACAAGTAAAACCGATTCATTCATCAATGAAAAATATTTATATTTTGAAGTAAAAACTTCTTTAGGTAGGGGAAAAACGTATGGGTATCATGGCTATACTTCGACATGTGACAAGTGAGGTATTGAACTAGCGCAAGAATAGCGATGTGTAGTATAGCGGCCTGTGTACATGCAATATGTTTTATTAATTAACTAGCCGACCCGTGCCCACTTCGTTGGCCGGTAATACGTAAGCGTGGAATGGTTATTTTGCGCTAAAACGCAGCGGAAGCTCTGAAAAGGAAAAAAATACCTCGATTTTGCAACATTATTCATTGCTGCTCCGCTCCTATGGGTCTTAGCGTGATGATATATTGCCTATAACCTTCCCTGATAAATGAGCTATATAACGCTTAAAGAATTTTCCAAATCGGACCAGTAGTTCCTGAGATTACCCCTTACAACGTCACAAACTCACAAATTCACAAACTCTACCTCTTTATAATATTAGTATAGACAAACTGTATAAAAATGTATATCATTAATGCTCGGAGTGCCAATATATGTGAATACCTGACCAACGTTAATAACTTTAATTTAAATTATTCGAACTATATTCCATCGGTTTGAGTTTTCACTTATGGGCTACATCTATTTGTAAATAAACAGAATGCTCACCACAAATAATAGGAAGAAACAAGACGAAAGTCTAAGACTAAGTAGATATGTAATCATAAATCTAATATTCCCTAGCAACATTTTGATATTGTGTAATAAAATTTATTGTAATCAATGTATCCTTGTCTGCTCAGTAACAATATTATGGGTACATGTTATACCCGAATAAAATATAATATACCTTTACTAACATTATCGATGTTTGTATTATATTGCTATTGCAGGTAACAGTATCTTTCCCACAATGTTATATTGAATCATTAGTTCCTTTTAATCCCTTTAAACTGTAGATGAGCAACAAGGAAGAATTTTTGGAAATTAAGCCTCTAGGGCCATGATAAAGGGGATGAAAGTTTATATGAAAACCTGTCATTTTTGCATATGTCAATCAATCTATTATTATCTTAATCTCACAGTTATAAAAGAAAGAAAGGAAAATAGAAAACGCATGCGAAGCCACGAGACATTGCTAGTAACAATGAAAGTTAAAACGAGTCCACAGTGACTATTTTAATAATAAAAAAAATATATATAATCATGATTCTTTCGTTAACTTTTTAATTTTCACTTAAACATTAGTACATTTTGTACTCGCATATATTGCTTATATATATACATATGTTTTTACAATTCCTGTCGGTTTTCAAGATGCTAATATTTACTAGCGTGTATAAATATGCATATTTTTTAGCAGCGATCCGTCAATACGCTTTGTGGTTGTTTGCTTTGCGGTACGAGCACAAATAGGCTTTTATACCAACATTTAAACAGCAGATCTCGCTTCGGGGAAGATTAAGCCTTTAGATATACGTGATATAAAAAGAGCTCATGGCGTATGTTTTGTTTAAACTTTAAGTATGAATATTTTTAGATATATAGTACGTATTAAGTTATATTATCGCGTGACGTTACATTTTTGTAGTTTTATATAGATATGTTTAAACATTTGTTTGTTGGAAGAAACACAAGAGTATTTTTTATTACAATTTATTACGAATTTATTGCAGATTGATTTGCCTTATTCTTCCTATACTTTAAATGAAAACTTAATTATTCACTTTTAGCGATTAAAAGAAAAACTTGTAGTTCAGGGGAAAAAGTACGAGTTCGCGTCACCAATGATCTCGATATGCAAGATGTTTAAGGCGTGAAATCGTAACAAATAAACAACAAACACACATTCGTATATATAATAATACAATATGGACAGTAGTTCGTTAATAGTTTAAGTAAGTATTAAATATTTTATGAAATATTAACTCCTATTCTTAATTCTAACTAACATTATAAATGTGAGTTTCTTAGATATGTTTTCACGTTTTAAATGCTCAACCGATCTTCATAAAATTTTGTTTATTAAATATTGAACTCTTCTTCTTTATTAATTCTTAATTCTAACTAACATCATAAATGTGAGTTTCTTAGATATGTTTTCACGTTTTAAATGCTCAACCGATCTTCATAAAATTTTGCATATACATTGTACAGGAAAAGATATAGTATAGTACCTTGTATGTACAAAAAATAACTATTCCCGAGGAATAAGTCAAATATATATTAACGCCAGCGAATCCGCGTGCAAAATTTAGTAGCTTAGAAGTAGTACACGGAATATTAAATAAAAATATTTTTAAATTGACCAAAATATAAAGATAGGTGTCAAGTAGATTGGGAAAGTTCTTACCATTTGAGTTATCTAGGCTTATGCTGCAAAACTATTACAGTTACAAGAAAATAATGTATGGAGACATAATCTATGGAGATGCAGGCAAAGTCGCGGGTGTTACTAGGCGGCGTATCGTTAGTAGAAAATAAACTATAACGCTGAGATTTTTTTTTGTATTTCTCTTTAACAATGTCACTGTTTTTATTCATATAAGAGTAAAAGATATTTTTCGTTACAAGACCAAAGCATACATGTGGATAATATTCTTGTTCTGCACGCGGACGAGTAATTAATGAAGCCTTTATCAGGGTTGACAAAAACATTGTTCATAATAACAATTTAATTAATTCTTTGTTGTAATAGAACCATCGATATATCTTTAAAGTGAATATCATATTTTGAATGAATATAAATGATCTATCATGTTACGAACCATCACATAATTGTTGAGTAAAACGTGGCCGGCTTCAACCTCTTATAGTAATTGATAAGACATTGTGTTCCGTTTCCTGAAATACATCTATAATATTTATAAATCTGAATAGCGACGTTAATGTTTTCAACCAGTGTTCACCTCTTATCGATGATTGTTGTTTCTAAATAACAATACTAGTTTTGCTATGCGGTTTTTCACTTAAATTTTCTCGCTCTTGATTTCAAATAACTCGCGCTATACCAAACGTGTCGCCCGTTCTATTACGCCGTTTCTGCTTAGTGTACTCTCTGACCTGTTTTTATACAGTTGCTCTGATTTTAAAATAGCCTATAAATTAGTATAAAATGTAGAAATAATCTTTTAAATATTAGTGGTAGTTTCAGAAATTAGTTTGAGCCTTATACTATTCGTACAAACTTATAGACACTTACCAAACTATCACACATAATAAATACAACGCCTATAAAATGAAACCATATTAAAAGACGGTTCGTTAAGTAAAAGTAAGCCCACAAAGCTCACAGTTAGTACTATAACGATTCTTCCATACGTCTACAATGTTTGGTTAAGATTAGTGTTGTTTATGCGGTAACCGTGTTTACTAGACGGCTTTATACATACTCGCCTAGACTTAGTTACACTCGCTTGTTTGTCGTAAGGATTTTCAAGTTTGATCTTGTTATACGAGTATGAAACCTGCTATATGGAGAGTTGATAGAACATGTTTCATATTAGGCGAGACTCATAAACACTTCATGTCCTAAAGGACGATAAGAGGTCGGATAACGTGACTGAGGCGGTGAAAATTTTAAAGAATACTTATAGTCAACAACCTACCCTATATCGCATTGTGTTTATTAGTCGTTATTCAGTTATAAACCGATAATTGTGAAGTTTGCTGCGTATTAAACTGTATATTAATTTAATGTGTTCGAATTGCAAGCGTACAAAGAGATATAACGACTCACAATTTAAACCTTTATGGTTTATACCATATTTTATGGTTTCATGGCAAAACCCAAACCATGTAGAAGTCATGAATAATTATTTTTAAATACTTTAAAAAAAATATTTTTTGATGTCAAAGATTACTTTTTCTTTATTATTACATTTGATTTCTCTAGGTTTTTTTTAGAATATTAGAAGTTCTTTTCAGTTTTTTCTAACTTTTAATTATACAATTGTATTAGGGTCGGCAACGCGCATGTGATATCTCTGATGTTGCAAGCGTCCATACGCTGCGGTGACTGCTTACGATCAGGCGGATCGCATGCTTGTTTGCCACCATCGTAGTATATACAAACAAAACGCAGAATCGTATTTTTTTGTTATTGTGCATTATTCGATGTATAGTTAATCCACATAAAAACGAATATAATGTAGATTATATTGTTGTATAGGGCTTATACAACATCCATTATGTACGCAATTTACGAATTTTTCGTTTATTCGTTTTTCCTCTCTCATTCTTAAGCTGAAGATAAGTATTTATTCATAAAAATATAAGAACCTGGTATTATATGAAAATGATATATTATAGAAAACATTTCAAAATGTTTCGTCGTAATACCGTCCGCTTGAAACACGATGGAACATCCGTCTTGAGTAAACTTTATGAAATTCGGTATAAGATGCAACCCTTTAACGATAAGACCACCAGATGTCCCGCTCGTTGATGTAATTGCGTCCTTTGTACCATTTCTAATGAAAGGTTGACGAAACTGATATAGCTATCTTTAATCAACGCGAACTTGCCCGCATAACGATGCGGGTGTTTGACAGCGGATGTTGTAACCAATGTCGGCTTTGCGTAGAAAATAATTATGGCCGTGGGCTGTATTATTTTATTATATAATACATTGTTTTCTGATATGATTTGCTTTTTGATAATCCAGTTTTATTTATGAATATATTCTTTGCTCTGTTATATATATCGTTATATCTGTGAACAATCTATACTAATATTATAAAGAGGTAAAGTTTGTGACGTTTGAAAAATTTTATCAGTGTTATATAGCTCATTTATCGAGGAAGGTTATAGGCTATATATATATCATCATTTTAAGACCAATAGGAGCGGAGCACCAATGAAAATGTTTCAAAATTGTTTTTTTTTTCCTCTTTACAGCTTCTGCTGCGTGGTGGCGTTAGCCTAAAGTAATTAGTCCGCGCAGACGAAGTCACGGGCAGAGGCTAGTTTTGAATAAACTACAATAACTATATATATGTATATATATATTTATGTTAAGTGATCACTACCGTCCATAGACACTTGCTACACCAAAGGAGTCGCAAGTCCGTCGCCAGCCTGTGTTTGTGGAAGGAATGGGGAAGAGGAGGAGGGAGAAGGGAGGGGGAAGGGGAGATGGGTATCCGGCGCTCTCACTGACCGAACGAAACTCAACAATGCAAGCACTGTTACTTCACGTCGGTTTTCTATGAGAGGGTGGTACTACCCCGGTCGAGCCGACGCATTGGTGCTGAAACCAGTAGTAGCTTTAGCGTGGCTCTACCACCTTTCAATATAAAGTATTAGCTAAAGAACTAGCTGACTGGGCCACGCATTACTGTGGCTCAGTTATTGTATCATTACATATTGATAAGAATTCATAATTGTTGTTCATAATATGACCAATAAACATCACTTAACGGTTTAAATAATTTTTTAATATAAAAAAAAAAACTACTTTTTGTGACTTCAATATAATATAAAAGTTAGATATATGCTGTAGGCATCATCAAACTCTATAACTTTTCTCTGGAACTCAATCATATATCTCTCATTTTTAAGGCAGCGTTCGTAAGAAACATTTACGTGCGACCGTTTTTTCTCCGACTTATTTTGCAAATCCGACTACCACAATAAAGTCGGTTTAATATATAGCCTATAACACTAACAAATAACGTAGCTTTCTATACGGAGAATAATTTCCAAAATCGATTTAGTAGATCCCGATAGTACCCATACAACCTGTGAGGTTACACTACACTATACTCGACGCTCGATTATAGCGTCCACTCTGGAAGTCTGGACGTACACTGAGATGGTAAAGCAAACATAGAAGCGGACTGCCTCTCAAGTGCAACTTCCAGAACCCACCTATAGGTGCTTGTTACGGATTTTCAATTTGAGGGTGGAAGCTAGTCAGGCGTTCGGAGAATAATTTAAAAAATCGGTTTAGTAGATTCCGATATTACCCCATACAACCTCACAAACTTTACCTCTTTATAATATTAGTATAGATTTATACATTTCTAATCTTTTATCTAATCTTTTATATTCGACGTTAATCTACAGAAATTGCTTATTGATTTATTTTAGCGGAAGACAATAGTGCTATTAAAAAATAATCATGTTTATGTTATCTCAATCTACTTGCTTAATGAGGCTTTCTACTATCCTTTAACAAGATTCTACATTTGTGACGCAACCATTATAATACTCACAATAGTGTCATGCTTACATGTGACGCGTTCCCGAATAAGTATTCGTACCTAATTAGTGATAAACCGGGTAGTGATTCTATTTTGGTTTGCTACTTTCAGGATCAACAGGTATCAAGGTTATCAAGCTACCGAGAAGCTTGCTGGTGTGCAGGATGGCGAAGACTGTCGATGGAATGTAAATCTCTTAATATTCGTAGTTATTATTGTATTCCATTGTGCTTTGGGCACAGTGCATTTACTATGTCGTGCACAAATAAAAAAATCAGTGTGTCATTATCATTATCTTAGAGAAAAAAATTGCGTTGGACCATAATCTCACCTGATGTAAAATAATGTGGCATAAGTGTACGACCAGAGTGGACTCTACAATCGAGCGTCGAGCGTGGCGTCGCGTACGGCGTTCGTTTCAAACATATGCATTAATACGCGAGTGTCCTGAGTGGCGCGCGAGCGTCGTTCTTGGGCGCAGAACGCGCCGCACGCGACGCTACACTCGACGCTCGATTATAGCGTCCACTCTGGAAGTCTGGACGTACACTAAGATGGTAAAGCACGCGAAACTTAGAAGCGGATTGCCTCTCAAGTGCAACTTCCAGAACCCACTTATAGGTGCTTGTTACAGATTTTCAATTTGAGGGTGGAAGCTAGTCAGGCGTGTTAAGAGAAAGCCCTATCCATCGTGCTATGGTTTTATCAGTTTGATTTCCTTCATTGATACCTGGCTTATTCTCAAGGTTTCGAACCAACGTTGATCTATGCGTTGTCCGAAACACGCTAACCACTGAACTATTATCGCTCCAATTATCGTTTTATATAGTTAACGCACTAGACAAATCTTAAATCCATGAACTTCACACTTCACCTACAACACAAAATCTTAAGGAAACTAATCTCTTTGAGACAATACTAAGACAATATCTTTGGTTTACGACGGCCGCGCTGACTAGATCAGCAAATATTTGAACAATCTCCTTCACTGCCACCCATTGTCTAGGTCAAACTAATTTTGGGTTTCTCCGCAGCTGTAATTTAATTTTGCAATAAGAACATCAGTTTGAGTCGTCCGGTTAAGCATTCTATTATTAATGTTGACGATTTTAACTCAAACTTCCGGTAAATTACTCGTGTAAAAATTAATAAATAATTATGAACAATTGTAATTAGTGACATATTCAAGAAATCATAATTTGTTGAAAATAACTAAAATGTTAATAACATTTAATTTATCACAAGCAATACAATGATTTTGAAGATTAAACATATTATAAATTAAATATCTTATATATATATTTTTTAAGGTGATGATTATTGTTACAGCGGTAGCGTATAAATTGTATTTAAATTAATAATGTGTTCTATAAGTCCTGATGAAAGATAAACATTCAAAATATGAGGTACTAATCACTATAAACGCCAGCCTGTGTTTGTGGAAGGAATGGGGAAGAGGAGGAGGGAGAAGGGAGGGGGAAGGGGAGATGGGTATCCGGCGCTCTCACTGACCGAACGAAACTCAACAATGCAAGCACTGTTACTTCACGTCGGTTTTCTATGAGAGGGTGGTACTACCCCGGTCGAGCCGACGCATTGGTGCTGAAACCAGTAGTAGCTTTAGCGTGGCTCTACCACCTTTCAATATAAAGTATTAGCTAAAGAACTAGCTGACTGGGCCACGCATTACTGTGGCTCAGTTATTGTATCATTACATATTGATAAGAATTCATAATTGTTGTTCATAATATGACCAATAAACATCACTTAACGGTTTAAATAATTTTTTAATATAAAAAAAAAAACTACTTTTTGTGACTTCAATATAATATAAAAGTTAGATATATGCTGTAGGCATCATCAAACTCTATAACTTTTCTCTGGAACTCAATCATATATCTCTCATTTTTAAGGCAGCGTTCGTAAGAAACATTTACGTGCGACCGTTTTTTCTCCGACTTATTTTGCAAATCCGACTACCACAAAAATGTCGGTTTAATATATAGCCTATAACACTAACAAATAACGTAGCTTTCTATTCGGAGAATAATTTAAAAAATCGGTTTAGTAGATTCCGATATTACCCCATACAACCTCACAAACTTTACCTCTTTATAATATTAGTATAGATTTATACATTTCTAATCTTTTATCTAATCTTTTATATTCGACGTTAATCTACAGAAATTGCTTATTGATTTATTTTAGCGGAAGACAATAGTGCTATTAAAAAATAATCATGTTTATGTTATCTCAATCTACTTGCTTAATGAGGCTTTCTACTATCCTTTAACAAGATTCTACATTTGTGACGCAACCATTATAATACTCACAATAGTGTCATGCTTACATGTGACGCGTTCCCGAATAAGTATTCGTACCTAATTAGTGATAAACCGGGTAGTGATTCTATTTTGGTTTGCTACTTTCAGGATCAACAGGTATCAAGGTTATCAAGCTACCGAGAAGCTTGCTGGTGTGCAGGATGGCGAAGACTGTCGATGGAATGTAAATCTCTTAATATTCGTAGTTATTATTGTATTCCATTGTGCTTTGGGCACAGTGCATTTACTATGTCGTGCACAAATAAAAAAATCAGTGTGTCATTATCATTATCTTAGAGAAAAAAATTGCGTTGGACCATAATCTCACCTGATGTAAAATAATGTGGCATAAGTGTACGACCAGAGTGGACTCTACAATCGAGCGTCGAGCGTGGCGTCGCGTACGGCGTTCGTTTCAAACATATGCATTAATACGCGAGTGTCCTGAGTGGCGCGCGAGCGTCGTTCTTGGGCGCAGAACGCGCCGCACGCGACGCTACACTCGACGCTCGATTATAGCGTCCACTCTGGAAGTCTGGACGTACACTAAGATGGTAAAGCACGCGAAACTTAGAAGCGGATTGCCTCTCAAGTGCAACTTCCAGAACCCACTTATAGGTGCTTGTTACAGATTTTCAATTTGAGGGTGGAAGCTAGTCAGGCGTGTTAAGAGAAAGCCCTATCCATCGTGCTATGGTTTTATCAGTTTGATTTCCTTCATTGATACCTGGCTTATTCTCAAGGTTTCGAACCAACGTTGATCTATGCGTTGTCCGAAACACGCTAACCACTGAACTATTATCGCTCCAATTATCGTTTTATATAGTTAACGCACTAGACAAATCTTAAATCCATGAACTTCACACTTCACCTACAACACAAAATCTTAAGGAAACTAATCTCTTTGAGACAATACTAAGACAATATCTTTGGTTTACGACGGCCGCGCTGACTAGATCAGCAAATATTTGAACAATCTCCTTCACTGCCACCCATTGTCTAGGTCAAACTAATTTTGGGTTTCTCCGCAGCTGTAATTTAATTTTGCAATAAGAACATCAGTTTGAGTCGTCCGGTTAAGCATTCTATTATTAATGTTGACGATTTTAACTCAAACTTCCGGTAAATTACTCGTGTAAAAATTAATAAATAATTATGAACAATTGTAATTAGTGACATATTCAAGAAATCATAATTTGTTGAAAATAACTAAAATGTTAATAACATTTAATTTATCACAAGCAATACAATGATTTTGAAGATTAAACATATTATAAATTAAATATCTTATATATATATTTTTTAAGGTGATGATTATTGTTACAGCGGTAGCGTATAAATTGTATTTAAATTAATAATGTGTTCTATAAGTCCTGATGAAAGATAAACATTCAAAATATGAGGTACTAATCACTATAAATCGGATAATATTCTAAACTATTTCAGTTTGACAAGGAAAAAAATAAAACCCTTCCACTTCCATGTGTAAGCGTGCACGTGTGTGGAGGTGATATGTGTAATGTTGCCGCAGTGATGTAAGATTTTGTGTCACTGTATCGCGCGAGCAGTGTACTCAAGGGCTCCACGCCGAGAGAACGGACCTAGGGCGTGTAATTGTAATTTCGTCTATATATTAATGTACAGCAAGCAGGCTTTGTCTGAAAACCAGCGCTGCAACGCTTCCACATGGTAGCTTACAGCTTGTGCTGAGACAAAGACCTTTTCACCACACGCAACACTTGTCTCTCTTGTTTTTGTATTTATATATATTCTTGTAAGTACGTGTTGTGTGTATTGAATAAATATATCTTTCTTTCTTTCTTTCCGTCTAGGTTTAGCGTGTCTACCATCTTGGATGACATCGTCGACAGCGGCGACCGGCGATGGATAGTGTCTCTCGGTGGTCGCCATTGTTTTTGGATTGTACTGTGCTTACCATCAGGCACGGTACAGTTACTTTGCCGAGGTACAATAAAAAAAAAACCTCTGCTTTGGTTGTTGTTGTTGTTTTGGATGCAACAACGAGTAATCTAACCAATCTAAACTAATTATACATATAATAATTTGCCAGGCACGCATGTGTACCACCATGTAACCAAGTTCGAAAAATAAAGATAAATAAATAAAACCCTTCCACTATATTTAGCCTATCTGCGAGTGTGTGCACCAGTGTGAGAGTAATCTGTGTTGTGTGTTAAGCTAGTGAATGAAACATTTATAAAATGATTTTATATATATACACATAGTAAAACGTACGCTTAACGTACATACGTGTGTGTACGTACGTACGTACACGATAGAAAATCATAAAAACTCAAATAACATTATTCTTGTCAGGATATACGCGACGCTGCGCAGTTTAACATAATACATAGCTAAATAAATAAAAACCATTGAAGAAAGATAGCGATAACCTTATTATGCAACAATACCGTCGGCTTGGGGGAAATACTGTAACAATGTATGAAAATTATGTTAAGCATAAAGTTGTACTTACCTACGAACAACATACATTTCTTTACTATAAAGATTTCTTTATTCAACCATAAAACATTTTAAACACTCCATTTTACTTAACATAAGGAGATCTTTGCGGTTTTAATGAGCTTAGTTTTGTTTAAAGTATACTTCGATATATTGTGTTATAGATATATAGATATAGTGTGTATGTATAGAAATGTCATGTCAGTCATATCATTTGACAAAAACCCTGTAACTTACAGACGTACTATTACATACTACTAAAATCATATACTAAAATGACCGTTGTATAAACTTTACACTATATTTCTGTTCACTTTTACTTGTACAAATGTGGTAGTGGGTAGCGCGATTAATATCTTTATCTTCACAATACTGCTAATTAGGCGAAGATAAAAACATTCCGAGTCAAGTTCGCCAGTGTACAAACTAAATAGTGTAATAAAGTATTCATTTATAAAAATTGTATAAACTTTTATTTCGACATGGTAGTAACATTTTAAATTCTTTCAGGCTAGTTCATAACGTATAAACACACGGACTACAAATTCTTACTAATATCATAAATGCGAGAGTAAATTTGTTTACGCTTTCGCGGCTTAACTACTCAACCGATCATCCCCTTTAATTGTTTTTATTTGTCAGGGGTACAGAAAAGGCCATAGAGTAGATTTCATCCAGAAAAAGTACCTATATTGTACTCTTTCGGAGGGATGGATCAGATCTACATTACGTCGAACGAAGCCGCGAACATAAGCTAGTAAAGTATAATATTAGAGAAGATATAAGATAAAATATAAAATGAAAACAAAAACACAAATTCGAAAGCATCAGTAGATATATAGATATAGTGTGTATGTACAGAAATTTCATATCATTTGCTTCATTTATATTATTGTTTGATAAAAATTACCCAAAAATTAATACTTTCAAAACTGACAAAAACCCTGTAACCTATAGACGTACTATTACATACTACTATAACTTATTATATACTAAAATGACCATTGTATAAATTTAACACTATATTTCTGTTCAGATTTACTCGTATAATTGCGGTAGTGGGTAGCGCAATTAATATCTCTTTCTTCACAATATTGCTAATTAAGTGAAGATAAAAACATTCTGAATTAAGTTCGCCAATTGTACAAACTTTTATTTCGACATGCTAGTAACATTTTAAATTCTCTCAGGCTAGTTCATAGCGTATAACAACAACAACAATAACGTATAAGCACTCAGACTACAAATCCTTAGATACTAATATTATAAATGCGAAAGTAAGTTTGTTTATTCTTTCACGGCTTAACTACTCAACCGATCATCCCCTATAATTGTTTTTATTTGTCAGGGGTACAGACAAAGACATAGAGCACATTTCATCCAGAAAACGTACCTATATTGTACTCTTTCGGAGGGATAGATCGGATCTACATTAAGTCAAGCGATGTCGCGAGCATAAGCTAGTAAAGTATAATATTAGAGAAAATACAATTTAAAATACAAAATGAAAACAAAAACACAAATTAGAAAGCAACACCCGCCCTTGTGAGGCTCTTGTTGGAAATCAAAAACCATATAAAATAAACAAAGAGAAATAAAAATATAATATTAAATCCATACCATAGTGAAAAATCAAGTCAAATAATAACATAAAATATGGAATAGGCGAAAACAAAACGGATCGTTACCTTCATTCTCATCTATTTGTCAACCCATTTTCTTTATTTTTATTTACCCATTCATTATGACCCATTCATGCTAAAACCGATAATAGCTTCAGCGTGGCTCTAGCACCTACATAATATTTTATTATTACATATTATTTTAACATTATATGATATAAAATGTTCGTTTATTAGACAATAACGATGCTAAAGTAGGAGTCGGCAGTTTTATTTGGCGGTGGCGCGTGTAACCGCGTTCCGCTCCGGCGCATAAAGGCGGTTTCTCTGCGGGCCCATACATCACTTAGTCAGCCGGAGCGAGCACCACGGCCGCGCCTGCGCCCAATATAACTACCTCAGTACTCACACTGTATATGGAACTAATGAAACAATAACTTAAAATATTATAATTTCGTTGTCCAAAAATGAAAGGGTCGTTACAATTGAAGACACAATTAACATCGTCTTTTCCTGAAATTCAGAACAGAGAACATTCTTATAAAATGTACGATCATATATTTTTTAATCTATTCATTTATTGATTACGGGATATTTTTTTTGTCATAATAGGCAAACGCACAGGTGGGTCACCTGATGTTAAGTCATCACCACCGTCCATAGACACTAACACCAGGGAAGTCGCAAGTGCGTTGCCAGCCTGTGTTTGGGGGGAGGGAGAGGAGAGAGGAGAGGAGAGGACAGCGAGGAGAGGTGGGCCTCCGACGCTCTCACTGACTCTACAATGCAAGCACTGTTGCTTCACGTCGGTTTTCTGTAAGAGGGTGGTACTACAGGCGACCCGACCCATTCATGCTAAAACCGATAATAGCTTTAGCGTGCTCTACACGTATTACCTACATAATATTTTATTATTACATATTATTTTAGCATTATATGATAAAATGTTCGTTTATTAGACAATAACGATGCTAAAGTAGGAGTCGGCAGTTTTATTTGGCGGTGGCGCGTGTAACCGCGTTCCGCTCCGGCGCATAAAGGCGGTTTCTCTGCGGGCCCATACATCACTTAGTCAGCCGGAGCGAGCACCACGGCCGCGCCTGCGCCCTCACCTACCTTTACTAAGTTACATAAACTTCACCTCGGCCCTTGGGTATTGATGAATATTTTATGCGAGCTAGTTTGCTAGGGACGACATTTTTGATATAAAATTAGGTAATTAATTATGTGCCTTTGGATTTACATTACGCTGAAACACTGTTTCATTACACAATAAGGTTCGTAAAAACGTCACAAGAAGTTTATTTTGTTAAAAAATGTGTTATTATTCTATCTAAATATTAACTTAATGCAGTTATACAATTATAAGAAAACGGACAGCTTAAACCGGTGGGTCTGGAAATGTGAAACCGTGCACAAAAATTACTTATACAAATAACGTAGGTGAGTATTAAAAAAATGATTGTTGTAAATTCAAGCTCTAAAGAGGTTAAGTACGAGTTTAAAATAGCATGATTGGAATGGGATTGCGATGTTTCCATTGGAACGGAATACGGCTACTGAAATTTAAATTTATTATCCTGCAAATCTCATGTTATTATTGTTATAGTCTATTTTATAGTGATTTATATTTGCTTCACAGATACTGTATGTACTAGTTTTTTTTATTAATAACCTCCTTTATTCTTGACGTAAAATAAGAAAAACAATAAACCCAGATGGTTTCAAAATGGACGCGCTGATCTTCGGAGCTACAGTTTTACGGTAAATCCTATCTGGGCACGAATTAAAAAGCTCCCAACATCTTATCTTTGCCGTACCGTGAAACTGTGGAACAATCTCCCGGCCAGTGTGTTTCCTCCTTCCTATGACATGGGGTCCTTCAAGCGCAACGTGAAGAGACACTTACGCAGGTCGGCTTGACAGCGGCGACCGGCGATGGATAGTGTCTCTCGGTGGTCGCCATTGTTTTTGGATTGTACTGTGCTTACCATCAGGCACGGTACAGTTACTTTGCCGAGGTACAATAAAAAAAAAACCTCTGCTTTGGTTGTTGTTGTTGTTTTGGATGCAACAACGAGTAATCTAACCAATCTAAACTAATTATACATATAATAATTTGCCAGGCACGCATGTGTACCACCATGTAACCAAGTTCGAAAAATAAAGATAAATAAATAAAACCCTTCCACTATATTTAGCCTATCTGCGAGTGTGTGCACCAGTGTGAGAGTAATCTGTGTTGTGTGTTAAGCTAGTGAATGAAACATTTATAAAATGATTTTATATATATACACATAGTAAAACGTACGCTTAACGTACATACCTGTGTGTACGTACGTACGTACACGATAGAAAATCATAAAAACTCAAATAACATTATTCTTGTCAGGATATACGCGACGCTGCGCAGTTTAACATAATACATAGCTAAATAAATAAAAACCATTGAAGAAAGATAGCGATAACCTTATTATGCAACAATACCGTCGGCTTGGGGGAAATACTGTAACAATGTATGAAAATTATGTTAAGCATAAAGTTGTACTTACCTACGAACAACATACATTTCTTTACTATAAAGATTTCTTTATTCAACCATAAAACATTTTAAACACTCCATTTTACTTAACACAGAGAGATCTTTGCGGTTTTAACGAGCTTAGTTTTGTTTAAAGTATACTTCGATATATTGTGTTATAGATATATAGATATAGTGTGTATGTATAGAAATGTCATGTCAGTCATATCATTTGACAAAAACCCTGTAACTTACAGACGTACTATTACATACTACTAAAATCATATACTAAAATGACCGTTGTATAAACTTTACACTATATTTCTGTTCACTTTTACTTGTACAAATGTGGTAGTGGGTAGCGCGATTAATATCTTTATCTTCACAATACTGCTAATTAGGCGAAGATAAAAACATTCCGAGTCAAGTTCGCCAGTGTACAAACTAAATAGTGTAATAAAGTATTCATTTATAAAAATTGTATAAACTTTTATTTCGACATGGTAGTAACATTTTAAATTCTTTCAGGCTAGTTCATAACGTATAAACACACGGACTACAAATTCTTACTAATATCATAAATGCGAGAGTAAATTTGTTTACGCTTTCGCGGCTTAACTACTCAACCGATCATCCCCTTTAATTGTTTTTATTTGTCAGGGGTACAGAAAAGGCCATAGAGTAGATTTCATCCAGAAAAAGTACCTATATTGTACTCTTTCGGAGGGATGGATCAGATCTACATTACGTCGAACGAAGCCGCGAACATAAGCTAGTAAAGTATAATATTAGAGAAGATATAAGATAAAATATAAAATGAAAACAAAAACACAAATTCGAAAGCATCACCCGCCCTTGTGAGGTTATTATTGGAAATCATAAACGATGTTAAAGTGCAAATTAGAAGATTACCATATAAAATAAATAAAAAGACATACAAATATAATATTAAGTCCATACTATAGTAAAAAATTAAAATCATATCAAATAATAATATAAAATATGGTATCCCCATACGACCAAACGGATCACTAACTTTCTTCTCATTTATTTGTCAACCCATTTTCTTTATTTTTATTTAGTACTAGCTGTACCCGCAGCTCCACACGCGTTTTTTTAAATCGTATTAAAGAATTATAAAATTGTAAGACCATGTACAATTATAGAAATGCTCTGTAAAAACAATTGTAAATACGACGCGTACGCCACTAAAAGTAACATGTAACGTGTACATTAGATATATAAATACAAACACCGTGCCAAATGAGATTTGTCATCAGCAACATATTTGGAATCTTAACCCACAATATAACTACCTCAGTACTCACACTGTATATGGAACTAATGAAACAATAACTTAAAATATTATAATTTCGTTGTCCAAAAATGAAAGGGTCGTTACAATTGAAGACACAATTAACATCGTCTTTTCCTGAAATTCAGAACAGAGAACATTCTTATAAAATGTACGATCATATATTTTTTAATCTATTCATTTATTGATTACGGGATATTTTTTTTGTCATAATAGGCAAACGCACAGGTGGGTCACCTGATGTTAAGTCATCACCACCGTCCATAGACACTAACACCAGGGAAGTCGCAAGTGCGTTGCCAGCCTGTGTTTGGGGGGAGGGAGAGGAGAGAGGAGAGGAGAGGACAGCGAGGAGAGGTGGGCCTCCGACGCTCTCACTGACTCTACAATGCAAGCACTGTTGCTTCACGTCGGTTTTCTGTAAGAGGGTGGTACTACAGGCGACCCGACCCATTCATGCTAAAACCGATAATAGCTTTAGCGTGCTCTACACGTATTACCTACATAATATTTTATTATTACATATTATTTTAGCATTATATGATAAAATGTTCGTTTATTAGACAATAACGATGCTAAAGTAGGAGTCGGCAGTTTTATTTGGCGGTGGCGCGTGTAACCGCGTTCCGCTCCGGCGCATAAAGGCGGTTTCTCTGCGGGCCCATACATCACTTAGTCAGCCGGAGCGAGCACCACGGCCGCGCCTGCGCCCTCACCTACCTTTACTAAGTTACATAAACTTCACCTCGGCCCTTGGGTATTGATGAATATTTTATGCGAGCTAGTTTGCTAGGGACGACATTTTTGATATAAAATTAGGTAATTAATTATGTGCCTTTGGATTTACATTACGCTGAAACACTGTTTCATTACACAATAAGGTTCGTAAAAACGTCACAAGAAGTTTATTTTGTTAAAAAATGTGTTATTATTCTATCTAAATATTAACTTAATGCAGTTATACAATTATAAGAAAACGGACAGCTTAAACCGGTGGGTCTGGAAGTGTGAAACAGTGCACAAAAATTACTTATAACAATAACGTAGGTGAGTATTAAAAAAATGATTGTTGTAAATTCAAGCTCTAAAGAGGTTAAGTACGAGTTTAAAATAGCATGATTGGAATGGGATTGCGATGTTTCCATTGGAACGGAATACGGCTACTGAAATTTAAATTTATTATCCTGCAAATCTCATGTTATTATTGTTATAGTCTATTTTATAGTGATTTATATTTGCTTCACAGATACTGTATGTACTAGTTTTTTTTATTAATAACCTCCTTTATTCTTGACGTAAAATAAGAAAAACAATAAACCCAGATGGTTTCAAAATGGAGCGAAATATTCCGTAAAATTAATACTAGGCTATATCGAAGATTCATTAGTTCGAATCAATCAATCTGGTGAGATTATACAAAGTTCAATATGATTATACATAACATTTACAAAGCGTAATTTATGTATAGTGAATATGTCTTTTTTTATATCATAGGAGGCAAACGAACAGGCGGGACACCTGATGTAAAGTGATCACCGCCGTCCATAGACACTAGTAACACCAGGGGAGTCATAAGTGCGTTGCCATCCTGTGTTTGGGTGGAAATGGATAAGGGGGAGGGGAGTGGGGAGTGGAGAAGATGGGGAAGAAGAGGTGGGCCTCCGGCGCTCTCACTGACTGAACGAAACGCAAAAATGCAAGCACTGTTACTTCACATCGGTTTTCGGTGAGAGGGTGGTACTACCCCGGGCGAGCCGGCCCATTCATGTTGAAACCAGTAATAGCTTTAGCGTAGCTCTACTACCTTGAAATGTCTAAAATGATAATGATTTTTCTTATAAATGTGTCTTAAATATTTTTGAATGAGCAACAATTTATACGGTTTACAACACTGTAGAGTGTATTCTGTTTTATATTTATCATCCTTAAATACGCAGATGATGCCGTGTGTAAGAGTTTATTAAATGTCAATTCTTTTGGTCAATAGCCAGTGAGTCGTACACAAAAAGAAATTATCACCAAAATGAATTTTATTGCTTGTTTATCTTCGGATACATGAATAAATATACTATTATATTCTCATATGAGATAATTAATTATCTTCAAGCATTATAATATTAAAGTTTACAAAAAACACAACAAACAACAACTTGTATCTGACTTGAAATAAAATATTCAGTATACTTGGTACTTTAAAATTTAGCAATAAGCCACATTGCTACACAGCGTACAAATATGCAGTATCATGGTTTCACAGAAAAATGTACATTACGAAGTCGTCTGTTATTTCATATTTTAAACTGACAGTCAACTTTATGAACTTTTAAAATCTTGAAAGTAGGTTTTACGCTAATATAAATGTAACCTCCTTTAACAAATAAAACGAAAGTATTTGGCAAGAAGACGTAAGAAGATTGGGTTATGTATTTCCTTGAATACGGTAAGTACTCCTTTGTTTGTCCTTGCAGCATTCTTATTTATCTGTAATTCACAACTGTCATATCTAACATAGATGTTAATCTATATTAATAATACTGTTGTCTATATCTATATATATATATACTGTCCATTTATATATATATATAATACTTAGTTAATTATTCGTTGCAACGTGATTTCTTTTAACAGTGTTTTGTTAAATCATCGCAAAGAAAAGTTGAAAAGTTATTAAAACGTTCATAAAATGTTAATTTTATTAAACATTAGCGGGCCCGAAGGACGTTATCCCGCCCTGATAATAAAAAAAAACTTTTACAAATTATATCCATAAGCATTCCTTATGAATCACATTATCTATTGGTGAAAACCGCATGAAAATCCGTTCAATAGTTTTCGAGTTTATCGCGAATGTGGCATAGAACTTTTTTTTTATAATATGAAGTAACAATATGATACGTCTGTATAGCTTTGTATATCATTAATAATAATCCTCGTTGTGATCTACCAATCATTAAACTTAATACCAGCGGTGGTAGTTGCTTACACCGTTAAGTACATAGAAAGTCTATATTAAAATGGAAAACAGTAGGTATTTTATAACAATTACTTGTTTATGAAATAAAACTATTCTATTAAATACTTTATTTGTGTAGTAGGCAGGTCTATATATTTTAATAAAAGAAAAAAAAGGAAGGCCCAAAAGGAGGTGGAGTGATGTTTTTAAAGAAAGTTGTGGATGAATGAAGAAGTTCGGGGGAGGCATACGCCGCTCATGCGAGTGCTATATAGTTATTGAATTTAAAAAAATGTAACAGTTAGTATGTAGCCAATAAAAGGCTTTTAATTTTATTTTATTAAATACTTTATCGTTTATTTCAATTAAAAAATAAAACTGGTGGTATCTCTTGGCACAATGACACTCCAGTACAAATAAATAAACTGAGACGCGAATATCGAGTGTCAATATAATTTACCTATCACTACAAACCGAGGAAGCTACTAACTAGTAGACGCGGTACGAAATATTGCTGATTCGAATAAAAAACCGATTACTATCTCACTTTGATGTTGTCGGAGGAAATGAGATCTACTTCCGATCCGCGAGAAAAGGGAAAAATCTCGTTTTAGGGTTAGGCGGGCAGTGTACCGGAACCCTGTGAATCTTGGTTCAATATTTATCTATATATCATTGATATTTATAGTTGAAATGAATAATGTTGTACTGAAGTGAATAATTAAATAACAAAAATTATATAGCAAACGTGTTCTTTTGATTATTGAAATAAAATTCTTCTATATTATACTAGCGAGCCCGGCGGACGCTGTTCCATTCTGATTATAAAAAAATCTTTGACAGATTGTATATCAAAACCTTTCTACATGAAACACTTTATCTACTGGTGAAAACTGCATGAAAATCCGTTCAGTGGTTTTTGAGTTTAACGTGAACAAGCAGACGCGGCAGGGGACTTTGTTTTATACTATGTAATGGTATTACGCTTTTGGCAATAATAATATTTCCTTCTAGTTAAGGCACATTGTTACGTTAGAAAATGATTTACATTAGAACAACTACGCTCCTTTCAAAAGAATAATTATGTAGATTAACTGTAAGTGTAAACCTTACCCATGTAAGAAATAAAATCGGTCGAGCAGTTTCTGAGAAACTCATGCAATTATAAAATTATAATAGGGAACAATAGAACTATTCTTTTTTTGCAGTCGTTTAACTAAATTATTAAAAAGTTCCAATAAAAATTCTCGAGAAGTAACACTTTACCCAATAGCTACGTATTTATAGTTAGTTGTCACCATTGAAAATTCAATAATAGCAAATTCTAAGAACTTCGTCTGTTTGCTTATTAATCGGTATTAGAAAAGACGAACAAAATGTTTCGCAACAAATAACACTACGTTTAGTTTAGTGAAATTTAAAATATACAGAACCAGTGGCAGTCCAAAAATAAAATGATTAACTCGAATTTAAATTTCCTCGTGATTGTCAAGAGTACGGGAACCGTCATATCAACCTTAAGGGGCCGGTGTCGACTTTTGACCGTTTGGAGTGCCGATCTAATTTGCCGAATCGCGGAAGCATATGAAATTCGATTCGCCTCGACGAAAATAGGTTTTTTTAGCGAGAATGAAAATTCTATTTTAAAATAAATATTATTGTTAGTATCTTTTAAATTCATCGCAATTCGTCAATCGCATAATATATGAAATAATATTCTCAACGTCCGATTACAGTATTTAGGCAAAAACTAATAGTAGTCCTAAGAATAGAAATGCGAAGTTAAGTTTATTTCTTCGTTTGTTATGTTTTCCCGCTTTAATTACAATACTGATCATTATGAAATTTTGCAGAGACGTTGTCAGAAGTACTTAAAATGGCGTAGAGTAATTTTTTTCTACAATAAGAGCAATAAGAGGACTATTCCTTAGGGACATACCAGACATTAACACGAGTGAAGCTGGGTTCGAAAACTAATAGACATGTAGACACAATTCAAACACCCCTATTTAATTTTAAAGTAAGCATAGCTTGTATTCTGGTAACTAAACAGCTGAAATACATACATACATAGACCTACACATATTATAGTGTACAAGACAGTTATGCTCATCACACAAAAGTTGATTGTGTACCGGAATAGAACCTGTGATCCCTCAGATTAATAGAGAGATAGAGCTTACTATTTACTACTTAGTTTACTATAACAGGAAACCCTTAAGTGTACATATATTTACATATACAATAATTTATTTCAATAAAATTAATCAAAAATAATGAATGTAGACAAAAAAAATCCTAACATATTCGAAATGTGAATTTGAGTTGGTTACGCTTTCTTAACTACCCAACCGATCATCATCTAATGTTGAATACATGTTGTCACGGCTTTAGAAAAGAACATATATAGAAAATATAACTTTTCATACAGAAAAAAAGTACTGCGCTCAAGAGATTAAGAAAAGCTACATTAACGCAAGCGAAGCCGCGTGCAAAAACTAGTCTTAAAAAAGTGTTATATCGAATTTAATCATTTTTTTTTACCCGATTACGGCGAAGCCAAAAGGAACGGTTAGTTTTTAGTGATCATAAAAATCATATTGAATTATAACGTTATTAATGTGGAAGTGGCAGAAAGTTTCAATGGAACTAAATATATAGGAACATATAACATATCAAATGAACTTATTTTACTCAATAAGACGATGACATCAAACATACTTACCATGTTTCTTATTTAGTGATTTTTTCCATGGTCGGGTTACAGTTTATTAAACTTTTTGTTTTACACCTATACACCTTTATAGGTGGTAGAGCCACGCTGTAGTTATCACTGGTTTCAGCATGAATGGGTCAGCTCGTCCGGGATAGTACCACCCTCTCACAGAAAACCGACGTGAAGTGTTGGCACTTGCATTGTTGCGTTTTGTTCGGTCACTGAAAGCGCCGGAGGCCCATCTCACCTCACCCCCATACCCCGTTACCCTCCCCGTCCACAAACATAGGCTGGCAATGCACTCGCGATTCCCCTGGTGTTGCTAGTGTCTATGGACGGCGGTGATCACTTAACGTCAGATGACCCACCTGTTCGTTTGCCTCCTATGATATTAAAAAAACCTATATTACAGTATACTTATATTATTAGTTGTTTACTTTAGAATTACCTTAATTCATATCAAAAAACTAATCGGGTATTATATGTTACGAAAACAAAATAAACCAACCCACACAGTAATTTTCTGTAACCGCTCGCTGGTCGTGTAAAAATAATTCATAAGTCTCATAACACACGGAATAACATAAAAGCAACAAATTAAATCATACATAAACAATGTATCAATCCAAACGTGACGCGAGCCGCTTCAGTAAGTCAAAAAGAGGAGGGAAAGCTGGGCTTTGCGAAAATATAACTTTTCCCTAACACAACGTTTTCCTACGTTATTTCCTTAGCAGTCACAGGTGAGATTTATCTTCAGATAATTGGATAAAGAACGCGTTTGCGAGATGTGATACGAAGCGGAAGAATGGAAGTGAGAGGTTTTGCTTGTGAGAGAAAAAAAATACCAATAATCTCATTCTTAAGCACACATTATACTTAACACGTATACTTTTTAACAATTATTCTGTATTTTTATCAACAGTTTCCTTGCTTATTTACACAAATAAATTAAATTGTAGTGCCCCTTCTATTTCTGGGTTAATGTACGATATCGCTGAACCAATTTTGATGAGATTTAACATGTCGGTGAATAACTTTTCAGATTATTATCTAGTGTATAGACCATTACGCTTTCCCGTAGAGGTTAAACAGTAATTATAACTTAATATAGGGAAGTTACAAAAATAGGGAACATAAAAGGATCTTAACGGTTAAACTATAATGCTATAATTATAATTAAACAAATAAAAAACACAAATAATCCAAATAGAATATAGAGTGCTTATAAAACAAATATGTTAAATAATTTATGTTTCTTCAGATTGAAAACGAGTAAGAGTTAATTACTTATTTTTTAAATATACAGGGTGAATGGTTAAAGAGTCACAATATTCACATCACAATATTTACTGAGTATCGTTTTTGGTTCTAAACCAATTAAAAAATAGGTGCTTAATATTTGACCTAATTATCTCGAGAAACGTAAAACTAATATCCATGAACATCATATGATTTACAGAAAGCGAACTGGTGTAATAAGTACCGTCCCACACCTCAGCCCGCGCCCCGCTAAGCTTTGTCCGACAAGAAGCAGTTACGTAATGATCAACCTTGAAAAGCGCCCCTTCAATTCTGTTAATTGTAACCTGAGTGTATTTTTTTTTCGTTTAAGAGTATCGTCCCCATACTTTTAAAAGTTTTAGAACAAAATTTAACTAAGGTTCTCTTCGTTGTTTATTAGTATTTGTTTTGATATTATTATTTCATGTGTTAAATGTGACCATGAACTATTTGATGACTTATATTATTGAACGGTAGTCACTGATTAATCAGTCACCTGGTATATGAAGTATAAATGCGCTTGTGAGTTTGTTTGTTTGTTACGCATTGAAGCTTTAAATTTTGCATACACGTTGTAAGAGGTACACAAAAGGACTTAGGATAACTTTCATCCAGAAAAAAGTGCCATTCCCGAAAGATAGGTCAACTGTGAATTAAATTTAGCGAAGTCACGGGAACAATTACTAAGTAATAAAACTACAACAATACATTACTTTACATTCGATAACACATCATACAATCATTGTTTAATTTGTGATGCCATTTTGATTACTTCACCACAACAAGCGGTCCCTCCAAAATATTCGTTCTATAAAATGAAAATAACTTCACGCAAACCGACTAAATATTAATACTGTGTTTACAAACCGCGTTTAATTAAACCTGTCAAATACAGCAGAATAAAATAAGACCTAGGACAAACCGCACGCTAACCGAAATTAATTCGTAATGCTTTTACATATTATGATATAAATACGAATTCAAACCACGAATAGCTATTTGTATAAAAATGAAAAATATTTACTCAAAACAACAACATTTGTATAGATTCAAAATAATCTGTTAATCGCAATATTACTGAAATTGAAATGCAACTTCATGTATTTACATCGCATATTTCGAATACTAATAACTTAGTACCGTGATGTTATTTAATAAATAAGCAATTAAATCGAATAACTGTATGCCGTAGTGTGGACGCTTCCAACCACTTTCCTGAAATGTCCAAATTCTATTACGAATAATATAGTTCGCCTGTCATGCCTTAAGTTAAGCCGGGATAAAAACAAAAAGGTAACGATATAGGAATCTGATGTATTTCAAAATATTCCGGGTTCTTAGAAATGATTACTCTTAGTGATAAATTAATTCACTCGTATTATTTTAAGTAAAAAAACGATAGAAAAACAAAAAATAAACCCGATCGAGTTTCTTATCGATTCTTCGCGATATTTGGGTTGTTTTCTAAACTGGTTATATAATCCTAACGATAGTAAGTGTGATTTTAAAAACAAAATTGGTTAATAAAGTATATTTAATTTTGAAATCAAAATAAATTATTTCTAATGAAACAGGCTACATTCACTCGCAGTATATTCAAGTAGTTGATTCGCAATATACTCGTTGGACATAAGTAGCGTATTTATTTAATTAGGTAAAACAATTAAATCATATATAACTAGCTACTCTAAAGAACAATACCAACCTTTCACACATGTACACAAATACAAAACTTTGTTCAATAATCTAGACACATATATCACACTAAAGAAACGATAACAGGAAAATATATCATTCTGATAGCAAACAGTGTAAAATATAATAATTATAAGACACTAAAGTACACCACAAAATAAGTCAACACATGACCTTATCAGACGTAGTGCAAGAAATTAATAAGCACGTAAAATGTTAAAAAATACAAACATGAAAGTTAAAAAGATTATTTATATTTTAGTAAACTACACAGAAATAAAAACCACAAAACTCAAAAAATAAATGCGTCTGTAGAAACGGCTATTAAAAAATCAACATCTAGTATTTATTAAAAAGAAAAACAAACGTACATGAATAGTGCATAATGTATTTCATATACATATAAAATACACAAATTCACGGAACGTTCTGGAGCCGAATATTTGATTTATTTGCAGGTGGTGGTGAGTGATTTAGATATATATTTACAAAGTGAAGCCCAAAAACACGAAAGGGTTAGCGTGGCGTAAATTGAGAGCGGTGAATAATTCATAGATATTTTAGAATTACCTTGACCATTTCACGTAACGCGACGGTCAGCCGCTAGCCAGGAATCCCCAATCCGTAATACACCAAATGATACTTTAGGCACTTTAATTTTATTTACACTTAGAATTGTTTTTTTTTTAAATAAAGTTTCTTTTACTATCTTCCTTCGCAGTTCAGGATAAGAGCAGGTTCTGAAAATCAATTCGAAATGTTAGTGGTACTTTTTAATAAAATGAATTCCACCGCCTAATTCAGTTTGAAATAATTAATATATCAAACGTGTTTCTCAATATATAAGAATTATCAGTACATAATAATATATACTTTCGATATATTTTTGAGTTTTCAGTGAATTTATAGTAAGAATTTATCTGTGTGCAATAAACTTGTGTAGTTTATCAAATGATACGTACATCAAAACGTTTGTCATTTTACTGAAAATATGATAAGAATAATTCTACAACTTCAGTATTTTTATTTCTCATGGTTCGATTCACATGAAGATTCTAATGCTTTGCTATTTTATAATTTAAAAAACAGTCTGTGGCTTTCATTATACTTTATCTTCCTGTGACTTTTATATGGCATATATACACTATATAGTGTATACAATAAATAATTAGATGGGATATATTTTAATCAATATATAGTTAAGTAAAATTATTTAATTAAGTAATAAAAATTCTGATACCAAGTTAATGGATGTTCCGAAGAGTAGCTTATTACCAACAATATTCTATGTAGTCAGTTACCCACGCAGTACAATTTTGGTAGAAATAGGCTCGTATTTGATCAGCTTACGTTGAATAATGCTTTTTAGTAGACCGTCTATTGAATTATAGGGCCTAATGATCTAAAGACGCCGTAATTCTACTGTATTCTTAAAATAATAGCTCCAGCAGGAGTAGTCGAAAAACTATTACTCATATTTGGTATATATATGACAAAAGTACTACATGAGATCGACAGTATAATTGGTAAGCAATTTAGTTTGGCCCCGAACTGGATATTGGCGCAGATACTTTTTCTTTTTAAAGCGAGTTTGGAGTTTGCTGGTCGGAATTAGTTTACGAGGAGCGACGTTTGATCCGATATTCCTTTAAAAAGTTAAGCGACGGTTGAGTATAATTTACACTGTATTACGCAAACAAGCTCTAAGTATTTTTCAGGTGTAATCGAACCGGCTAGTGACTTTCTGATTAACATTTCCGATCCGATGGGAGTTTGTTAATTTGTTGTCGAGTAGTCAGTCGGTAGGAAAATTTGATTGAAATATAAATTTTATGTAAGTTTTATTGTTATGTTATTATAGTTATTTTATTTTAAATAAATACACATATTTATTTCTACTTACTTAAATTGACTTAAAACCAAATATAAATATTTAAAACAAAGTCCTCTATCACGTTTGTCTGTTCGCGATAAACTCAAAAACTACCGAACATATTTTCATTCGGGTTTCAACAGTAGATAATATGGTTAATGAGGAAGGTTTCGGTATATAATTTGTCAAGTTTTTTTTAATTATCAGGGCGGCTCAATGTCCTCTGGGCCTGCTAGTAATAAAATATGATTATTACTGACAACGACAGTGACCGACCATTGTTATCCTATGAAACCAGCAATATGTGTGAAATTTCAATTTAGTCACAGCCTAAGTATTGTCTTTGCTTATAAACTGCAATATAATATAAAAGTGCAAATTACCCAACATCAAAATAATTGCCAACTAGTTCATGAAAATAATTATAGTGAAATAACAACAGCGTAATTCATTATCAGTATTCAGTAGCTACAGTAATAAAGAAATATATCTAGACATTGAAAACGTAATTCATTATTAGTTCAGTAGTTACAGTAATAAAAATCATTTATAAAGTACCTATTATTATCATCATCATCATATGTATTAATACGTGATCTTAAAATACCAACAACTTTACATTACATTAATCTATCGTATATATCGATATCAATGATGTTATAACTATATAGATACGTTATAAGCGCTTCGGCAGCGCCTTGTTAAAAGTCGGCTAGTTATCTTATTTTTGACGGTTGCCCCGTCAATCCACCCGTATCTAAGCAACATATAACTATTTATTTTTCACCGCCGATATTAATAATATGCCATCTTACTTCCACTTTTAATCTAAGACAGTGTGACGTTACAATATTACTTTACGTATGTGTGCTTAGTCGTGCCATTTATTTTGTGAAAATATCATGTAGGTAACGCGTAGTTATATTATTGATCGTGAAATTTTTATTAGAACTAAGTGTCTAAGAATTGGAGCCAAAAAAAACTAATTCCATCGATTAGTTTTTGAGCGCTGCGCACACAACAAGCTGCAATAATTTATCTATACTGATTTACTCGTATTATATATAGAGAGGTAAAGTTTGTGAGTTTAGATGATTGGGGAATTTTATCTACTACTGATTCAATTTTGAAAATTCTGTCTCTGTTATAAAGATATATTTACTATCCCTGAATGCTACAGACATTTTTTTATGTTGTTTAATACATATTTTCAATAATTAACCACAACAAACGTAATGAAAATTGCGTTGTCTGAGGGGCACAGGACCAACCCAAGGAAGACATTTCTCGCCAATATATATTATAGAAGATAGTTTTTATTTCCATAGGATCTGGTAGGTGGCGCTGCAATCGGTTTCTAGGCTTATTTAAGAAGATTTTCGCATATACATTTAAGTAGGTTCCTAGTTTAGATTCACAATTGTATCCGGCAGGTATCGCTGCAATCGCGTTCTAGGTTTCTTTAAGATTTCTTGCATTTGGAAATACAATTAGAACTGGTAATAATTTAATCGATTTGTCACAGACGAAGTTGCGCGGGTCATCTAGTCTACTAGCTACTAGCTACTACTAGCTAGTATATACTAGCTGTGCCCGCGACTTCTTCCGCGTGGAAGCTTATGTAAAATACAATAAATTAATAAAGTCATCCGAATGTATAATTTACTTATATACATCTCTCGTACTTACGTGTTCATTTTTTTTTTTTTTATGTCATCAGTGGCATACCAACAGGTAGGTCACCTGCTGTTAAGTGATCACCACCGTCCAGGGACACTAACAACACCAGAGGAGTCGCAAGTGCGTTGCCACTCTTTTGGGGGAAGGGATTAGGGGTGGGAGAGGGAGAGGAGAAGAGGGGAGAGGAGGTGGGCCTCCGGCGCTCTTACTGACCGAACGAAACGCAACAATGCAAGCACTGTTACTTCACGTCGGTGTTTCTGTGAGAGGGTGGTACTATATCTGTGTGCAATAAACTTGTGTAGTTTATCAAATGATACGTACATCAAAACGTTTGTCATTTTACTGAAAATATGATAAGAATAATTCTACAACTTCAGTATTTTTATTTCTCATGGTTCGATTCACATGAAGATTCTAATGCTTTGCTATTTTATAATTTAAAAAACAGTCTGTGGCTTTCATTATACTTTATCTTCCTGTGACTTTTATATGGCATATATACACTATATAGTGTATACAATAAATAATTAGATGGGATATATTTTAATCAATATATAGTTAAGTAAAATTATTTAATTAAGTAATAAAAATTCTGATACCAAGTTAATGGATGTTCCGAAGAGTAGCTTATTACCAACAATATTCTATGTAGTCAGTTACCCACGCAGTACAATTTTGGTAGAAATAGGCTCGTATTTGATCAGCTTACGTTGAATAATGCTTTTTAGTAGACCGTCTATTGAATTATAGGGCCTAATGATCTAAAGACGCCGTAATTCTACTGTATTCTTAAAATAATAGCTCCAGCAGGAGTAGTCGAAAAACTATTACTCATATTTGGTATATATATGACAAAAGTACTACATGAGATCGACAGTATAATTGGTAAGCAATTTAGTTTGGCCCCGAACTGGATATTGGCGCAGATACTTTTTCTTTTTAAAGCGAGTTTGGAGTTTGCTGGTCGGAATTAGTTTACGAGGAGCGACGTTTGATCCGATATTCCTTTAAAAAGTTAAGCGACGGTTGAGTATAATTTACACTGTATTACGCAAACAAGCTCTAAGTATTTTTCAGGTGTAATCGAACCGGCTAGTGACTTTCTGATTAACATTTCCGATCCGATGGGAGTTTGTTAATTTGTTGTCGAGTAGTCAGTCGGTAGGAAAATTTGATTGAAATATAAATTTTATGTAAGTTTTATTGTTATGTTATTATAGTTATTTTATTTTAACTAAATACACATATTTATTTCTACTTACTTAAATTGACTTAAAACCAAATATAAATATTTAAAACAAAGTCCTCTATCACGTTTGTCTGTTCGCGATAAACTCAAAAACTACCGAACATATTTTCATTCGGGTTTCAACAGTAGATAATATGGTTAATGAGGAAGGTTTCGGTATATAATTTGTCAAGTTTTTTTTAATTATCAGGGCGGCTCAATGTCCTCTGGGCCTGCTAGTAATAAAATATGATTATTACTGACAACGACAGTGACCGACCATTGTTATCCTATGAAACCAGCAATATGTGTGAAATTTCAATTTAGTCACAGCCTAAGTATTGTCTTTGCTTATAAACTGCAATATAATATAAAAGTGCAAATTACCCAACATCAAAATAATTGCCAACTAGTTCATGAAAATAATTATAGTGAAATAACAACAGCGTAATTCATTATCAGTATTCAGTAGCTACAGTAATAAAGAAATATATCTAGACATTGAAACTGTTAAAATATTTATAAAGCACGTATTATTATATTATTTGTTGTATATGTAGGTATATAATAAATAAATCAGTCGTTATCTGAATCGTGTGTTATTGACATCATACTATAAAAAGGTGAAAGGTGAAATTTTGTTATTAGTTCAGAACATTGCCTTTGCAGAAGTATTAGTTAGAAATCTTTTGTGCCTTGTCTTTATTTTTATTTTTTCTGTACACATTTAAATTCATTGGCTTTCTTACAAAGAAAGGTAGATAGTAAATTGTCTGTAATTCAAGAGTGGGTAATGATTGCTTAATTTTAAATCTTACTAAAATATAACAGTATAAAAGAATTCGAGGTAAAATAAGATTTCTTACATGACTACAGATATATTGCGAAGTCGTTGAAACCTTTGAAAGTTTAATAGACGAGTCTCGCCGCTAAACATAAACGTCTCTTTACTTAATACAATGTAAGAGAGTATTCCTTGAGGAACAACAAAATGGTTTTAAATAAGCATACATTCTTGAGACGACAAACTTTTGCAATACACGGGTTAAATTGTAAGGAGATGAACGCATATAATACGCGTAAGTATATTTTTTATATATTTAGCTTTTCACAACAATATCACATGACATTAAATATCTATATGGTTGACGATAGTACCACTCTATGCTTAGAATAAAATTGAGCAGTCACGGGACGCCTGGCAGATGTGAAACATCAAAATTATTTTATATAAGTTATATGCCTAAAAGAACAGTTTACGACAGGAATCAGTCATGGCATAGTGAAAAAATAAAGCATTACAAACTTGTTCATTAAATAATGACTGTTATTTTAATTTTATTACATAAATATTCATTTTTATTAAATACAAAAGTTCAACTAAGCGGAGGCACGGTGTGTTTAGCGGCATTTATCAAAGGACGCTAGGTCATCGGCGGGATCCGCGTAGCACTATTATGACGAATGGCCAACAAAACAATTTGAATCTTATTTTTATACAGATAGGGTTGCAAATGTTTTTGAGTATTTCGTTAAAAGTGCAAAGTTCGTATTTTGCGTCGCCACGTTGCGTCACGCCAAGCCAAAGTCAGGCTTACCCGCGCCTATAGGTGTTTCACATCAAAATCTATCCTTCAAGTACAATTAGGTGCATAATTTATTTTGGTGTAGCCTTGTGAATTTAATCGTGTTTTTCTTATGTTACCTTGCTACTTCCACCTGCAGTTAATTAACTGCTGCCAAGAATTCGTAGTATTATAGTTTCAACACGATGTTCTCTCCTAAGATTTTTTATTTGATCATAACATAACATATATTTTTGATAGTTTGCAAATTATATACTTTTTTATTCTGTTTTATTATATAAGAAAACAACAAACGTTTAAGCGTCTTTTCTAAGTTCGCACGAGTTAAATCATTAAAATATTAAATTTTGTTCTATAAAGTCCTTGTAGTTACTTGAAATATGGGTCTAAAATATTAAAAACACCTATTATTTACAATCATATTACTTGCTCTATTACTACATATACTTTAATATACCATATGCATCAATTTTTTCTCGAACTGACTATGCTATTGACCTGGCAAGGACTTTACAGCTTCACCGGACTACTAGCATATGAATCTAGTTTTAAAAAATTGGTCTGAATAATTTTTAGTAGTGAAAAATACATTGCAACGTTGTTAAAATAAATTCCATCTGTTTATAACAGTATCCAACGTGGTTGATTCCAGGATTTATTATAAATTTACGATATCCTGTCCAATACGACACGAACAAAAAAGTTCGCAGTCATATCTTTGACATATCCTGATGCTGCTCTTTCCAGAAATTTCGTTCCTATAATTCGAATTCCTGTAAACCTACATTCGAGTATAAGTCATTCGCGCAAACATAAGGGAGGCGACTAACGATCGATAGTTTTTTTTTTAAACAACATGGAGGCTGTATCTCCTGTAATTAATTTAACGAGGATAATATAAAGATATATTTTAATATACCATATGAATCTAGTTTAAAAACATTACCCATTGGTCTGGATTATTTTTGGTAGGGAAAAATACTTTGCAACGTTGTTAAAATTAATTCCTTCTTTTTATAACAGAATCCAACGTGGTGGATTCCAAGATTTTTTATAGCTTTACGATATCCAGTCCAATACGACACGAACAAAAAAGTTCGCAGTCATATCTTTGACATATCCTGATGCTGCTCTTTCCAGGCATTTCGTTCCTATAATTCGAGTATAACACGGCAAGTCATTCGCGCAAACATAAGGGAGACGACTAACGATCGATAGTTGTTTTTTTTAAACAACATGGAGGCTTTATAGCCTGTAATTAATTTAACGAGGATAATATAAATTAATTTTCTATTTTATTACCCGTAAAAAGTTATGAGAAAGTGTATTGAGGTTTTATTAATTATTAACAGTTTTACCCCGTTTAACTTTTTCGGTATTTCTGAGAAGAAATTTTGAAAACAAACTCCTTGAATTTTTTAACTTTAATATTGTATATGTTAATAAATTATAATTCCTTAACTTTCAGTTACCCATTATAATAATAGTATTTTCATTACCGATTTTTTAAAATAAAATTTTGCATTATTTTAATTTTTAAGACGCCGAAATATAAAATAAAATAAATAAAACATAAATATAGACAATAAAAAAAGGTTAGTAAAAACATCATCAAACAGATATCAAATATAAGTCACGCGTAACAGACATTAACAAAAATAAACAGGTCCAACATTTTTATCACAGTCAAGCATCCTTCCAGCAATTTACTTAATCAGGGATTAAGTCGTCTTTGCCGTAATCGTGTCGTCCACGGTGCGGTGCGAGGACTCCATTCGGAATTGCCGGATGACTTGTCTTCGAGCCATTTCCGTGATGGAGATATGCTTTATCACTATTATTTATTTCATTAGTTTCAACGTAGCTCTACAAATAATTCATAGCATATTACAAAATAAACCGTAGTACAAAGTATTCCACACGTAACGTAACCTGGTTCTAGTGTAACAAATGAGCACTAACCAGACTGACTGTTTCAAATATTTTTATATAGATTTACTGTTCACCACAATCTAATAATATGTTAATTGACAACGTCGTCGAAGATGGTAATATGCTAAACCAAGAACAACGAGCTCTTAAGGGGAATTACCGGGAATTGCTTGGTAACAGATTTATCTTAAAGGTGGTATTTAGCCACATCTTGATGTTTTCCTTCACATAAAGCTCTGGTTCGCTTCAGGATTCGAACAATATTAACTTTACTGAACTTAAATTTGTTTAACAATATACATGGACCAAAAGTAATAATAATAAATAAGGTCAGACAATATAGTAACTTAGATCTTTTTTTTTATGTCATAGGTGGCAAACGAACAAGTGGGTCACCTGCTGTTAAGTGATCACCACCGTCCATGGACACTAACAACACCAGAGGAGTCGGAAGTGCGTTGCCATCTTTTGGAGGGAAGGGTTAGGGGAGGGAAAGGGAGAGGAGAGAGGAGAGGGTACGGGTCTACGGCGCTCTCACTGACCGAACGAAACGCAACAATGCAAGCACTGTTACTACACGTTGGTTTTCTATGAGAGGATGGTACTACCCCGGGCGAGCCGACCCATTCATGCTGAAACCAATAATAGTTTCAGCGTGGCTCTACCACCATTATCCGCACAGAACATTTTTGCAATTGTTATTATTAAGATTGTAAATTCTTTTAAATCGTAATACGGACTATTTTGAAACAGAAATTAAATATATTGTATGATATTTGGGTCAGCTCCTTAGATAATTTATTGAATAAATGAATATTTAGACTGATGCCCTGTTTATGTTTTATAAGTATACCAAATAAATGTAATATAAGTGACGTTTACTAGGATTATTTTATATCAAATCATAATCACGTAATTAATTTATATAAAGCGTATTATACTGTTAACTATCATCTTGTCGGTGAGTCATTATTATCGTCTATAGCAAACCTCAATACAGGGATTGACTCCGTTGCCTTACCAAACTCGCAAAAAGTTTTCGTTACCACGCCCAATTATTTGATATATTTAAATTATTACTTCTTTCTCAGTGGGTTTGTTATTATATTTGTTTGACATGTAAAAATAGATTAAGAAACAAAATTTAAAACATGCAATTACAAAATTGGAATGTTTTTATGGCAGTAAAAACTAAACGTTTCATATTTGTTGAAAAGGCACTTTGTAATAAGAGTAGATATGTAAATATAATCTAAAACAGAAGAGATTTTAGATTATGCGAATCGTCCTTATACGATATCCGCATATGTTCAATCTTTACTCACGATCTGTCCTTACATACCGTCGTTCAACTCTGAACATAATATGTAGTGTTGGAAAGTAATGAAAATGTTTTGTAGTTATACTGCGTCGGCCCCTATAAGGAGCGACGCTTACCGTATTGACTCACTCTTTCGGTTCGGTTATTTATCGAGTGGTTAATTATTAGAATTGATTCTTAACAGTTTATATCTAAATTGACCAGTTCTCTGTTTTTAATTATCAGTGCTTGCATTGTTGCGTTTCGTTCCGTCAGTGAGAACGTCGGAGGCCCACTTCCCTTTCCCCCTCCCCATCCCCTTTCCTCCCTCCCCCAAACACAGGCTGGCAACGCACTTGCGACTCTCCTGATTTTGCAAGTGTCTATGGACGATGATGATCTCTTAACATCAGGTGACCCGCCTGTTCGTTTGCCTTCTATTATATAAAATTTGTTTATTAAAATTTATTATTAAAATTGTTTTACTGGTATATGACCAAACTTATTTTCAATCTAATTATTATTTTATGCGGTAGGCAACTAATAGAGCGAATGAATGAAATTTATTTGTTTAACTAAAATTATCTATTTTCCAATTTCATGACCTAGTCATTTTAGAATTGAGATTGTTCTTTATACGACTGAATAAATTATATAAGATTGTTTCTAATTTTTTCATTTGAATAGAAGATAAAACAGTTTAATACCAGTTTAATCTTCTCTTTTTGAAAACAAAATTGAAAATAGTTTTTTTATGCATAACATAAACGAGTCTAAAGCTTTATTTATTAGTACATATTCTTCATAATTCACGTTCCTTACCTCTACAATCTACAATATTAACACAATATACTCTATACATTGTTTACTAGTTAGAATATAATCTAAAATAAATATTATTTACATATACATAAAGGAAAAACTTTGTACCTACGTAAACGTAACGTAAACTCCTTATTACGGTTGAATTTCGATCATTGGACGGCCATTGATATTTATAAATGAGATAACAATAGATAAATTACAGTGACGGTGGCTTAGTGTTAGTATGCAGACATCACCAATCCACATAGGTTGAAGGTTGAGGTGAAGGAAAGCAACACGATGAAATAAAACTTTTTCTATACCCACCGTAAGCAGTTCCGTACTTAGGCTGAAAATCTGTCACCACGCATCTGTGTGTGTAATTAGAGTCGGTCTTAGATTTAGATTATTATTCAACATATGGTGAGAATGTGGTCAAACGCTTTAATCAATAAAGCATTCACAAAATTATCTTTATAATATCTTATTACATGTAATCGATATCGTAATAAAGACAATATGATGGATATTTACATATGAACTATTGCATCACACCGTTATATAATAATAAAACAACCAATGTTATATGGACGTTAAAAAAAATTAAATACAAACAACGAAACGGAATAAACACACGTCAACAACATCAAACGTCAACAAACTCAATGGTTTTATTGCAGTCAAATTTATTTATAACAGTTTATGTAATCACTGGGAATTAAGTTGACTTGCCCGGAAATGGGCCGTCCGCGCTGTTTCTATTCGGAATGGCCGGATGACTTGCCAGCCGGCCACTTCCGTGTCGCGGTCGCGACTTAACACTGACGAATATCGTTGACTTGAATTGTTTTATTCTTCTATTTTTGTAATAATGTAACTATATTATGTGATTTTAGATAATTAATTACAGTCACTAAATATAAAGAGGTATCCGTTGAATTAACTTTTGAAGTGAGGTAGCTAAGAATTTACTAATTTGGATCGACTCGATGACGTAGTTAACAGTATAAGTTGTTTTTAAAGTCATCAGTTCTAGGTTTTATCCTAAAGCAATTGCTTGTGTTACGAGAATAGTATATAATTGTATGAACATAAGTACCATGCCAACCCACGAAGTATTGGCGATTTCAAACTCCGAGAAATCCACAATTCTACATTTTCATGGTAGTTCTAGAAGAACATTTCAAAGGTTCAGATTTCCTCATGATGTTTTCCTTCACCTTCACCGTCAGCGTCAGCCGTGTTGCCGATTTAAAACAGTAAAAGTACAAATTCCACAAAATTCATTGGTATATGTCGGGTTTCGTACTTTCGGATATCGGATAGACATTCCACCGGTCAAATCACCCGACTACCACGATATTCACTTTGTAATATGAAAATTTCTAATATTATATAGAGCCACGAAAACTGGTAATTAATAGGTAATCAATGGCATGTGATTTAACCCAGGCCGAGGCACACCCTTTCGCACTTGAGCTCGTTGTCATACGGCTGAGTGCCTTTAGCGCTCGCCCGAATATACCGACGAAATTGTAAAGGCCCGTCAGGCCAAAAGCAGAGAGTCAGAGCGACAAATAATTGGAATATACATTGTAATGTAAAAACAATGGGAACCACCGATAGATCTGTAGTCTATCGTCAGTCTATCCTATCATGTAGACCTGATTAAATACTAGCTGATTTTAAAGCAACAAGGCAAAATAATGTAACTACGATGGATATATCAACAAGTATAATAATCAAGCCGTATATATAGGAACCCTACAACCCCGCTTTTGATTGATCTCGGTACGTGACACGCCTAATGATATAGTCAGATACAACTGATAGTCCTAACGCCCTGCAAATTTTAAAACGATGCCGGTTCAGTGGTTAGTGTGTTGATACAACGCACTCATCGACGTAGGTTCGATTCCTTACCAAATTGATGAATCTATAGCATAGTGATAGGACTTTTTTTAAACCTCCCGGGCAAGCTACCACACACAAGTTGAAAATATGTCTCCAGGCACCTATCGGTGTTCCAGTTGCTGCACTTAAGACCCGGTCCCTCTAGATTTAGCGTGAGTACCAGTGAGCGTACCAGTAGCAGAAGTTGTTAAAAAAAATCGCCATTTCACATGAATGAAAGAAAACAAGATATTATTAAACATCTATCTATATATTTAAGGAAGAATGTAATTGATTGTATCACAATATTAATTAACGGCCATTTACAGTCCAGAAACGTAATTCAGCTGTTAAAATTTAACAGTCAACTCTCATTCGTCAAAAACTGACAATAAAACATTTTTACCATTGCCCGTGAAGTGAACAATACGAAAATTTTAATTGGTCCCGACAGAAATATGCGAGCCGTATGTTCATTTGTATTGTAACAATTCTGTGTTTACTTTGGGTGCCCATGAAACTGGACGTACCGTGGATACTTTTACACGGTAAAAAGATTTCATTTGATTCTTTTATGATTATGTTAATTTTTTTTAGAGTGAAACGGTACAATGGATACATTGTAATATAAAAAGGGCGACTAATGAGAACACAAGTCGTCGAATTCATTCTCATTTTACGATAGTTACACGAAAGAGGGAACCTTGTTATATGTTTAGTCTGTTACATTCTTAGACTACAATGACGTCGTTATTTGGTATCGAGTAAAGATATTTATATTAAAATTTTTAAATACTCTAATAATAAAACAACCCATAAATAAACAAATATACATAGTTTTTTGTCGTCAAAGATCTCGAAAACTGCTGGTTTTGAATAAACATTGTAAATAATATAATGCTGCTATTGTAGTAAGTCCCCAAACTCGTAAATAAGTACGTGAGGTGACGCTGACACGCAATACCCCGATTATCCAGATAGTGTTAAAAATAAATATATATCATACTAGTTATTTTTAACGAACGATGTTCAATATCTCTAGACAGTTATAATTCGCAAGATGGATAAATTGCAAATTTATAATATGATCGATTCATGCTGTGCCATACTAGGACACTTTAATTTGAGCAATCAGAAACAAAACCACATATATAATACATCTCGATATATTAATCAATATATAAATGGGCGAAGACAAAACATTTCAGTATCTTTTTCTCCTCTATTTGTGAACCGATTTTCGTATTTTTGTTTTATACCTAATGACTAACTTTAGTGTTATCAATAGAATAAAATTAAACAGTTTTTTCTTACGATCGACGAGACGAAGCCTTTATTTATATGTCTGTATTCTTCATACTTCAGGAAATTCACATTCAATTGATCTACATTATCTGCACACTCTTGTACAAAACCTTCACAATATTTAAACTTAATAAAGCAATATTAACAAATATTTTTTTAAAATCAAGCTTGTATTCATATACTCCAAAAAGGATTTTAAGACTTAAAACATATCCATTCTATGATCGGATTTTATGTCTAAAATGTATGGGCGCCGTTATAGTCTCGTTACGGTTGAACAAATAAGCGAAGTTGTAAATTTGTAGGTTTAAAAGAACTGGTTCTAATTCAGCTTGCGAGATTTGACCAAAACCAAATAATAAATATTGCAAGCTAATAAAAGCTTGTAAAAAATCAATTATGGTTGAATTTTGACGATCGCTAATATATTTAATTGGATGTGCTATATATTTGCCATTTCAGGAAACTGCGGAACTATCTACCGATCAGTATCCTCTCTTTCTTAGGATAATGAGACCTTTAAACGTAACGTAAATTCGAAGCTACGTCCGATATATCCGCACACCCTGATGTGTCCGGGCACCATAACCACTTAGCCTAAATAGATGCAAAAACAATGTCTTAATTATATTAAACAGTAACCACACCGTATATTTCTAAACGCGTCTTCGTTGAATTTAATCAATTGGTAGCAAAAAAGTGAGCGAATAATCTAAAGACACAAACAATATCGCATCTAAGTCTTAGCTGACTTCAAACTTTCACCCAAGTCAGTAATAAAGAGCTATAGCCATCAATTGTCACCAGTAAGCAATAAGCGGCAACAACGCGAGAACTTACCTGTTATAGAAGAGCCCTTTATTAGAAAAGTTTTATCCCCGCAATACGTATAGGGCACATGGAAAAATAAAACTCGTGTACGTGGTGCAAATAAGACATAACGACCGGCCCACAAAGCTGGGATTACTGTTAACGATAGCCGATACCGCTCGCTGTTTACTTTAGTTATTTAGTACTTTGAAAACAATATTTACGGGCATTATAAAACTTAAGGGTTGCAAACAACGTACTTATTTAGTTGACAATAGCACATCTTAAATGCGACAATGAGTTTGTTTGTTTGTTTAGTTATGCTTTCACGCCGTAACTACTCAACCGATAATCATCAAATTTTACATCTAGATAAAATGTACTGTTCTCAAGAGATAGATCAAATCTATATGAATGCGAGCGCAGCCGTGAGCAGAAGCTTGTATTTCATAAACTCAGTAGATACAATTAGTGTTAATATACAAAAACATATAAATCTGCTCTTAAACTATGTCTTTTCTTAGCGTTGACTTGATTTTCCTTCAGTTGGCTATTTCGACAAACTTTGAACTCTCATATCTCATTGCTTACTTAAAGATCGGATTTCCTAAAACGTTATCTTTTGCCGGAGGACTGAAACATAAGACCAAGTAACCGAAGCCGTTTTGAGGACTCTCACCCAATTAAAACACAACTTTGTTTCAAGGCCAGATTAGAGGATAGATAAAGATTTATAAATGAGTCAATTCCGGCGGTTGTTTTGTGAATTTAATAATTGAGTTGTTCTTAGAAGTTCGCATTGTCTACTTTTGATTACATTTTCGATCGCGTTCTCTTTGCTCATTTTATGTTTTTCACGTTAGACAATATATCTTAAATGGGATCAATTTTAATGATGGCATTAAATACTTATATCACTACGTTAACAATACTTTAACAAGCAAAACAAGCATACTTTCTCTATAGGAATACAGTACCCGATAAAATTCTAAATACTTTAGAGAAATCACTACGTTAACAATACTTTAACAAGCAAAACAAGCATACTTTCTCTATAGGAATACAGTACCCGATAAAATTCTAAATACTTTAGAGAAAAAATGTGTAAATTATACATGATACATTCTTCAAGTTACATATCAATTATTTTTATTTCATCGTGTCACCTTTTCGACTTGACAATGTCACTGCTCGCCAAAACATACAGTAACGTCATTGTCTCAAGCTAGTAACAAAATTGTTTATATATTTATGCATTATGTTACTTTGAAAAAATAAAGTAGGTAATTCGCTGATTAAACGAAATTACAGTGAAGCCCTGTACAGAAATGAATTCGCAAGCCAACGATCATTCGACATTGCACCTGGAAATTGGAAACAATCCCTGCCCCTTTATTACTTTTATATATGAAACAGCGACGCTCGTAGCGGTCTACGCGGCGCAAATGTAGCAAACTCGTAGGCGACTACGGCGTAGTGCCGAGATACGACTAATGAGGGCACTGATATTGTGCCGCTCAGCCGGCGACCGACTGAGGCCTCTATAAATTGGTTTCATGCATATTTATTTATTCAAATATGTATGAATTGAAATCTTCTCGACTGCTGAAATACGGTGCTAGTGGTGAATTGAATGAACCAGGTAAATTAGTTGGACGAGAGTGGTAATAGCGTAGAAGTAATAATGTAACTTTTGTATTTAGACGTATATATATTATGCATTTGTATTTCATACTGACTTGTAATTTGATACATATTATACATTTGTATTTTGATATACATTTATCTATACTAATATTATAAAGAGATAAAGTTTGTGAGTTGGTGACGTTTTAAGTGGTAATCTAAGGAAATACTAAACCTATTTTGAAAATTATTTTACCAATATAAAGCCACGTTATTTATGAGTGTCATAGGCTATATATCATCACGCTAAGGCCAATAGGAACGGAGCAACAATGAAAAATGTTTTAAAATCGGGATATGTTTTCCTTTTGAGAACTTCCGCTGCGTGTTAGCCCAAAATAATTATTCCACGCGTACGAAGTCGTAACTAATTATATTATCTATAATATAATATTATAAAGAGGTAAAGTTTGTGAGGTTGTAGG
>MU159176.1:44821-185707 GCA_015888305.1 Antheraea pernyi
TTTTTGTAAAAAAAAAATCCATTTTTACTTTGCATAAATATATCTGGTTTCTAATGGGTATAAATATAACAAATCGGTTTCAATTTCACGAAAATAAGTCGATTAAAAAACATATTACAATTTGAGCTGCATAAACGACAGCTTAATTTTTTTTAAACTTCTAATTTTGAATCATTCAGTTAATCTAGTTTTATTACGAAAATTCAATACAATTGTCGTAGTTACGTTGGAAACGCAACTAGTAACGCGAAGCCGGGAACATGACGGACGGGTAACCATTAACCAGTGAACGCAGCTTATTGCGGCGCAGGTTGCCTGCCACGTTTATATTGTTCCGGAGATAATGCCCTGTTATTTAACGTCGTACCGCACTAATACTGGTCGTTTTTTGTTACGCTGTCGCTTATCATTACAAAACCACCTACTGTGTCACTTCAATTTAGATTTCGTTTTAATATTTCACAGTACATTTTGAGTATTCGTTTTAAGAAATATTTTATCAAAATTTTCGCTGAATTTAATGTAATAATTACGAACTCCCGTTCAAAAGCAACGTCTGAAATATGAACGAATAATATTATGGGGATACAACTTAGTATTATGTATAAAAATAATAGTGAACACTATAATTTTTTTTTACATTATTACTTTCTTTTTAGTTATTACAACAGATCTCAGAAAAAGGTCTTGATGAAGGTAACATTTGATCTAAAAAGTAACTGAATTCACTGAGGAATAAGAAACTACTGACTGCCTAAATAATCATAACTTCCTACAAACCTAATATTATTAGCATGAATGAATAGATGAATGCATACGTTATTATGATTATAACATTTAGTGTTACTATAGATGACTATAATAGTTCCGGTGAGTCAGTATGACGGATTTTGTACCGTATATATGGTTGTGTATTATAATAACTTTACATATTACTTATTAGCATCATATTGTTTATTTCAGAACCATCATAATGTTCTATTAACATTATGTCACTATTTGATCCTTGCAAATTTGTTCCTGTGAAAATAATTTTACTTTGTAACTACGACTGTATATTTTATTGGGATTAATTTTAAATTGTCTCTTTTAATTGTAATTTAATAGCTACTTCACTCCTACTGTCCTTTACCGAATTTAAGTTATCTCGGATAAACTGTATCACTACTTAACCGCTATGAAAAAGCGTAATGATACTCCGAAAAGTACTCTATTTGACACTAAAAGTCTCATCAAAATAGGTTCTGCTGTTTCGGCGATTAGCCCATACAAACAACAGACACTTCAATGTTATTTATATATATAGATTATTTACGATAACACAAACCCATCCGGCTATTGTAGGAAACAATAACAGATCTTAAATATCCCTACTACTATTATAAATGCGACAATGAGTCTGTTTGTTTGTTTAGTTATGCTTTCACGCCGTAACTACTCAACCGATAATCATCAAATTTTACATCTAGATAAAATGTACTGTTCTCAAGAGATAGATCAAATCTATATGAATGCGAGCGCAGCCGTGAGCAGAAGCTTGTATTTCATAAACTCAGCAGATACAATTAGTGTTAATATACAAAAACATATAAATCTGCTCTTAAACTATGTCTTTTCTTAGCGTTGACTTGATTTTCCTTCAGTTGGCTATTTCGACAAACTTTGAACTCTCATATCTCATTGCTTACTTAAAGATCGGATTTCCTAAAACGTTATCTTTTGCCGGAGGACTGAAACATAAGACCAAGTAACCGAAGCCGTTTTGAGGACTCTCACCCAATTAAAACACAACTTTGTTTCAAGGCCAGATTAGAGGATAGATAAAGATTTATAAATGAGTCAATTCCGGCGGTTGTTTTGTGAATTTAATAATTGAGTTGTTCTTAGAAGTTCGCATTGTCTACTTTTGATTACATTTTCGATCGCGTTCTCTTTGCTCATTTTATGTTTTTCACGTTAGACAATATATCTTAAATGGGATCAATTTTAATGATGGCATTAAATACTTATATCACTACGTTAACAATACTTTAACAAGCAAAACAAGCATACTTTCTCTATAGGAATACTGTACCCTTTAAAATTCTAAATACTTTAGGGAAAAAATGTGTAATTACATGATACATTCTTCAAGTTACATATAAATTATTTTTATTTCATTATGTCACCATTTCGATTTGACAATGTCACTGCTCGCCAAAACATACAGTGACGTCATTGTCTCAAGGTAGTAACAAAATTCTTTATATGATATTTATGCATTATGTTACTTTAAAAAAAAATAAGGAAGGTAATTCGCTGATTATACGAAATTACAGTGAAGCCCTGTACAGAAATCAATTCGCAAGCCAACGATCATTCGACATTGCACCTGGAAATTGGAAACAATCCCTGCCCCTTTATTACTTTTATATATGAAACAGCAACGCTCGTAGCGGTCTACGCGGCGCAAATGTAGCAAACTCGTAGGCGACTACGGCGTAGTGCCGAGATACGACTAATGAGGGCACTGATATTGTGCCGCTCAGCCGGCGACCGACTGAGGCCTCTATAAATTGGTTTCATGCATATTTATTTATTCAAATATGTATGAATTGAAATCTTCTCGACTGCTGAAATACGGTGCTAGTGGTGAATTGAATGAACCAGGTAAATTAGTTGGACGAGAGTGGTAATAGCGTAGAAGTAATAATGTAACTTTTGTATTTAGACGTATACGAGTATATATTATACAGATGTATATTATACATTTGTATTTCATACTGACTTGTAATTTGATTCATATTATACATTTGTATTTTGATATACATTTATCTATACTAATATTATAAAGAGGTAAAGTTTGTGATTTGGTGACGTTTTAAGGGGTAATCTAAGGAACTACTAAACCTAATTCTTTTACCAATATAAAGCCACGTTATTTGTGAGTGTCATAGGTTATATATCATCACGCTAAGGCCAATAGGAAAGGAGCAACAATGAAAAATGTTTTAAAATCGGGGTATTTCTTCCTTTTGAGAACTTCCGCTGCGTGTTAGCCCAAAATAATTATTCCACGCGTACGAAGTCGTAGGCAGAAGTTATTAACTAATTATATTATCTATAATATAATATTAGAAAGAGGTAAAGTATGTGAGGTTGTAGGGGGTAATATCTGGGGAGTCGGAGAAAAAATGGTCGAACGAAAACGTTTCTTACGAACGCTGCCTTAACTATGAGATATATATGATTTAGTTCTAGAAAAAAGTTGTACCTTGATAATGCCTATTACCGCCCAACGAAGTGGGCACGGATCAACTAGTTTTATATACGTTTGAATAAAACAGTTACATTATTACTTCTACCCTATTACCATTCTCGCGCAACTAATTTACCTGGTTCATTTAGTTTAACTAGCGGGCCCAGCGGACGTTATTCCACCCTTATAATAAAAAAAATACCTTCACAATTATGTATAAACCTTCCTCATAAATCACTTTATCTACATAAGAAAACCGCACGAGAATCTGTTGAGAAGTTTTTGAGTTTATCACGAACAGACAGTCAGACGTGGCAGAGGACTTTGTTTTATAACATGTAGGGATAATATGGTTAATAAAAAAAACATCCAATTCTAAGTGATAATACAGTTGATTGATATTATTTTTATATACAGAACTATTGAAAACACACAAATTATTCAATTTATAATCTGGTGTGAGATCAAAAATAGGGTCTGTTTTTCTTAGGATGATCATAGCTTATGAAAACACCTGTAATTAATACTCCCCATTTACTCTTTCTCTCTAATAATAAATAGTCTCGATCATATTTCTCTATTTCGAGGAATTTAGTATATAATGAGCTAACTTATGCACCTCCAAGTTGTGCATGTCTTATTTATTTCCATGCTTATAAAAGTCCACACACGTTAAGAGTTACCGCTTAATAGTTTTTTAATGAGTTTGCAGTTCAACGTCTCGTGTTTGCCATAATCGAGATATATTATTTACAATTTTCACACTATATTCATTATTTTTAGACTATGTTACTCAAAGTTGCTTCATTAGAAATAAATTATAAAATGGTATTATGATACCATTTTATAATGAAGCAACTTATTAACAATGTAATACTGTGTATTTCAAATATTCCTAGTGTATATATTTAATTGTAAGTAAGTAGAGCTTATGATAAATCCTTAGTAATTAAAGTTCCTAAACAAAATTATGACTTTCTAGCTAATATATTATATAATTTAAAAATTCAATTCGTACAATGAATTATATAGATGTAATAAATTTTCAATACATATAAAACTTGTTCTTATAGTGTTTTTAAACTTAAGAATGACTTTTTCAATGTACTTACATTGTTTTAAATCAGTTATCAGTTAGTTTTTGTATATTCTATTACGCTACATCATTATTATCACATCAGCCTATAACAGACCCACTACAGAATTACTTCTCGAAGGAAGCTATGCGCATATTTACCACGCCAAACAACGACGTATTGGTATTGGTATATTTTCCTACATGTGATAACTGTTATCAGGTTCAGGTTTTCTCAAGCTGTTCTTCACTCTCAGCCGATAATGTTACCAACTGAAATTAGGAAATGCTGGCGACTTTTGTAAAGTTATTTTATACATCCCGGGGCTCGAGCCGGCAGACATTGATTTAATATTCCACTAGTCAAATTACTCGACTACTGTAATTTTTTTTTGTGACGAAACTATACAATGAAAATAAATGTAATAGATAATTAACAAAGTTGTCAATTAAGGTAAACAACAAAATTTAACACTGCTTTTGCAATATGTTATTTAAACGAAGTAAACGACAGTACAAAATCTTTAGATTGTATTTCGCGGTAAATACATAAATATTGTATGTGAAGGTTTATAATTAAAAAGTCATTCATATTTATATATAAACTATAATTTGTACTACAGACATGACTAGTACAGTGGATTTTTTTTTTTACTAAAATTTAAAACAAAAAGTAATCCGAGAATATACAATTACTTCGAAAGTCCCGTAGATGATAAATGAGATGTAACATCTGAAAACTCGAAACTAATTAAACTCGAAGGTACGAATCAATACTTATAAATTAAGACGGTTTAACTCGCAAAGGTAATTGGGCAAAAGTTCATCTCAAATATTGATACTGGTGTGACGGCGTAGAATCTACTGAGACGCTTCGATAAGAATCTTACACACCGACCGACTAATTTGTATTATTAATCGACACATATACATTTTTAGATTGCTAACTTCCATTATACAATCCTAAGTAGTATTATAAATGCGAATGTGAATTTATTTCTTTGTTTATTACGCTTTCACGCCTCAACAACTCAATTGATCATTAGTTTTGCATACACGTTGTTAAGGGTACAGAATAGAACAGTCTACTGTAACCTTTAATCAAGGCAAAAAGTATCGTTCCCGAGGTATTTATATGTCGCATCTACATTAGTAATTGATAAATTGAATGAGTGATTCCCTCTTATACCGAATTGTATTTGCACTTCAAACGGTAGTACTTGATTACACTAAGTTGATTACAAAATAAAAACATGTAAATGTACAGAAATACTACAGTTATTTTAATATCATATATACTTGGATTAAACGTGGCAATGGTCTACCTGTACATAAATACGTTACGTACATTTTTATAAAACCTAAGTATGAGTATATTAGGCAAACCATTTTAGGAATTAGGTAATCGATTTCTTTCTTAATTTATTTTATTTTTATGGGCTTTTATTCCACCGAACATATCCACCATATTGTTCCCCAATCTATCTAGATCCATCAGGAGAGTCGCTGATGAAGTATCATTATTAAGTCATACAGCATCTTACCTTCACCCGAACAGGGTTTAGCCAATATGCTGTGACAAATAGCAATGTTCTGGCAACTACTGTGCATACTACTCACCAACGACTCTCTTTCGATGCTGTTCTTGGCACACTCCCATCATCAAGTGATGCACATCCTCAATTTTTCTACATACATCGCAGTTTGGAGATTCCGCTTTCCTCATTAAATATGTGCAAAACTTCTCGATGGATAGTACCCCGAACGGAGTCGTAAAGTTTGAATCCAGCACAATTACTCTATTTTAATGACGTATTATTAATCCATATTGAAGGCAGAGTATTAGAGCCTGTTCAGATCAGGAGTTTTACGCGCGAGTCGACTCGCGCGAAGACACTTACACGTACTCGAGATACTAAAGCTACATATATCCCGTCCAGATGGTGCGGCGCGTTACCTAACTCGCGCGTAAAACGCGTGCAATGAGCGAGACTCTCGAGATACTCAGGCCCCATTGCTGCATCCAGTACTACGCGCGAGTCTATGGCGAGTCGACATAGTCGTCAGTCGTCTATCCGTACGACGTATGCGACGTTTCCCAGGGTAGAAACGCGCGTAAAACGCGGTATCTGGACGCAATATATTTTGAAGCGCGCGAGTCGACTCACGCGTTAATCGCTTCATATGGACAAGCTCTTAGTTACCCTATTTATGACAACAGACTTGCTTATTTATGATAAACACTACACATTTCTTACTGATATAAATATGTTTTTCTTATTTGATTGTCTAAGAGACAAATACATCGTTGTAATTATCTCGCATTTGTAGAAAATTGAATGTTCAATATATAAAGTGTTTTCGTCTTTATGTTTGTGCTGTTCGTATTAAAGATTTACGTAGAAATCAACGGAAGAGCTTACTCATACTATCTCTCTATATAGAATTTTAAAGAGGACAAAAGCCTAAATATATTTTCATGTAATATAAACTTTTTAGCAACTTCAATATATGATTTTTTTTAATATTTCATAACAGCTGTTTTTTTATTCACAAATACTGGAAACAGTATTTAATAACGCCAACTAATTAGGTCATTATTATATTCTGATTTATTCGATGAAATTGTGTTAGATGTTTGTATTTCTAATTTTGTAAATATGCAGTATAAAGATGCCACTGATATTTAATTATTACGATCAAATAATCATTCAGTTTACCGAGAATATACATATAAAGTAATACGTGTAAAGAGTGAACAAATCTATGCTGATAAAAATTAATATTACATCAAATAATATAATGTACACGTTCCTTAACATTCAAGCGTCAGCTCTCAAAGTTACGTTATATTCTTTCGCTTACTTTATATTATTTAGCTTTGATATATTCGCAATTTAAGTTGCCTGAAACTCGCCGGGAGAGCGGCCATATTAAATTATATATTTTTTCCTACTCACCAGCGTAAGCAAACGAATCGAGACTGTAAACAGAAAGTAAAACCGGATGAAAGAAATCTCGTGCATTACTAGCTTCAGTAAAGTTGGGGAATTTTATTTGTATATGTAATTAAACCGAACCATGTTTATCTTTCAGACACGGGGTTTAACTTTCCTTATTACTATTTCTACTTTTTTTAAAATATGATTGAGTTACAAACAGATGGAAAATAAAATATATTTTCGTTTATTTCATTTATTTCGTTCGTAAGATCGTATTAACGATCTGCAAATTTTCATAGCTTAGAGCTCTGGGTTAAAAGGCATAGTAAGCAGGTTCGATCTTAAATATTTGCAACGATATCTTTATCTCAGATAGTACCGCGATTAGAACGTCAAGTTAGTACTATTTTTAATGCTACAATTTCACAGCTATACAACATTTACAACCTACAACAACATATGTTTAACCTACAATAATCAGAAATCTATATATTTTTGTAATACTATAACCCTATTACATACTCAAAATATTGATATGAAATTATTGTATTTGTGCGATAATTATAAAAATCTAAGAACACGATTCTCTACTGGAGCTAATGTGTGATTTGATCTAGTGCAGATATAGCTGTTATTGTACTGTATTGTACTGTTGTTGTGTACTAATATGATGGATGGATAAGCATGATGAATTAGGGTTTTCACTTTCAATGATATAACAAGAACTCGAAAGGACAATGGCTCAATGTTAACCGGGTTCGGATACCGCGTTAACCAACGGTTTTTAAATCGTACAGAGGGCTTACTTCTCGGTGAAGATGAACACCGTATTATAATAAAACAATGGATTACATTGTCACATAATACAGGTGAGAATATTAACATACGCTAAACCCGTAAAGATATAAAAGACAACAACTGAGAAGTGGGATATATTGATTCACAAAATCGCGAGATATGAATTTGAAGTACTGATACTTACCTAAAAGTATTCATTACGTAAGTAGTAATTAAATACTGGATATTATAATTACCAATAATGCAACTCATTTAAATTAATAATTAAAATAAAAAACGCATCTTATAAGCAAATATGAATTTACATAAATATGTGGTATACATAAAACCAAACTTTACTCAAAGAGTTTCGATTCTAAGACTCTTTAAGTCCTTATAAAAGCCTTTTACCAAAGATTGCGCCTCCTCAAGAGAATCTAAAGTTAAAGTAGGAATATTAATTTTGTTAGGTATAATTAATAATGACTATGATCATATCACACATAATTACACTCTAATTTACATATTTATTTGTTTATACTGATTTTTATATACATTTCTATTTTAGATTTCTTCGTATGAACAGTTCAGAATTTTATTTAATTGATAACAGCGAATTTTTTGGTATACTTTCATATACTTCATGAAATATTTTAACGGCGCCCTAAGACTTTGAGATTACGGCATAATTACCTTTATACCAATGTGGATAGGGAAGTCAGAGGCCAAAGCTGGTTGCGGATGAAGTGCCGGCAGCAGCGGCAGTGGTAAAGGACAGGACATCATAGTTACGCCAACCTGAAAAATGAATAACATATATTCATGAGTAATATTCAACTATGTGTTCATATCACATACGGTGTTACGTGTAGCGTTCATAATATTTCTAAATAGCACATGCAAAAAGACTCCAAAAATGTTGCTTAAAAAATATTTAAAAATAAAAGTTCACGAGTTTTAACATTTTGAAATGTACTAATGTGGATACGAATGAGTTAAATTACTGGGTATTAGTAGAAAAAAGTATGTAAACGACAGTTTTAATTAGCGGCTGGCGATGCGACATCTGCTTATATAATTTTGGGAAAGCTATCTAACTGCGAAATTTAGATATTAGAACAGTATCGCATATTCTACGTGCAAATAGTTTCATTTGGACTATAATTTATTAACAACCGCTCGCTGTTTTCGCAATGTTAAAACAAAATTTAAATCTTTTATTTGCAAAGCCAACAACGTACATGTTATAAAATAACATATATGTAACAATGAAAGCCAAAAAAGAATTTTTCAGTTATAACAGAGAGAATAAAGTATAAAACAAAGGAAAAACGCACATCGTTTACCAACGTTTGGTGTGTGTGCATGTATGTGCATGTATTTGTGACTTCTGTACGTACGTATATCCTGTTTTGTGTATTTTCACATCAAATATATCATATATAAATACATGTTTTGACACAAAGAGCCATTTACAAGGAACCTTAGTACTAAGTTTTGAATGTGTATAGTGTATTCATTGTTTCAGAAATATCGTATATTTAGCGAGTTAATCTATACATATAATAAGAATGTAAATCTAATATGACTGTACTTTTTAGATTTTCGTGATAAAAAAATGTTGTAGATGTCTTGAAATAAGAAATCAGTATCGCATATTCTACGTGCAAATAGTTTTATTTGGACTATAATTTATTAAAAACCGCTCGCGGCTTTCTCCGTGTTAAAATAAAATTTAAATCTTTTACTTGCAAAGCCAACAGCGTACATATGTTTTTATAAAATAAGGTAGAGTATGTAACAATGAAAGCCAAAAATGAATTTTTCAATTATAACAAAATGGTAAAGAATAAAGTAACAAAGAAAGGAAAAACACTCATCGTTTACCGACGTTTGGTGTGTGTGCGTGTATGTGCATGTATTTGTGACTTCTGTACGTACGTATATCCTGTTTTGTGTATTTTCACATCAAATATATCATATATAAATACATGTTTTGACACAAAGAGCCATTTACAAGGAACCTTAGTACTAAGTTTTGAATGTGTATAGTGTATTCATTGTTTCAGAAATATCGTATATTTAGCGAGATAATCTATACATATAATAAGAATGTGACTGTATATGACTGTACTTTTTAGATTTTCGTGAAAAAAAAAATGTTGTAGATGTCTTGAAATAAGAAATAAAACATTTCAAGCATTTTCAGTAATGACTGCCGGTCTGTTTGTATGAATTGACCACTGATAAAGTTCACGATATAACCTCATATATCGTAAAACTAAATCATAAAACATATCCTGGAGTAACGTTTAGTCTTGGTTTCATTAAAATCGGTTCAATCTATCAAAAGTTATTGTAATTTTAATGACGACGCGACTTAATTATGAGAGGAAAGTAGATAGGTAAAGAACTTGATACATTCAGGTGATTTTATTAGTCATTGTTTTTATTACACTACGTTCCACATGGACGGAGTCACGGGCACAGCTAATAACTAATAATTGTTTTCAACTAAGTCCATAATATCACAGAACTAGAGAAAAATTCGTAATGCTGATTCAATTCAGGATATAGGATGTTACAATAAATTTTGCTATGATAACTACAAACCTCAGTTTTTGGCGGGATCTTGGTCTGTCATGTAGTGGTTTTTATTTTTATTCATAATCTTGTGTTACTTGACTCTATATTGTGTAAAATTTGTGGTGTTTTATGTAATATAGTTTGTTTATTGTGCATAAGTGAAGTGAATGGAAAATAATACCACGGACCATGAATTCTGAGATGCCACAAAAACTCCATGGAAAGTTCTAACAAGGACGTGTTTTTCAAAATGTAATTATAGAACTGTTGAATACATTACACAAGTATGTTACTCCAGTTAATTTCAGGATAAGTCACGATTTAATTTAAAAATACCATACATGTTGAAATAACAGAATAATTTCATACACTGCCAACACTTTATTGTGTCATCAATATAGAAGAATTGTAACATAATGCTCAATTTTGCTATTACACTTCGTTAGTTTTTTAGTTCTTAAACTATTGATTTATAATTCAAAATACAAATGTGTAACAAGCTTCTCAAATAAGATTTAAAGATATGAACAATTTATTTATGATTATTAAGTGTAACAAGCTTCTCAAATAAGATTTAAAGGTATGAACAATTTATTTATGATTATTTACTGTAAGTAAAAACTTCTTTAGCTGCGTTGAGCGATTTTTGGTATGAGAAAAACTTGTGGGTTCGTGTCACCGATGACCTCAACATGCACGCTAGACTAGCGACGTGTCGTATAACGGACTGTGTACATGTGATATCGATATTTTGTATTGTGCAGTCTATCATATGTTTAATTAATCAATACACTGTATAAAGATGTATATAATCATTACTCTAAGTGCCAAAAACTGCCAATAGAAATGAAAACCTGACTAATTAATGTTAATAACTTTATTTTACAAATTATCAAATTTAAATAATTCACTCTGTAATTGATTAAAAAATTCAAAAACGAAAACGATTCCAGTGTTTTGAGTTTTCATTTCGGTTAGCAATCCTTATAACTCAACTTTTTAAACGTTAAAAAATTCAGTAGTAAATAAATAATAAGCAACGACACAATATCAATAAGAATAAAGGTGAAGTTTTAATGAAATCAACTGTGGACACGGACACGGCGCGATGCAATGCGGACAAGTTTTGAGCTGCGTTGAGCGATTTTTGGTATCAGAAAAACTTGTGGGTTCGTGTCACCGATGACCTCAACATGCACATCAACTTTTTAAACGTTAAAAAAATTCAGTAGTAAATAAATATTCAAGCAACGACACAATATCAATAAGAATAAGGGTGAAGTTTTAATGAAATCAACTGTGGACACGGACACGGCGCGATGGAATGCGGACAAGTTTTGATCCATGGTGCAAATTAAACTATAGATAATCGACGAAGTAAGTTATAGATACATATACTCCCTTTTTTCTCTTCATTTCTTTAGGTGCTTTTATCATTTTTTACATATCAGTCCCATCGTAACTTATATCTATATATAACTAAAACTCTTAAATCTAGAAATATATATAAACTATCTACTAAACATATACTTACTTTTTAAAGCAAATCTGTTTTTTTTTCTCAAATAAACCAGTGTTAGTTAGTTGTAATACCTCAGAATAATATAAATGACAGAATTAAAAACGAATTTAAATAAGTTATTATTCAATTGGGCATCATTTAAAACATTTATTTACTGTATATAAAATCAATTTGGAAATTCCAGCATTATTTTTACTATTCACATCCGTTGAATGCGGTGTCTTAGACTTTTGTTTTTTTTTTTCCAATAACTTACCAATTATTATTGATTCTTCTCTTATTATGATAACCCTTTTAGATGGGAAAAATTTGTTATTGAAGTTTAAAATCCATTACATAAGTAATTCATATATGAGTAATTTTAGTTCTGAGTAATTCTTAACGCTTGATTTAGAAAATTTTAAAGCCATCCATAATATACACAAAGAAATATTTATCTGAAATTGTATTAAAAAGAATAATACAACGTGATGCGATTCAAGTTTCTTGTCTTTGTTTTAAATATGTCGTTACAAATCTAGAATGCATATTGGTAAAAGCTTTAATATATTAAAAATAATAATACAACTTGATTCGAATGCATATTGGTAAAAGCTTTAATATTTCTTCATTACCTGAAAATGTATTTAATAAAACACCTAATTTAGTTTAAGATTGTATATCACCATATAGTCGGTCATGGAGGTCGAAAGACTAATAATATCCAACATTCTCCACATGTCCAATTTTTTATTCTTAATACATTATTTACTAAACCGAAATTGAATTTGAAGAATGTCAATTGTTGTTATGAAACTTAAACTATAAAAATATTTTTGTAGTACAACCGTGTAGTGCGAAAAAACAGTAGTGTACATTTATTGATACTATTTAAAATAGGCGGTAGGTCGTCGATTGTGGTAGGTTAGATGGGTCAAGCTAGTCGATTCCCTATGTAACACAGCTTCGTCTAGTTATGTTATATTTAAAAATATTGTAGTATTATTAATTTTCAATTTACAAATGAAACATATAAATAATACAATGTTATATGATTCGGAAAGGACGTGAAGTTTTAATGGAAACGTCGACGGGACCCGGGATCCGGCCGATCCTGGGGGTTCTACGTTTCAAATTAATTAAACTATACAGTAATTGAATGTTACGAAACAAATTAATCATTGAGGGAAATGTTATTTGCAAAAATAAAATATATTTTGACTCCAGTTACCGACTGAAACTCTGACCGAATACGAGATCAGTTGGATGTAATTCAAAGACTAGAAAAGACGAATTATTTCTATTCTGGCACACCTTATCTATATCTGTCGTTAGTTTTGTAAGGTGGTAGAGCCACGCTGAAGCTATTATTGGTTTCAGCATAAATGGGTCGCCTCGCCCGGGTTAGTACCATCCTCTCACGGAAAACCGACGTGAAGTAACAGTGCTTGCACTGTTGCGTTTCGTTCGGTCAGTGAGAGCGCCGGAGGCCCACCTCCCTTCCCCTCACCCCTTCCTCTTCCCCCCAACACAGGCTGGCAACACACTTCCCAGGTGACCCACTTGTTCGTTTGCCGGCTATGATATAAAAAAGTACATATATATATACTCTCGTAATAACTCTTAATAATATTTTCTATGATTCTTACCGTATAAACACGTAATTACGTACGTAAACCATCCAAAAAGATCGTATAATTGCGTATGATTCCTTCACCTACAGCAAGTAAACATTGCCTGCATTTTATTTGCCTATTTTATTATTTGAAGGGTATTTAAATCACAAGCAATAATAAAAACCCGTAAAGAACATTTATTATCGGGTATATATTTATGAACGCCAATGTAGAAAGTCTATGGCTTTAATGTTATATTTCCGCGGAGAAAACCACACTCTTGAACTATTCAGTATGCCGTGGAAGTGTTATTATGACAGTTTACCTAACTCCATTAATTATCTACATTAATTAATGTATCAATATAACATAATGAAGTTAGTTAACTATGGCGTTAGTTGACAAGCTTTATATATTTATATTTTTCTCTTATAACATCATATAATTCAAACGGAGTGTTTAATTTACTTAAAAATGGAACTCTTCTAAAGAAGCAAGAAATGTGCAAAGTTTGACTGCATAAGCGTTTATTTACGCCCCGAATCTAAATTCTAGGTTCGATTTATAATTGGTAAGTACTAAACGTGAAACATTTAGCACCAATGCTAATCATATAACATAAAAATCATTCGCAATTTGATAATTATGAATATGTATAATTGCTATTCTGCATATAGTTTGTTAATGAGTCATATAAAACTTTGAATTTGTATAGGTCAGTGAATCAACTTTTAAGGCGTTTACATTTGAATAAATAATATCCGCAAAAAACAGAAAAATTTTCAGGATTTAGTCAACATAATTTCTTTTACGTTATTTTAGTGGTGATTTAATACAATCTACCACCATAACTTACTGCTATATACATTTAAGTTACAACAGATATATTAACACTTATTGGCAACACGCTCTCGCACATGAGTAGCTTCAGCTCAGTTCTCAAGTACCATAACTTATTATTGACAGAGCTCAGCTAAGGCTACAATGCTTTTTGAAGCTATAAATATTTAGCTATGTCAGGGACATTTCATATAAGGTGATCTACGTTCCCTTATGCTACTTTAAACTATAAAAACATATAACTCGTTTATATTATTAGTTAGACCTCTCTTATATTATTTGATAGTTTAGTCTTCAGTGTAATAATGTCTAGGTTAAGTTTCCTGAAGACGCGTACATATTTTTTACTAAATTGAGGAGATTCGTTTTGGACAGAATTCAATAGAACCTATTTGATGAGATGTTTACCAATATGTGTGTACATTAAGCTCAGGAACGTTATGAATTAAAAAAAGATTTTATAAACCACCCGAATCTATGGTAATAATATTGGGGTGTATAAAATAATTAGTAACTAACATAATAATTGACATACGATATTAATCCTTATACTTAATAATGGAACATATTTAATCGATAATTGAAAATGAGCAAGTATAAACATAATTTCAATACCCTTGCCGCCTTAAAATAATCAATTCTAAAGAGAAACGATTGGCTTCCTATAATTTTGACGGATCCAATTATTTCATCGCTCTTTTCTGAACGTTGGATATCCTCGAAATTAATTAATTAACTATTGGTTTAATTAAATCATTCTGCCTTTGTTAAATTAATTCTTTCAAATAACGCCTTAGTTCCATATCTCCATTCAATTATGAGAATTGAAATTTTCAAATAGAATTAGTGTAAGATATTGTAAACTAACTTCTGGCTGGCAAATTACGTTGTGAAAAAAAAATGAACTCGCTTTATATTTTTCCCTTATTTCAGCAACATTTTAATAAATATTTAGTTATTATAGGAACTTCAACATATAATACATAATAATGAAAGTGGTAGAGCCACGCTGTAGCTATTACTAGTTTCAGCATGAATGGGTCAGTTCGTCCGGGGTAGTACCACCCTCTCACAGAACACCGATGTGAAGTAACTATGCTTGCATTGTTGCGTTTCGTTCTGTCAGTGAGAGCGCCGGGGGCCCACCTCCTTTCCCCCTTTCCCTTCCCCTTTCTCCTTTCCCTCCACCTCCCCTGGCAACGCACTTGCGACTCCCCTGGTGTTGCTAGTGTCTATGGACGGTGGTGATCACTTAACATCAGGTGCCTGTTCGTTCGTTCGTTTGCCGACTTTCGACATGAAAAAATAATAATATTTGTAACAGTAAGAAAAACGGTTTGCTTACAATTGTCATGTAAATGTAACCCGTAATACTTTCAAGTTCTAAATTGCGTGTGCGTATTGTAAAAATCTTCTCAAAAGAAATAGCTTCAAAACTGCATTATTGATATCAAACAATTACACAATCTCTGATGCTAATAATATATATTTTTTAATCTTATTACTACCATTACTTGTGTTTTCGCTTAAAACTTTGTGTTGCTGTCAGCACTGGTAAGCCTAAAAAATCATATAAAGCACAATTGTCTCATAACGATCCGACCACGCGTCTTATGCATGCAACAGGGTACAAACCACAGGCATTCACAGTTCGATAATTCTACTCCGTAATATTCGGTTTTCATAGAGCGGTCAACTCGCCCTAGGTCCCAACAACAACTCGTGTTACGCCACAAAACTTTTTCAACTTACCTTCTTTTCTATATTGTATTAGACATAACTGTTAGATGACGCTTATTTTACTTACTGTACATTTTATGGTACTGTTTTACCATTGAGTCTTCCTAATACTTGGGCTTATTGAAAGATTCAAAGATATCGGTGGAGGTATCTTAGCAAACCACAATACCCAATATCACCAGTCACTTCACATCGTTACATTGTCTACTTCTTTTCTGTTACATAATACCACATTTTACCAAACTGAATAAAACTAATTAAAAATGAAATTAACAAACGCTTACAGGAAAGTTAAGGTACATTTTATAGCATGTAGAATTTAGACTGTTAAAGCGATAAAAAATATAACGATATTACAAAGAACATTTTATTTCCATACAAGAATGGCACACTTTTCTCATTTAAAAATTATAATCAACTTTTATAATCTCAACTCGTAACTTTGTTGATAAGGAGAATAACAACCGCAACTAATCGTACTACTGTAGACAAACGAGCCCGCCGCGGCCGTGCACTTCTTACCGTTGCAAACAATAAGTGCGATTCCTTGAGTATTAAACTTCTAAGCAGCAAGTTGGCGATTAAGTTGCAGTCACGCCGGCATAGTTCTATGTATTAAAACCTCTGTATCAGTGCAAGATATGATACTATATTTAAATCGGAACTTCTTTGAATTTAATTATTAATGTCTTTTTGTTTGTAATTCATATACAGATGAAATTAATGCGTTTGATATTTGCTCTGATATAGCAAAAACTAATTTTGGGTTGACTTTTACCGGTAAATAGGAGAGACAAATTTGAATATATGTGAGGTGATTGTAAATCAGTTCTATCCGCGATATTTATAATTCGTTCTAAGTATACGTCACACACAGATTGTATAATACAATTTGTCGTTGTGGCTCGTTGACTCGGCACTCGTAGATTATATACACTATACATCATTATACTTTTCATTAAAAGCTAGTGATGATAAGTTTTAACAAACGCAACTCTAAATCAGAAAAGGAGCGGGGTTAAATAGTAATTACAACATTATAGTATGAATTGGGGTGTAAGGGGTGTCGCATAACATCTTAAGACTTGAGACACCCAAGCCAACCTCACCTGCACGTGGTGCACTCTGCTGAGTAACGAACGAGGCAATGGCAAAAGCGGGGTGGTAAGGTTTTGAAGCCCGACTGGGTCGTGAACATGGGTTCACATATGCATGGGCATATGGCGAAAAAGTCCCTCATAGTCTTTCGCTCCTGCGGGTTGCGTTTCGGGATCAGCCTGTGCATATCTAGCTTTTTCCAGGCCAGCATGACAGCGGCGACCGGCGATGGATAGTGTGTCACTCGGTGGTCGCCTTTGTTTTTAGATTGTACTGTGCTTACCATCGAGCACAGTGCAGTCATTTTGCCGTTCTACAATTAAAAAAAAATGAAGAAATAAAGACGGTTCACAATCAATCCAGATAAAAACATCTAGTTCCATGACACAACAAAGCTGTTTAGATGATAAGGAAGTTGTCGGTATCCAGGTAGTATATATATTATGGTATAAATAAACATACTTTCTTCTTTTGTAATACCCCAACATGTATCGTAAATTTCCTAAATCACTCTCGTATTTACTAATTGCTAACTCTTTGTTTGTTTTTTGTTTCAGTCTCTCTCTTGTTCATTTATGCTAGATAGAATCAATCGGTTCTAATTTGAAAGCGAAAGCGCATAATGAATTTCTGTATTAATAAGATACATAATTAGAAGACAACGAAAAGAAAGATTTAATAAAATCAGCGATTTTTTTTTCGAAAATTGTTTATAATAATAACGTTGATTAAATTATATGTTTACATTATCGCAGCCAGTGTTACAGTAACTTTATTTACAATAGCATAGGACGGCAAGTTTCATTGCCTGAAATCGGTTCCGAGTCAAACGAACTTCTGTTAGTTGTTTCTAGAATTTTTAGAAATTGCATTGCATATTTCGTGAGTATAACATATACGTTTCAATATTTTAAGACTTATGCTAACTAGTAATAATATGCAATTAAATTATTAATGACATTGAAATAAAACACAAACTTTTGAAGTACTAATTAATATACTATGAACACTTACTGATTTCTGATTTATAATTACCACAAAGCACCAACCGTTTAAGATAATCATGTTATGAAAAAATACACAAATGTTTTTTATCGGTTTTCCCCCATGGTTTCACTCCACTCACTTCCATTTATGACATTTTCAATGACTGTCAGTACAGGTAAGTAAGCTTAAACAAATCATGTATAAAGCAAGATTATTGTGTAAGAGATCGATAACGCGACATAGTACTTCGCTGACGTAAACATTCATAGTACGACCGTTCACGATAACAGTTGACTCTTTTTTTTTTCGAACTGTCTATGCTCAATAGCATCGGTCAATACCTAGTAAGGTCTGAACAGCTTCACCGGACTACTAAGGCGAGCGTTTAAGGCACTCAGCCGATTTTATTTGACAACTAGCTCAAAGGTGCACGACACACCTCGGCTCGGGCTGTTGCCTGATACATGCAATTCACGACCTATCTGAGCTAACCTAAGCTAAACTAAATATTCATACATATATGAGTTGTTAAAACATATATGTGTACCAGGCATACATACCTCAACAACTCTTATATATATTTCGTATAGGATAATTTTCTAAACTATTTCAGTTTGATAAGGGAAAAAATAAAACCCTTCCACTTGCATGTGTAAGCGTGTAAGCGTGCATGTGTGTGGAGGTGATATGTGTAATGTTGTCGCAGTGATGTCAGATTTTGTGTCACTGTATCGCGTGAGCAGCGCACTCAAGGCCTCCACGCCGAGGGAACGGACCTAGGCTTGAGCCGCTGCCGAGGGAGGCCTAATCTGGTGCAGTTGACTCTCATCAGGTCAGCTGGTCCTTAATCCCGCTATTTCGCACCGTATCAAACGGCACGCTCGCTCTGTTACTGCTTTTTTGCTGAATGTACTTTCTAATCTACGTTTTGCAGATTTAACTAAAAGTTGTAGGTTAATGTCTAATAGTGTATAACCTTCCTCAATCAATTGGTTATGGAATAAAAGTAAAAATAGAATCTTACTGATAGATCTAGAGACTAGCACGTTCGCACAAAAAACAGGAATAAATCTTTCAGCTTCTAATATCATTTAGTAGGTGGTAGAGCTATTGCTGGTTTCAGCATGAATGGGTCGCGTCAATCAGGGACTATCACCCTCACACAGAAAACCGACGTGAAGTAACAGTTCTTGCATTGTTTCGTTTCATTCGGTCAGTGAGAGCGCCGGAAGCCCACCTCCCTTCCCCTCACCCCTTCCTCTTCCCCCCAACACAGATTGGCAACACACTTCCCTGGTGTTGCAAGTGTCTATGAACGCTGGTGATCACTTAACATCAGGTGACCCACTTGTTCGTTTGCCTCCTATGATATAAAAAAGTATATATACATATATATATATATACTCTCGTAATAACTCTTAATAATATTTTCTATGATTCCTGAAACGAAACCTTCTCAAGATTTGATAAAACATAATGTTAATAAAATATTCTAAGCACGTTTAAAAGTATAACCCTTCAGTTGTAATCGCATTTAATGCAGCGTGAAATACCGTTTCCCGGCTCGAAATACATATTTCGCAAAATACTAAAAGTTATGACTTTAAATATTTACTGAATTAGTTTAATAAATCTCCTTATTATATTCGGGCAAATATTCAGCACCGTAAAAGCGTTATTTCGTTATGAAATCTTTGCCGCCTATTCGAGCCTAATTAAAACGATTGAAATATTTCATAACGAAGTGAAAAACGCATTAAAAGTTTATCGGCTAGCCGGCGGGAGGCGAAAACCTCTCCTACAAAACAATAACATCGCCACCACAGATTAAAATATTAGTTTGATGAAACGAGAAGCGTGAAGTCGGTGATTAAAATGAATATTCATTGTAATTACTATACTATATAAAAATAATCCATTCCTATCAATATTTAACAGTGTTTTGTAACTTATTTATACAAAAGTATGTTAATGTAACATTAGCTCAGGCAAACATTAAAAGCGACATATGTATTCAGAAAGTTTGTTTTCAGATAAACATTTTGTAATAGTAATAACCTATGAACCGTGAATGAATGATATATATAATGATATTATAACATGTAGGTGGTAGTGCCACGCTGAAGCTATTACTGGTTTCGGCATGAATGGGTCGGCTCATCCGGGGTAGTACCACGCTCTCACAGAAAATCAACGTGAAGTAATAGTGCTTGCATTGTTGCGTTTCATTCAGTTAATGAGAGCGTCGGAGGCCCATCTCCCTTCCTCCCTCCCGCTTCCCCCACTCCTCACTCCGCCCAAACACAGGCTGGCAACGCACTTGCGACTCCCTTGGTGTCGCTAGTGTCTATGGACGGCGGTGATCACTTTACATCAGGTGACCCGCCTGTTCGTTTTCCTCCTATAATATATATATATATAAGAGAAAACGTATAAATCGAGTTGATTATTGTTTGCACACATAATATTTTGTCCTTATCTAAATTCTTAATATTATTTTATTTGATTTGTAACATTTTTCTACAACTTAAAAGCCTTAATAATCTGATAAAAGTTATAAATATCGTAATTCACATAACGACCAATCAGAACAGATCATGTGCCTCGAGCGGGGTTGAGGCAACCTTTACTTTAAGAGGCGTATAGTTTTAGTACTTTCAAAATACTTAATTTTTAATCTATTTCATTTGTTGGTAGTTCGGTACTTTAGGTGACTACAAAAGTGAAGCATAAAATCGTACATGGGTGCAAGCGATTACACGAGTACACACGCACACCACGATAAAAAAGGGTTGCCTCTAAAATGTAGATTGCCCACAACCGGGGAAAATGAAAAGCATTATTTCTTAAACCCACGCGTATATATATATGTATATGTATATATAAATATATAATAAAGTTCATTTAGACGTCAACTTTTAACGAACTCATTTTCTAGTATGTAATATTTGTAAACTACATAAAGGCGTGCCTATTTTACTTATACATACAATACTTAATTAATTAAATATGCTCCTTTAATAAAATCTAATTCATCTCAACACTAACGTCAATTGAAATGGGAAAGTAATTTCCTTATCTGGTAACACTGAGCATTTACAAAACATGAAATAAAGCAATTGTTTTTATTAATGTAAATCGTTGAAATACTATAATATGTATCAATATATGTAATATGTATCCAGCTATCAAGCTTATATGCGAAAAATGATGTTAACACACTTCTTATGATTTTCAGATGTACTGTGACAGCATTTAATTGCACAAACCTTCATAATTATTTATTTTCTGAGAGATGCGTTCGGAACGAAGTGACCTTGTACACTATGGAACGAGCAGGCGTAGGGAGCCATTTCTAGCTCCAATTTAGTAGCGTCAAATTTTATGCGCGGATTTGGTTTCTATGCGTTATTATTCTAAGCATGTAGGTAACAAAGTCTACAGCTCTACAGCTACAATCACAAAGACAGTATAATAAAAATAACTCTCGATTGCTGGACATATACCGGCTGATTTCAGAACGCCATAAAACACAATTCTCGTGTATTACCACCACTTGTGTGGATATACTTACGCTGCATCTGTGTCAGGAACTACTGGTACGGAAATCTCGAAAATGAGTCTAATTCTGAATATTGTGACCTCGATGAAACCCATATTCAAGAACCGTTCGAGTAAACCAGTACATAAAAACCGAAGGACAAGACAGGTTTTCGGTAAAGCAAGCGAAACTGCGACCACTGCTAGTAGTTACTCATAATATTGAATTCAATCCCGCTATTCTTATAGGTATCCGTCTTATTTATATCTTGAAATAAAACTTCGCTGTTTTACTGATTCTTTAAGAAACCTAATAAACTATCATTAAAATACGGGAGTACTGAAAACTGAAATATCCGTTCTATTCTTAGATTCAGACGTTCTTTCTTCTTTTATTTAACTTTTACGTAAGATTAAGATATGTATTAGTGATAATTTTCTAATACATTGATAATTACAACATGTAGATTTAAAACATAAAAATAATACCTATGTTATATATAGATCTATACTGATTTGGGTTTATCCAGTGTTAAACTTGAGTTCCAGTAAACTCCAAGTGTTAAGTCCAAGTTTTGTTAAACTTGAACGTTATTGAGGTTATTTTGTCAATAAAGTGAGCGTAAAGGTATAATATTAATGAATATCAATGCATATACTCACCCTTTTTTTATCTAATGTATACGTCAGCTGAGAGCATAAAGAAATACGTCATTATGCATTAGTTTCGATTTCTTGATATACTTGTTGAGTTTGACCGAATATGCGAACAGTAAAAGAATTAGTACAATTGTAAAATAATTAGACATCGCAATAAAATAATTAGAAGATTAAGAGTAATAAGAGGATTAACCGCAATAAATAATTATGAGCGTTTTTATTATAGGGCACACCGATGTACTTTTATTAACAAGCGTAGGTATGGTGTGTCTAAAGGATGTCATAAATAATCTAACGGTGTGGCATCACCTTAAATACCGGAAAAATCGGCCTGTTTTGGCCAGTATGTAGTGAGCATCGAAACTACGCAGTCCGTTGTCTCAATAGTGTAAACGCATTTTTCTTTTCTTATATTAAAACAGAGTTTAAAAGTTTTTCTTCTTTTCACCAGTAGTGTTGAAAAAACCCCTTTCTGTTTCCCAAGTCACAAAAATAATTGAAGTATTTTAACAATACTGGTTATATGCATATAACATCTTTAGAAATAATCTCTACTCAAAGTTTGACCTCATACTAATTATGTCTAGATATAAATATGTGTTTGCCATTCAGTATTTTAACGTCAATGAAACCAGGACTATCGACCACTTACTTTATAATTAAAAAGAAAATTATGAAATCAATTAACTTTTTTTTACATTACTAACAATTTTAAACAAAAATACGTAAATACATACTTTTCAGAAACAACGTTACCTCAATGAAAGCCATGAATTTACATTATTTCTTTTCCCTGTGACATTGTGTTGTCATAAATTAATTTGTCAACTTAGATTGCGGTCCCGGAAATCTTCAATTCCATGAGCTTTTCAATTTGACTAGGTACCCCCTGCGTGTGACGTCCCATTGTCTTATTTCGTTATTTTTATTATCCCGTGAAGATTTAATAATATTGTAGCAATATAACTTACTTCCATGTTTGCAAATTAATTTTCATTTAACGTTGAAATTAATATTTACTTTTCCTTTGAAGTTCAAACAAGGGTATCAAATGTAAGATATGATCACTGGTTCTCCTGCTAGATATTTAGAACCTAAAGAAGTCCTCTCTTATAACTCTCCTTTTATCCACTCCACCCTGAATATTTTGTTTAGAGATTGTATCATTGACGAACCATGCTGGTAATTATTCTCTGAAATAATCGACGCTTGAATTTCTTATTCATTCATTCGAAATAAATTAAACACTGTATTTTAAAACGAAAAACAACATACATATACTGTCGCACAATACAAAACATACAAAAACCATAAAATAAAAAAGGGACAAAGAGACTGACGTCACCTTATTGCCGCTGGTGACAGAGATCACAGAGCGACGCTGTTTTTTTCAGGTACCCATCAGATTTTTGCTAGCTACAAAGAGAGAAAATAAATAAACGAATATCTCTATTATATATCTCATATAAAGCATAAAAGAAAAAACGGTTTCAAAAGGATTTAGTTGAAAAATAATATAGTATAATCGAAGACACGAGCAAAGGCAAATTGTAAAACTGGTCATTTTAACAAAAAAATTGCGACAGTTGTTGGAGGCTCTAAGTAACTGGTAAATTTGAGAAGAAAATGTTTCTACAGACACTATACTTGAACCTAAAATTCATTTGAAAACAATCTAAATCTAACAATTTTGGGGTATAAATTGTGTTGAATATCATAAGGCTTGAGACACCCAAGCCAACGTCACCTGCACGTGGTGCACCCTGCTGAATAACGAACGAGGCAATGGCGAAAGCGGGGTGGTAGGGTATTACAGCCTGACTGGGTCGCAACCACCATATATATGACGAAAAAGCCCCTCATAGTGATTCGCTTCTGCGGGGCACCTTCCGGGATCAGCCTGTGCATATCCAGCTTTTCGTAGGCCGGCATGACAGCGGCGACCGGCGATGGATAGTGTGTCACTCGGTGTCGCCATTGTTTTTGGATTGTACTATGCTTACCAGCAGGCATAGTGCAGTCATTTTGCCGTGCTAAATATAAAAAAAGTAGCTACGTTCAAAAAACGCGGCAATGAATGAGATTTCACTAAAGGAAAATTCGTGATACAACCATACAGTGGTGATTATTTAATGCAAGTTCCAAAAACCTACAGATTACATTTAAAAGAAATAAACTCTCATATAAAATAAATACAAACGAAAGCAAATATAGAATTAGCTCATATCATATAACATGAACTACTAAGACAAACACAGGACTGACATTAGTACGTACGGCTTATTACTACATCGAGTTTAGACCAACATTTACCCTCAGGACAAATACTCGCAAACTCAACATGGATTTCGCTAAACAGTGTTAACTATACAGACGGATAACTAATTTAGCATTGTGATTGTTCTTGAAACAGTTTGAATAATGCGATATGAAGAGCTTTGGACCAATTTTGCTATTTAGTTACGTATACTTCAATGTTTGCAATACGAAATACGTATTTGCTTTTAATTTGTTATTAATATTAATTGCATTAAAAGTACAAATTATTTCTGTTACGAAGTAACAAACAGGCATACAGTTCTTGTTATGTAAGTGGTCAATGTACATTATAGCTATCTATTACCAACATCAACTAAATTGTGAGTTATCTACGGTTAAACCTTGTGCAGACTCTCCCATTCTTTACTGATTCATTGAATAATAATAGAGCTAGATTATGTTTTTTTAAATACATTCTTAGGTTTTAGTGTTTGCCCACAATATCACCTGATGTTAAATGACTATTTTTTTTATGTCTTAGAAGGCAAACGAACATGGGAGTCACCTGATGTTAAGTGATCACCACCGTTCATAGACACTAGCAACACAAGGGAAGTCGCAAGTGCGTTACCAACCTGTGTTTGTGGTGAGGGGGGATAGAGGAGGTGGGGAAGGAGGGAAGGGGAGGTGGGCCTCCGGCGCTTTCACTGACCGAATGAAACGCAACAACGCAAGCACTATTACTTCACGTCACGTCATAAGCACTTCACGTTGGTTTTCTGTGAGAGGAACCACCAAAACCTACTACGCTTGACATGGCGCTTAAACTAACAGTCGGGCAAATCGGTAATATGCTTTGGGACTTTGTTTTAAAACCTAACACTATAGTCTAAAAAACTGTAAAATACATGGAACGACCAGTGTATCACAGTATCTAGTATTTAGATCATTTCGGTCTTTTCGGAAATTCAGCTTTTCAAAATTTTTACGGACATACATCAAATTATCAATGTGTTGGGAGGGTAGATCAGAATATCACCAAAATATAAAATATCTATTCATTAATAATGAACTACATTTTCCTATTCAAATAAAATACATGATTCAATTGAAAATATATGCTTACAAAGTCATATATCTAAATTCATCAGTTTAGCCATCACAAACGTACATAAAATTTTACTACTATCGATAATAAAGGTCTTATTACACATAAATTAGTTCCCGTGTGATCTACATACAATGTTTGAATTGTTACTTAGTTCGCTACATCAAAATGCAACTTTTAATATATATGAGCTCCTGTAATGGAATTTTTCACCCCGGGTATATCATCGTTTCGTTTAACGGCAAATGCACCGGCGGCCATTATGAGAGTAATGCATTTTTTCCCCGAGTTTCATGAGAATCAGAATTTATACCATTTTATTGATGTATGTAGACTGCGACACAGTATTTTCAAGTAATTCCCAATTATCGCTTTTGTCAATATGATATACTATTGGGATATTATTACACTTAATTTTGTATGTAACTAGCGACTCGTTTCGGATTCGCATAGACACAATTTACTAATGTAGCATCATAAGCGTCTAAACATTTAGATTCATTGTGGGGAGCTGATGTTACTCGTGTCCACAGCAAATTGTAGCATAAGGTCTTACTTGGCTAGTCCGAATATACCAATTATATTTAATTTTGTCGTAAGTTCTAAGTTGCTAAACTAGCCATCGAACATAGGGCTCTTCCATGACTGTTTTAGTAGGTATTATAATTCGTATGTTCCATCTAGTCAAGCCAAATCTTAGGCTACAATATTATACCAGGTTATACAGAGAAATGGTATTTTAAGTTGTTTTAACATATTTTACGTTGTTATAAATTAATTTGAGTTCTGACTATTGGACTTGGCACCCATTTAGATTTCACTTCTTTCGTCGTTGAAATCAACAACCAAGGCGTATATCGTAATATTGAACTTGGCTCTCATTTCACATTTATGTTTTTGATCGGACATCATTAGTTTTTGTACAGGAATTATTAGTAGTTACTTATTCATACTAAAATTAATACTAAATGGTTTTTGTCAATCTCCAATACTAAATCCCAGTTGATAACGGAATAAATACGAAACTCGACCTATAATCTTTATACATAAATTTCTTAATAAATAAATAAAATACGTGTGTATCTCACTGAACTCCTTTTAAACGGATGGACTGATTTTGATGAAATTTTGTGTGCGTTTTCCAGTGGACCCGAGAATGGTTTAGATTCACTATTTGACCCGGTAGGTGGCGCTGCGATTGACTTTTAGGATTTTTTTTTAATTCAAGGCAGGGCAACGTGAGCTATACACTTATTTATAAGTAGTTTTAAGTTACACTGATGTTTGTATTATTGTATTGTATTTAAAAAATATGTTTGTATTGTATTAAAAAAAATTAAGAGTGGTATTCCACTTGTTATATATTCACATGAAGACCTTAAAATCATCAATTTTGATTGCTATTCTTACATTACAGGCGCTATAAGTAAGTATTCCTAATAAAATCAATTAATTTAAAAAATAGAATGAATTGATAAAAATAACTAGTTTCTTTTTCCCTTGTATTCACCCAACTACCTATCTGGATGCCAAATTTGAACTTTCTTGGTCATCTGGAACTAGCTTAGAATTTAGGTGTATAGGTCAGTCAGTGATGATAATGACGATTTTTGGACGTTAATATTTAAATAACTGTTTGATGTGTGTTTGTAAATTTCGCAACTCTCAATACATGGGCCGAATTTGACATGTTTATGTAAAATAGTTTTTGAGATATGAAGGGATGAAAAGTGGCTCCAAATGGTTCGTGTAATATTACACACGGTAGCGCGCGCTCGCCATTCTTGTTAGCTTGAACTTGGCTTGACACACTACCGCGTGTTTTTATCGTTTCCTATTAAATCTTTGTTATAACAAATCCGATATTTGACTAAAACGACGGTCTAATTACTGAACCTTAAAATGCATTTTAATTAAAAATCCTATTCAGTGTACACTGTCGGAAAAAGTAAATAATATAAATAGTTACATTTAAGTACACATAATAGTTCTTCCTTTATCTATACACTATGTATCAAAGTTACATAACAGCTATTTTCTTATCATAACAATAGAATTACCTTACGCCGGACAGGGATATCAAGATAAAGGACCTATCAAGATGAAGACGAGAAAGGCATCTGAATACTGCGTCGATACATACACGGTATCAGCACGTAAACTGATTTCCACCAACGTTTGTGTCGGATTAATTGCATAGACATTCTTCGCGCGGCTCACAGGGCTGGTATGTCAATGAAAGCAATTACTTGCACCATAAACGTATGTTCACAATCTCCAAACAACTGAATCGATTATCTAAATAAACGAGTCTTAATAAGTGGTTTATACTTAATTTTTTTATAAGACATACATGTACTTAATTAAGTTTTTCATCGAATTTAATAATCGTAAAATATCTTTGTAATATATCGCTTTTTTTATATATCAAAGGAGGCAAACGAACAGCTGGGTCACGTCATTAAGTGATCACCACCGTCCATGGACACTTGCAAACCCCAGGGGAATCGCAAGTGCGTTGCCAGCTTGTGTTTGTGGGTAGGGGGAGAGACGGGAAAGGAAGTGGGCCGTCGGCGCTCTCACTGACCGAACGAAACGGAACAATGCAAGCACTGTTACTTCACGTCGGCGTTTCTGTGGGTCGGGTGGTACTACCCTGGGCGAGCCGACCCATTCATGCTGAATCTAGTAATAGCTACAACGTGGCTCTACCACCTACAACTTTTAATTATAACTCGGTAAGCTGACTCCACTACATCCGATATCAAATATAATTGCAATTAAAAAACAATAGCGAATATAAAAAGGCAAAGAATCAACAAGCTATTATTATTTCTATTTATTATATCACGGTAAAGTGTACGTACATGTATAAGTGTAATATGTACATATATGTAAACAGAATCTTATTAAAATATGACGCTCAGTTACGATACAAAAACAACATACATTTTGTTACTTGGTTCTGGTCGATATTCCGCGGCAGAGGATTTATTACGTAGTATGGGAACGTTCAGATTATTCCTATAATTATTAAATTCTCTAAAAGGAAGATATTTTACCAAGTCGATTGAAATTTATCTATTTTTTTTATTATAATACAATAATTGCAATTAATCCAAACGTAATGCGTAATTTAAATATGTGCGTTATTATCCTATATGGTTTTGTTCATTTCACACATGCATGAATGATGGATTGCTCGCCAATAGCCGGATGGCAGCTCCGAAACATCCACTCCATCAGCGTGGAAAAAACGACTTTACGAACGCCTTTACCGGCTCGATCCATCTAGGGCTTAAGGTCTAACTTCCTTTGCATGATCACAAACAATTTCTTTTACAAAGATGTAAACGCCAGTCGATGTGTCAGTGGGTTGATAGGGAAACTTTTCATTTCGCCGATGTACCGGGTAGATGTTGGGTTGGAAAACAATTTTCTTGTTTCTTGAGAGCTCATTTTTAACGTTATTGAGTGGTAACTTTCCGAGTTTTATGTTATATTATTTTGACAGTTTCCATTGTTGTTTTGATGGATCGACTATTGATTCGAGAGGTTTTATTTGTTTATTATCATATATAGTAAATTATTACGGTGTCGATTTTCAATTTCAAGAGCTTTACTACGAATAACATTTAGCTGCTTGGTTTTCAAACTTTTTACTGTTCTTTGACAAAATTAAAACGTAACATAATTAATTAACAATAGTAAGCCCGAAATAAGTTCATAATTTTAATATCACAAGACATAATAAGGAGATATCTTGTTCGATTCTAAAAATATACCGCACATCGTTTATATTGAATCAATGGATTTATATTAAAAACCGATTTACGCTTTCATAATATTAATAATATACCAAAGATTACCTTAAAAAAGTTTTGTGTATAATTTAATTATAATGCATTAAAAAGCATATTCAATAATACATTTGAAAAGTATTAACTTTTTATTAATACCTTTATAAATATTATATAACAAAATAATATATACAAGATCATATTATATACCTGAATACCCGACTGTTGGAACTAATTGAATTTTGTTATTAAAACTCTTCTACCATCTACGATATAATAATTAAATTCCACAGTAAAGGACCTATCTTTGTGCGCATCCAATTTTCGGTGTAACAAGCCATACAACTTCATATCTCTTTATCACATTACGAGCTACAATATAATAAACTCTGCAACCTGTATTATTTGGTTACATTCGAGTAATATACAAAATCAATAGCCCATACACTTTTGGTTCACGTCAAGAGATATATAAATTTATTAAACTATAATTATATCACATAAAAATTTATTTAAAAAATAAGGTGTTATTTACATTGTTAAAAAAGTATCTATTTCAACTATGTATTTAGTACAAAGGGCGGATTTATTGCTGACAGATCATTTGAGTGTAATAAGAACAGCATAATATAAACATACTGGTATGACATAAAGTTAAATACATATAATATATAATTATATATTCTGTATAGAAATGGTATTCAAGCGACAACCAGTATTCGTTGATCGAGTATTAAAAATGCATACTTTCTTGGTCAAACTGATTCAGAGACTCATTTCGTTTCCTTATAAAGAAGATATTACTTTTCAACTATAATATGAGCAAGATCACGTCAACTGGACCCCCCATTTTCCACCTGATCATAAAAATTAATCTCATGTATTTTTTTAGGAGTTCATACATGATAAAATGATCCCCCGAAACGATTTAAAAAAATTTCGTTTTTCACAATATTTTTTTTACAATGAAAATTTTAGGTACTTTTAATTAAAAAATGGATTGTAAATCAACCGTTAAAGTTAAATTAATGGGACTTGAAGGATTTATTTTTAAAATGTTTATATTTTTATAAAATAATAATACCTAAAAATTATTTGTTTATTATCGTATTGTTAATTAACTTTTAAGTTAATAAATGAAAATTTCAATGACTTCTCGGTGAAAAAAAGAAGTTTTTTTTTTATCGGTTACATGCGTTATTTATTATAATTTAAGATTTCAGAAAAAAAATTCACTGCTCGCGATTAGTTTAAACAATATGAATTTATTTATCACAGCGCGCCGAGCGCCAGGCGCTGTCAGAAAACCGCGCCGTCAAGCGTCAGTCTACGTTGCTGCTTGGATTAATTATATCTAGCTCATATAATAATACGAACACTTTTTATACTTCTCTCAATTGAATACACCATTTAAAGCCGATAAAAAGTTGCTGATTAAAACGCTTCTGTTTACATATTGCACCTCGACAATGAGCTTACAGGTATTTTGTATTTTAACCGTACCCAATGGCATTTGTATACACATTTCCCTTTATATACAATTATGAATTTCAATAATATTTGTATAACGTCCGTCATATTCTGATTAATCCGCTGATGTAAAATATTTATTAGTTTTGTAGCAGTGGTTTATTAAAATTGTTCTACCCCACTGTTAATGCGAATTTTATGCGTTTCTGATCATTTACTATAAAAAGGATTGCGGTGTTATTTTAAAAATTATTAATGTAATAACATTATTCTTACTTATAATATTTTAAATTCGAATGCCAGATTCTTTGCTATGCTTTCATATCTTAACTACTCAACCGGTAATGATGAAAATTTGCATACACGTTGTCAGGGGTATAAAAAAGGTATAGAGTACCTTTCATGCAAAAAAAAAAACTCTCCCCCAGACAGGTCCAATTTACATTACCCCGAGCGAAGCCGCGAGCAAAAGTACATAATAATTATATTTTGCATTATGGTAGGATTTGTTTTAAGCTCGCCGGGTTTGCGACTACCATCAAGTTGAAGATCAGTGACCAAGAATCTGTAGGTTTATTTGACATCTGCACTCGAGAGTCTATCTCGAGATTTAGCATGTTTGCCATCTTAGATTGCATTATCATTTAACATAAAAAAAATTATTTGGTTTTGGTTTTAATTTGGTTTAATGCTAAATTCTAGAAAGTTAGAAACTAAAATACGTTTTATACACGTAGTTTACGAAGTGGTAAATTTTCAAAAGTATAATCAAATTAACAACTTCAGTTCATAAATGGATGGCGATATACACCTGAAATAGAAAAAGGAATACAATACATGAAAAACATATCGTCGGCTTTGATCACCCTCTTTTTCAATAATATAGTCGAGGTCAAAACCCTTTGTGGAGTCCTGCCCGAGGGGACCCTACGTTGGTATAGTAATATGTCCATTTAATTTACAATGCGAAAATTAAAGTACCACACGATATACGATCCTTTTCAAATGGGATGAAAGTTCTCATTTCTTTAAACGGGATCGAGAAGCTTGACATTTAGATTAAAGTGTACTAGAGTTTAGTGATGATTAAATTGTTTTAACCATTTCTACATGTGAATATCCCTTTATTCGTTTCATCATTATGTTCTAGTAACCGCCCACTGGTTACCATAGGCATCTCTCATTTTACGCTACGCATCTCAATCTTAACCTAATCTCATTAAAGGTCGATCCATGATTTTCACAATATCAAATCAAATCAAAAATACTTTATTCAGTTGAGGCCCTAATAAGGCGCTTATGAACGTCAAAACTACCACCGGTTCGGAAAACAACCCAGTCATCGAGAAGAACCGGCAAGAAACTCGATCGAGTATATTTTTTTAACATATATATATATGTATTACGAATACATTATACGTTACAATACCGTTTTTAGTGGATGCACAGAGAGGAGTCAATTCCAGACGTCACCATCGTTCACGTATTGATCCACTCTATAATAGCCTTTAGACACTAAAACCCGCTTGACATGGCGCTTAAATTTACAGTCCGGCAAATCGGTAATATGTTTTGGGACTTTATTATATTACCTAATAAACTATTACTGGTTCTGCTAAGTTTGAAACATGGAACGACCAGTTCGTTAGTTTCTTGTATTTAGATCATGCCGGTATTTTACAAAATGCAGGTGTTAAAAGTTTTTACGGACATACATTAAATTATCAAGAATGTATTATATAAGAATATCATCAAAGTAATGAGCTGGTTTTATGACATTATCGAATTCATTGTACGTGACTACCACTTCCTTAACATTGTAATTCACCTTTTTTTAATGTGAGGAAACCTTTCATTGGTAACCTGTGGTGCACCGGGCACCTATCATACGTCCAACGTAAGGCCCAGATATTTCATCTCTGTTCCCATCCCGGTCTGGACGGCATCTGATGTGGGTCCCTAGTTAGTGGTCCTCGCTAAGACCTATTATTATGTTAATAAACATTCTAACAATGGGTCTTTCCGAGAACCACCCTCAGGTCGAGGAAGCACGTCGTATTTCAGCTTGCATAACTCTGCTTGGAAAAATATCCTAATTTCCTAATAATGAATATGAAATACGATATACTCAATGTTTAAAAGCAAGTTGTCAATAGAGTTGTAAGATTCGACTGCAGGTACATAACCACTAACCTATTATTACCACAAAGCAGGATTTCCAAGGCAGTAAGACTGCGTTCCTTTCGAGATCTCTTGGCTCGGTAGGGCATGACAATTTTATCCGACTGGATTTGGACTCCCTAAACCCGCCTGGTTTACTTAAAGCCCAGGTTAGTGATACGTTTAATCGTGCTGCGTTCTAGGATCAGCTGGTTTATATCCAGTAGCCAAGCAAGATGGTACAGATCAGTACATAGGAACGCGCAAAAAAAAAGTGTTAAAAATATGATTACAAATAAAAGAATAGATTTTATGTTAAGCTCGGTGTTCACGGTAAGTTGTTCTATATACTATACATACTGAAACTAAAAGCAACATAAAGTTACTATAAAAAAAAAACAATTTTAAAACATCCGAAATTTGGAACTAACTCTCGTATTTAGAATATTAGTCTGAGCGTATATATAACAATAGTACCTACTACAAAAACTTTCCCTTTCACTTCACACCGCATTTTGACACAGGCTTTCCTGGTTCCCAACTTCACAGTGATTTACGTGCATTTAAATCTCACTTTAATCATAAACAAGCCGTTGACAAACGGAAACCGTAAGGGTATGCGACATGCGGGCTGACAAACAAAGACGGTACATTCCGTGCTCTTTTTGTGGTTTCGGCATAAGCGTCAAGTGTTAAGCGTTTTAATACAAAAATAACCAACTTGGATTATAAGCGGCAAGTTAGCCAAATACTGGTTATCAAAATCAAAATATCCTTTATTCAATTTAGGCCATGAGAAGGCACTTATGAACGTCAAAGCTACCACCGTTTCTGAAAACAACCCAGTCATCGAGAAAAACCGGCAAGAAACTCAATCTGGTTAATCTTTTCCTAAAAAACTGTTTTTGGACTTAGTGAGCCTGAAGCATGGAACGACCAATTTGTTGCTGTTTCTAGTATTTAAAATATGCTGGTCTTTTACTAGATCCAGCATATCTAAGGTTTTGAAGTTACAACACACTATCAACTTCTGTTTGATTCTTTATTTTGTTTTCATCCGTTCACGGTTTCGACACACTACACCGGTTCATATTATGAACGTGCTATGAACGTATCGGGCACAAAAAAAACATCCACAGGTACATATCAGGTACATATGTATTATCAGGAATTTTGTATAGGTCCGGTAATGGTACGCTACGTTGTTAGTCAGTCGGTCGGTTCTATTGCGGCTCTGATATGGTACTGGTAGATATAATGGATCGAATAAAAAGTTTCTATCAACATATAATGAAACAGAAAAAAACATCATATTCTAATATACTTTTTTGTAATAAAAAAAACTACACGGATTTATTTTTTCAATCCTCATAATAAATTCTGTTTCGTATTCGCTATGATGGTTGCACATTCCAATGGAAAAATAATAAATCAAAAAGTTTGTGACAGACGTACCGTATCGAGTACGTATATTACCCATATTTACAACTTTCAACAACCAATTGGTAAACATTTTTTTTGTTTACAAATCACTGCCATAATAACTTCGTTCATGTAATTATTATACTTTTGATTCGTCATGAGAACCACGCATCTTATTTAAATTATAAATGGGCTGTTTTTTTATTGTAATTTTACCATTATATATATATTTATAGTTTAGAGAATTAGGGTTGATCGTATGTTAACATGAAAACTATATGAAATTATCTGGAAAGTTTTAAAGTGATGTGCATTAAAATAATTAAATTGTACAATTTTAATTGCAAAAACAAACATCGCCAATCAAACAATCTCTTCAGCTTTACAATTATTTGATATATGCAAATAAGAAAAAGATATTGAAGTATTAAAAAGTCGAGATAATCATAAGTATTGCCCACAGAAGAGAAAACTCAAAGCAATTAATTATATTATAACTAAAGAATGTATTTATAATATCATTGAAGACAATGGAATAACTGTGTACTTTTTACAATTTTTAAACCAGTTTTAGTAAGAATTATTTAAATCTCATAATTTGTTAGTAAGTTGTAGTCTGGTTTTCACATCTATTGGTACTCGGAGCCATAATTAGAAACATGATTCTACAATTAATTAAAACATATGATTAGCTTCACAAGTTCAATACAAAATATCAATATAACATGTACACAGGCCGCTATACTATATGTCACTAGTCTAGCGCAAGCGCAAAACATAACGAGCATGTTGAGGTCATCGGTGACGCGTCACGAGCATATCGAGGTCATCGGTGACGCGAACACATAAGTTTTTCCTCTGTTCAAAATTGTTCAACTCGGCTAAAGAAGTTTTCAATTCAAAAAAGTGTTACATTTGTCAATAATTACTATCAGTAAACTGTTGTCTAATAGAAACATCTCATTATGTTTGCTATAATAAAAATAAGTTCTTTCCTCTCCGTTATACTATAAGTAATATAAAAAAACTTATTACAACAAGCAACTTACCTACGTTTTTTACACGTTTCTGTAAATTCTGTAAATGGTGAAAATACACAGTTACGATATGGTAAATTTCGGACAGAATAAAGAAAGGGGCGGCATCAAAGCGTGAGATAACTGAATTAAAATCCTTTGTTAGACGGTCAGCTAATGCTAATACGGTCTAAAGGAAGTGTTTGATGGATCGGCTTTTTGATAACATTGAGATTAAAATTCATTTTCCACAAAATATTACGTTCAAACATTCTTGAACGATTTATGGTTAACTGGTTAAAATTATTTTCAAGTTATATCCTAATGAGAAAATTTCAAATTTTTATTTTCTGTCCTAATATACAATTTATGTACTATATAGATATTTAGAATTCAACAGATTTTGTATATTTATAGAACAACTAGCTGCTTAGCCCGGTTTTGCCCGGATATACTAATGAATAATGAATGTTATATAAAATGGCAGCTGAATGGATAATCTGTAAATTGTATCAATATTTTTGAAGGTCTCCCTATTGTCTTACTTTACTTAATTTTTTTGCCTTAGTACAGACATTATCCTGACAATTACAATGAAAAGAAAGAATTAACCAAATAGATGAAGCCGTTCGAAGAAATATGCTTACATACATTCAACAATTGATTTGTTGGCGCACATTATATATTTACGTTTCCGAACGGCCAAGCATACTCTTCCGCCCACCTCGTTCTCTTCCTTCCTACACAATCACTTTGCTTTCCATCTTGTTCGCGGACGCAACTAAACGCAACAACGCATACACACTTAAGAAGTACTGGATACCAGCGATATTGAACATGATGTCTATTTTATAAAAGATAAGAATGAAGGCTCGATAAAGACAATAACAAAATATGCTCACATTTAAAACTAATAAAATAAACGAAAGCAAAAAAAGGCGCGGACTAAGAGTCTGCAGAAATAAACAAAGAAAAACATGATGTTTCAACGTAGTACTTATATAGCTTTCAGAATTTATTCACAACCTTACCTGCCGTTAAATAATGGTAAAACGCTCAATCTAGAGGACGACTGGTTCTCAAGGGCAGCCGCCGAAACATACTTTTTGTGGTGTAAGGGGTGTCGAATAACATCTAAGACTTGAGACATCCAAGCCAACCTCACCTGCACGTGGTGCACCCTGCTGAATAACGAACGAGGCAATGGCGAAAGCAGGGTCGTAGGGTTTTATAGCTTAACTGGGTCACAACCACCATGTATATGGCGCAAAAGCCCGTCATAGTGATTCGCTTCTGCGGGTCGCGTTTCGAGATCAGCCTGTGCATATCCAGCTTTTCGCAGGCCGGCATGGCAGCGGCGACCGGCGATGGATAGTTTGTCACTCGGTGGTCGCCATTGTTTTTGGATTGTACTGCGCTTACCATCAGGTACAGTCCAGTCACTTTGCCGTGCTACTATAAAAAAAAAAAGAAAAACTTAGAGATGCTTCGCGATAGACTTTAACGATTAACGATAGTATCTAGCCACGCGAATATTAGGAATAGCCCTACTAGCATATACTATGGTTTAATCACGTTGGCTTCCTTCACCAACATTGCGGATCATTGCAGGTTTTGAACCTACGTCAATCAATATATTGTCCAATCACGCTTTCTCAAAGCATTCATGATTTCATGATTTTTGATTTACGGTTTTGATATAAAAATACCGAAATAGTTGTATATTAAGAATTATGTTTAGAATATAAATGGAATACGCAAATTGTTACAAATGAAAATATATATTCTAAGAAATACTATTTAATAATCAAGGTAATCAAGCGAAAAGAAAAATATGAAAATTTATTATCTGTCAGATAGAAAAGAAATTAAGCTCAGTTTGTAGACAGGTATTATTTAATTCCACGGGCAACATCAAAAGGCCCGGTTTATTTACCAAATATAACAATAATATGAACAACGAACCGTCAACCCGTAATTCAGACAGGAAATTCTGAAACTGGGAAATGGTTAAATATTTTGCTATTGTATATTACTTATTATGATAATCCTTAACTAAATAAACGTGAATACTTTTAAGCGCTCCTTAAGTTAAGTATAAATTAAAGCTTGCTTATGTCTAAAATTCGGCAGCATTTATAAAAGCAACGAAAGGCGGGAGCCGCTCGCCTGGAGGGCACCCTGCTGAGTAGATTTAATTAACAAGATATGGGTCTCTTTTAAACCAACTCTGCCTACTTTTTGGAACATGGAGATTAAAATTCAATGAGCCGACAAGATATTAAATAAAACCCGAGACTATAGTTTTATGTACGTTAAAATTATTTAATTAATTTTGTAATTAATCAAGTAGTCGTTCGAACCGATAAATTCCTTTGCGCTTATAACGCTCACGGGGAATGTGAGACTCCGTTTTTAAACTTTGTAATCCGATTAAATTTTCTGATGTAAAATTGTTTTCATTATCCATTTTGTTTGGAACATTGTTTCCGATCGTGAATCTCGTAAATTATGAACTGTATGTTCCCGTGAAGCCAAGCCCTGAGGCGATCTGTAGTTGCGTTAAAGCGAATTGAAAACCGGTAATCGAATGGGCGCAATGGGAGCTGTGTCAATATTTTAAATTTAAATATCGCTCGGATATACATCTATGTAATTTTAATATTTATTTCGTACTCGATGTAACATCAATCAGAGTACAGTACATTTAAATTATGAACTTGTTTTAAAACAAAATTATATTTCGATAATCCACAGAATATAATTTGTATCGTCAATCTTTCATTTGACTATTTAATAAAATTGTATTGTTGTTTTATTAATATAAACATAAATTAAAATTTACATGTTAACATAAATATACGAATTAGAAACTACATTTGAAGAGTAAGTCACTGGTCGTCTTTATAATTCTGTATTTTGCAAATACTAAACGATGATAGAAGTACAATTCTCCATCTTTTTGGCCACTTTAATTATAGTCAGTTGGGGTTTGCACTTAATATCGTAGAGTTTAATACAAAACAAAGTTTAAATATTAAACGAATTCCAAATTGGCATTTATTTCTCCTAAAGTTGTCTTGAATATAATACGTATATATATTAATACGTATTTATACCTTAAGCTGTGTTCTGCGCAGCTATATACAGCGGTCAAAAAGCTTGGCGAGTACTGTATTGCGAGTAATATATAAAAATGTATTATTCGGGTGGCCAGACGATACCGAAGTTGATCAAGAAAAACCATATTTTTATCGTAAACAGAATTTGCTCGTGGATCACGGTTGTATTGTATACAACTACCGTGTGGTTATACCTCCTAAATTTCGTGAGTATATTTTGCGCGAATTGCACGAGGGTCATTTAGGTGTAGTAAAAATGAAAAATACTGCTCGTAACTATGTTTATTGGCCAGGGTTAGATAATGATATTGAAAAATTATGTAGAGAATGTATGTCATGTCGCCAACAGCGCGATGCTCCCCCGCACGCACCCCTCACGCCCTGGGAGTTTCCTTCACGACCATGGCAACGCTTGCATGCCGATTTTGCAGAATATCAAAGTAAACATTATCTTATTATTGTTGATGCACATACTAAATGGATAGAAGTTTTTTCTTTGCATAGCACCACTGCAAAGATTGTTATAAGCAAATTCAGAGAACTTTTCGCACGGTTTGGCTTACCGCGACAAATCGTGACGGACAATGGTCCTCCATTCACATCTCAAGAATTAAAAGAATATTTTGTTAAAAACTGTATACTCCACTCATTAACTAGTCCGTACAGACCTAAGGGAAACGGAGCAGCCGAAAATGCTGTAAAAACAGTTAAAAATTGTATAAAAAAAGCTTGTTATGATGGGGTTAATGTGGATGAAGCCGTAAACAAAATGCTGTTTCAGTATAGAAATTGTGAGCATGCCACCACGGGAATAGCCCCAGCAGTTGCTATGATAGGTCGGCGGCTGCGGGGTCGTTTAGATGTTCTACGACCAGATACTGAGGGGCGTGTGTATGATAAACAGTGTAAACAAATCGAGCGCGCTGGTGGCACAGAACGTTCAGTAAATGTAGGTGATAAGGTGTATGTTAGAGATTACACAAAAAGTAAAGATAAATGGACAGAAGGGCAGGTTAGTGGCCAAGAAGGGACATCTTCATATTCCGTCAAATTGCAAGATAGTACTGTAAAAAGGCATATTGACCAAATAATACAACCTAAGCAGGTAGCTAACAATAGATTTTCTCTATCCTGTACATCTAATCAAGAGAGTAACGAGACTACTGTCCAGGATAATGTTGATGTCCAGTCTCCCAAGGCTGCCGCCCTACCACCACCACCCCAAGATGTCGACAAAAATTCTCCTATTGATTACAGACATAGGCTACGTGCACTTCCACATAGAAAACTTAATATATAATTTATGTAAGGAGGTGTTAGGTATGATAAAATAAAACAGTTTGTGAACTACCGCTTGTGTTTCACTACGCAATACTTAACTCTATGGACGTCGGATTGATATTCCACAGGTCAAACCACAAGAGCACCACGACTTTTAGATTATCCTTATTAATATTAGGTCTTTACGTATGAAATTGAAAAAAATTCGTTTAAATTTTTTCATACAAAAGGGCAATTTCATACGTAAAGACCTAATATTAATAAGGATAATCTAAAAGTCGTGGTGCTCTTGTGGTTTGACCTGTGGAATATCAATCCGACGTCCATAGAGTTAAGTATTGCGTAGTGAAACACAAGCGGTAGTTCACAAACTGTTTTATTTTATCATACCTAACACCTCCTTACATTTGTGTTCAGTTCTTCAAAGCACACATCTGCAGTAATGCTCACCTCGTTTGGTAAGAAGCTATGATGAAATCACACCGGCGCTAGACCAACAAACAGTGACCATCACTTTTCTAGAGGTAAGTTTTCGTTTAGGGCATTGTTTAGGTGCTGAACCAGGATCCAACCAAATTACTGATCGCTTGCGGTTATCAAACAGAATCCATTTTTCATCGCAGGTATACAATGGGGTTCAAAATTCCTTTATTTGTGTGTCTGTTGAGCAGTACAAGGCACGTCTCGACGCGTACTTCGCGCTGGCGATTATTGAGTTCGTGGGGCACCTATTTGACAAGCTTTTTTACCTTGCCAATTTGACGCAAATGGACCAATATTATTTTGACGTTAACGTCGAAAGCTGCTGCTAATTCAGCCGTAGATTGTGTGTCATCAGCTTCCACAATCGCCTTTAATTCGTCAATGTCGACCAAAGTCTTCGGAGGATCGCGAAATAACAGGCGGAGCGTTGGTTTGTAGTGTTAGCTCCGTAAAAGTTGTTGACGTGCGTGCCGCTTGTGCCGCGTTGCTGCCACGACGGTACTCAATACTCATATTCCATAATTACTCGAATTTTTAACGTATCCATGATGACGAAAAAGATTGAAATGCGATGAAAATGTAACACTAATCAATAAACAAATGACTACTTTTGGAAAAAGAATTCCATGTCTTTAAAATAAAATTAATTTTAAATTAGTATTCTTAGCCAAACAAAAATTATTTTTATTTGGCCAGTACTGCAGAATGGCAATTTCATAGGTAAAGACCAATTATTATAAATGCGAAAGTAACTCTGTCTGTGTGTCGCGCTTTCATGCCAAAACTACTGAACCAATATAAATAAAATTTGGTACACAGATAGTCTAGAGCCTGAGAAAGAACATAGACTTAATGCGAAACACGGGCCGTAAGGGGTTGAAAGGGGGGATGAAAAGTTGTATGGAAGTATCGTTATTTTTAGAGCTAAAAGCTTGAAACTTATTTTTAGGCTGTTGATTCGATGTAAATAAATATGACATTCAAGGTTTTTAAAAGTTTTACCATCAACGGTGTAAAATAACAATAGGAAATAGGGCATGAAGGTTTTTATGAAAATATGTAAGGTTCCGCTCCGATTAGAAAAAAATATTTCAGTGTTAGATATCTCATTTATCGAGGAAGGCTTATAGGCTATATACCACAATAAGACCAATAGGAGTGGAGTACCAATGAAGAATGTTTAAAATCGCTTTTTTCCTTTTGAGAGCTTCGTCTATGTGTTTCTTAACCCAAAGTCATTATTCTACGCGGAAGAAGTCACGAACAGAAGCTAGTATTATTTACAATAACGTAATATAAATCTTTTTACAACATTATTAGCAACATGATAGCATTTGTACGCATTAAAATATATTTAGTTAACTGCGTATAATCTAAATAAAACCATAATGCCCATGTTCATTTAAAAAATCCCATGCATATTTGACTGGCGTTATCACGAGTAATGGCCGTACGGTACGAGTGATAACTGATACGTGTCACAGGCTAAGTTCAAACGCACACGTGCCGATTGTCATGTTATTTACCGATAACAATACCGGTTTATCAAATAATCGATGCACTAATAGGCTGCCGGCATGCTTGCAATAAAATTGATTAAATACGTTCGATGAATGTTATTTTTTCTCTTCACGAACGTAAGGTGTTTTTATCATGAGTAGTGATCATCTAGTGGCTGGAATTCGATCACATTGTTTTTTTTTAAATTTCTTATATGTAGATTATAGACGTAAGGAGCGTGAAGTACGATGAATAAAAAAATCGGCTGAGAAACAGAGGAGAAAATTCTGCTCAACTGTTTTACCTTCGTCTATATAGTTATTCAATAGCCCGTCTAATTTTTTTTTTTCGATCGACTATGTTATTGTTCTAGCAAGGTCTTCACCGGACTACTAAGGCGAGCGCTAAAGGCACTCAGCCGATTTTATTTGACAACTAGCTCAGGGGTGCACGCCACACTTCGGTAGATATATAATATATAGGTTGTAGATTTACTTTGTATCTAGATGATCAGTTTAAGCATAAAATGAATCCTTGAATGCCTTGCTAGGCCAATAGCATAGTCAGTTAGAAAAAAAAAACGGGCTGGTCACCTGATTTTAAGTGATCACCGCCGTCCATAGACACTACTGCGTTGTCAGCCTGTGTTTGGGGAGAGGGGGATGAGAGAGACTGGGGGAGGGGAGGGGAAATGGAATGAGAAGGGTGCCTCAGGCGGTCTCACTGACCGAACGAAACGCAACAATGGAAGCACTATTACTTCACGTCGGTTTTCTGTGAGACGGTGGTACTACCCCGGGCGAGCTGACCTATTCATGCTGAAACGAGTAATAGCTTCGGCGTGGCTCTACCACCTACCAACTAAGTTGAAAGATTCTATGTATTGAGAAGCAACATAATTAATTAGTTCTTTCATTACCTTTATATTATTTATATTTATTATATCGCACAGACAACTATATACTTCGATAACATATATCCCATGCACTTTACGTACATCGGATTGTAATGTATTATACCTGTACTAGATAATGTTTACTTACACGTTGTTCTGTAATTAACAAATTATATTTCCTACGAATTCCAACTAGTTCATAATAATGTAATCTTATCTTTGAGTTTTTTCTTTTATTGTGGCACGATAAAATAACAGCGAGACCTTTTGTATACTTATATAGGTTTTTAGCGTTTGACCCGTTTCATGTCAAATGACGGTTGGTCAAAGATGGTAAAGATGGTAACCATAAAGGGACTGACGCTCTCAAAAGCAGTTGCCGAAACAAACCAACAGGTGCTTGATGATAAATTTTTAACTTGAGTATAGTAGTTTGTCAGGTGGACTTAGAAAAAGCCCTGCCACCATGCCTATACCGAGTGAAAGGTTAGACACTCACAATATTCTAGGATATGACATTTTGTGACATTTCATCACATAAAATAATAATATCAAAACAAATACCAATAAACAACAAAGAGAACCGTAGGTAAAGTTTATTCTAAGACTTTGAAAAGTATGGATAATAACTTAAATAAACCTAGGTTGAATAAACGATGACAAAACCTACGAGCGGCGACTCGGAGTTAATAACTTTCAATAATAAAATTGACAATAAACCCTTTTGTTCGTTCAAACTTCGAAAAATTATCCTTTGTTAGTTGGTAGGCTTCACTTTCACTTCACCCGACGGTCATTGACACTGTGCTTTAACATAGACACTTAGAAGATTGAGTATAATTTCTGTATGTTTCTAGATAATAAGGTTAAATATTAAACACCTATTTTATTAATCGATTTAGAACGAGAATCAAGTGCAGTGTGTCCATCAAAAATATTGGTACTGTCTAAACATTCACCTGGTATAATATTAAGTGTATATAATTTAATATTTTTCACATAAAAATTATTGATTTCAACCGCGATACATGCTTTTTAGAAGAATAATTTGTTACGTAAGCCCTTGGTAACGACATTTAAAGTATCATTATGCTGTTCACAAAATATATATTTTACTACAGTTATAATAACACGAAAGCAAGAACGAAATACACGTAAATTACAAAACTTGAATGACCTTGGACGCCTTCACTAAGTTAACTACCACCATAGTAATAGTAGAAACTGCCGAGTATTTATTCGCCTATTCTTCCCACCTTATTTAAAGGCCACTCTATTTCTTAAGTGTAACGTGTAATTCTTCAAGCAAATCCTCATTTAATACAATGTTTTTTTTTATACCAAGGGACAATAAACAGGCAGACGAACCGTCTGATATTAAATGGCTACCGTTGCTTTGAATAACTACACTATCAAGGGCATCGCTGTTTTGTTGGCGACCTTGAAGAGCGTGTTTTGTTTTTAAAATACCCATGCCATAATCCTTCGGGAACACCGTGTTGGGTAAGCCATTCCATAATGCTAGCGTACAGATAATAAAGCTTCTGGAGATCCTTTCAGTTTGGTTATACTGCTGGACTTAGGTTATGTGGATGAGCAAGCAACCAGCGGTGAGTGGCACAAGTTTAGAACGGTGTATTTAAAACAATATTGGAACGTATATTACACCATGAGCCTAGTAACCGAAACAATTTTTATACCAGAACGGAGATCGAAATCAGGAACTGCCAACGCAAAAGATAAGTAAGTTAGCGTACACCAACGAACTGATTAAATAAAATCAATACTGTATATATAAAATAACTGAACGATTTCAGTAGATGCTAGAATTCCATTAGTTACAATACGATAAATGAACGTTATCATACAATCTGTTTACTAATACTGAGTGTCGTTCAGAGGTAGGAAATAGGGAAATAGGTCAGGGAACCGTTGCAGGGCAGGTAATCACATGCGCCAGTTTGAATCAAGGCCGTGACGAGGCCTGTGTGTGACATAAACGTAATTATTAATGCATTTACAAGGCCCGTTCTTAGTGTTTGTTTGATCATTTTCTATAAAAGCAATTTAGTTATGATTGTTTTTTTAATGTAGATTAATATAAGTATTTTTTTATGTCATAGCACGTAAACCGACAGGTGGGTCACCTGATGTTAAGTGATCACTACAGTCTATAGACACTTGCAACACCACCGTCCATAGACACTGGCAACACCAGGGGAGTCGCAAGTGCGTCGCCAGCCTGTGTTGGAGGAGGGAGGAAGGGAAGGGGGAATGGAGAGAAGGAAGGGGAAGGGAATTGGGTCTCCAGCGCTCTCAATGACCGAACTAAACGCAACAATGCAAGCACTGTTACTTCACGTCGGTTTTCTGTGAGACGGTGGTACTACCCCGAGCGAGCCGACCCATTCATACTGAAACCAGTAATAGCTTCAGCGTGGCTCTACCACCTACGTAATGTGTTGCTGAGTCAAAATTGAAAATATAGAAGTTAGCTATTTGTATGAATTGTAGAATTCACTGTATGATCGTAAAAATCTATGTCACATGCCTCCACTTTATCAGCAGGCTTGTGAAGAAAGTCTTAGCCGCAAATATTTCCTTTTATAAGCGTGGCAAATATTGAAATCTACACATATAAACAAAAGTTTATACACATATAAACCGATTTTAACCACACTTTCAATAGCAGATAGAGGACTTTTCAGAATTTTATCTAAATTACGTAGCTTTTCCCTTGGTGTTAAGCAATAATAAAAATTTTTAACGGAAATAAATTAAAAATAGGTAGAATTCTGATAGGGTTTAAATAAATTGCAACTTAAACAGAATACATATTCTTAATTAAAAAATAAAACAGCTCTCAGTTACTTCTTATAATACACGTAAATACAAGGTCGCAAAAACCAGGCAATAAATAATAAAATAAGCATGTAAACACAGCGTGTTACAAATTAATTTATATACATATGCTAATCTGCTGAAAGGAATTCCCTACTTATAATACACCACAATTTTCTAAATAGCAACTTATCGAGGAGAATAAAAGTTAACAGTGTCACTTATTGTAGTTTACCATTATATTAAAAAGAGCGATAGATGGCGCCTACTTTCGAATTTGATGTATTTCATACTTTATTAGTGTAACAAGATAAACATATTTGCATACGTCACTGACACCTTAAACAGTTTCAATTAAATTTAGATTTTTTTTTATATTATAGGTGGCAAACGAATAGGTCACCTGATGCTAAGTGATCACCACCGTCCATAGACATTTGTAACACCAGGGAAGTCACAAGTGCGTTGCCAGCCAGTATTTCGGGGAGGGAGGAGAAGAGGTGGGACTCCGGCGCTCTCACTGACCGAACGAAACGCACGCAAGCACTATTACTTCGTCGGTTTTGTGTGAGAGGGTGGTAGTTCCCCGGGCGACCCGGCCTATTCATGCTGACACAAGTAATAGCTTTAGCTACCACCCACTTACTATAAGTAAGTATTTTAATGCATTATCCATCGATTTTTACATATTAATACATAAAAACATAATATAAACATTGTGTTTCAATTGCGAGATGTATTTTAAACTGCATATAATATTTCCGATAAACTTTTCTTTGATACAGCATGATGCAAGTCTCTAATGAAAGTATAGATACAACTCGCTTGAATTATTTGTCTAAAAAACAGACTATTTTTAAATTAATCTTTTAATTACCATGTGGTTCGCTGTTACTCTTAACGTGATCGTCTACTGCCTTCGACCGAAACATTAGGGAATAACAGATGGATTGTAGTGAGACACTGCCAAATAAAAGCATGATAAAAATATAATGCCTAATTAGTAGCGGCATTGTTTCAGTACAATATTTGACTTTGAAACATGATGATAACACTTATCACGATCTAGACCTGATAAGTGTATAGTTATGATTTACGAACTCTACTAATTTATAGATATACATTTAGTAAAAGAGATATCTTTTGCTTTTAACATAACACGTGACTAACTTTCACGTGTATTTGCCGAATTTTAAATCAATATTATATTTCTTACAACAACAATATAGCTATAATAAATCTTCGACAATAATATTTTATATGTGGATCATTTAAATTGGAATAAATTAAATAGATTTAACTCATACTATACGTGTAACTTCGCACTTGTTAAAATGATTTAAGCGTTGCGAAAACAAAGTAGGTACTAAGTTAATTACGCGCTTGGTGAGTAGATAGATAGATATCATGACTTACCGTTTACAGTAATTTTTCTAACCAACTTGTTCATTAATTACTAATTTAAAGTCAATTTTAATATAGAATGCGCGCTAAATAGGCAATAACCAAGGTTACTACTCTCGAGTAGTCGGCAATGTAATAAAGAATCAACTATTTTCCATATTAATGGGTACGGTGGTAAATATTGGTCGATTTCGTGTCGCAACTGTACGTTACTCGATTAACAATACGCTTCATTTTAACGGGAGATTAGGCACGGAATAGAAAATAAACTTCAATATGTCCCTACAAATAATTATTAACATAGATAATAAGTAGAAACAAGGAAACACGAACGTAGGTACGGTTTATTGTGAGTGAATATTAATTACTTAACTATACTAGTATAGTATTTATTTCATGTAGACGAATTACACCTTAAAGATTTATATTTTTAACAAATAACTATAAAAGATTTCTTCATCAGTCTTATCATTTTTTATTTTTTTAAATATTATACGAGGCAAACAGACATCTAGGTCACCTGATGTTAAGTGATCACCACCGTTCCTAGACACTTGCAACACCAGGGTAGTCGCAAGTGCGTTGCCAACCTGTCTTGGGGGGTTAAGGGCAGAGGGAAGAGGGGTGGGGAGGTGGGCCTCCGGCGCTCTCATTGACCTGACGGAACGCAACAATGCAAGCACTGTTACTTCACGTCGGTTTTCTGTGAGAGGGTGGTACTACCTGAAAAGAACTGTATATATCTTCAATCTGTTATTTGTCCAGGGTGGACGAGCCGACCCATTCATGCTGAAACCAGTAATAGCTTCAGCGTAGCTCTCAGAGCTACGGAGACCCACCTCCCCTTCCCTCTCCTCTCCCCCTCTCTCCGTCCCCTTCCCCCAAACACAGGCTGGCAACACACTTTCAACTCCCCTGGTGTAGTTAGTGTCTACGGACGGTGGTGATCACTTAACATCAGGTGACCCACAAGTTCGTTTGCCAGTTATGACATTAAAAAAAAAAAGTTCTCGTCGATATGTTTGGCCGCTCTGAATATAGCATTTGGACTTGCGCGTAATATCGTCTTGAGTCTAATACATACAGAACAAAGTAAAAGCATTATTGTAGGAGTCTAAAATTGGCATTTAAGTACATATTCTTAAATGGTCTCGATGTTATACATATAATATGACCAGCTTCTGATCGCAACTTCGTTCGCGTGATATAGTTACTTCAGGCTGACGCTAACACGCATCGGTAGCTCTCAAAGACGATTTTGAAACATTCTTCTTTAGTGTTCCGCACTTATTGGTCTTATATCATCTTAAGTCTTATATATAACCTTCGTCGGTAAATGAGTTATTTAGCACTGAAAGAATTTTTCAAATCGGACCAGTAGTTCCTGAGATTAGCGCGTTCAACCAAAGAAACCCTCCAGTTTTATAACAATAGTATAGATAGATACTATCTATCTACTATAAATAGTATAGATTTTGGGGTGTAAGGGGTGTCAAATAACATCTAAGACTTGAGACATCCAAGCCAACCTCACCTGCACGTGGTGCACCCTGCTGAATAACGAACGAGGAAATATATGTATATGGCGAAAAATCCCATCATAGTGATTCGCTTCTGCGGGCCGCGTTTCGGGATCAGCCTGTGCATATCCGCTGATGGTGGTAGAGCCAGGCTGAAACTATTACTGGTTTCAACATGAATGGGTCGGCTCGCCCGGGGTAGTACCACCCTCTCATAGAAAACCGACGTGAAGTAACAGTGCTTGTATTGTTGCGTTTCGTTCGGTCAGTGAGAGCGCCGGCGGCCCACCTTCCCTCCCCTCTCTCCTCTCCCTCTCCCTCTCCCTCCCCTAACCCTTCCCCCAAAGGGTGGCAACGTGCTTGCGACTCCTCGGGTGTTGTTAGTGTCCATGGACGGTGGTGATCACTTAACAGCAGATGACCCATCTGTTCGTAGGCCACCTATGATATAAAAAAAAAAATCCAGCTTTTCACAGGCTGGCATGGCAGCGGCGACCGGCGATGGATAGTGGGTCACTCGGTGGTCGCCATTGTTTTTGGATTGTACTGTACTTACCATCAGGCATAGTGCAGGCATTTTACCGTGCTACTATAAAAAAAAGATACGTATTTTTACCTAAGATGTTCTAGAGCGATCATTATATTCAGAGCGATTAACAACTTTGGCCTGAATTATCAACAATAATCAAATTTTAACATAGTAACGACAGTGCTGCTTCTTATACGTAATAGATGCTTGTATTACGAGTAAAAGATTTTAATGTTACATTATGGCTACTATATAATCCGATTTTTTCATTTTGAAGTTAGCAGTTATGCCTACTTACAAAACAAATATTAAAATAATAGCTGTGATAAAATAATGAATATATTGTAATTCAATGGACGTCTTGAACTTTCTCCCACAGTTGGATAACCAACAGTATCACATAATCAGCAGATGTCAGTATCGCCCTTCCGCATACACACAATACAATAACAGGTTTAATTATTGATTCCTTAAAATACAAAAATATAAGTTGACCCGGGTGCAGCTGATTTTATAAAGGGCGTTCCCCTTCGTTGTGTTTGAACGTCATGAGTCATAAGCGATTTATTTTAATATCTTATCTTATTTTAACTCAATAAATCTATAAATAGCAAAGATATCATAGAATACGCAAATAAAGTGATTCAATTATTTATATATTATCAGTTGTATAAAATACATTATAAAATAACAATGAACACATAAAACAATTGATGTTGAGAACTATAAACTCGAATACAGTTTGACAATTCACCATGAAAATTCGCATATCTGAGGATTTTATTTTAACTTTGATGCCTTCCTACTAATTGCTATGTAACGAGAATACGTTTGAAGACATAGTTTTGATACAATATTTAATTACAATCTTCTGCAGAAACGCAGAAACCGGTAATTATATATATAAGAAGAATGTAAATAAATCTAAAGTGTCTGTATTCAGATTTTTATGAAAAAAAAATTTGCAGGTGTCTTGGAATAAGTAATTAAATAAATTTCAATCATTCTTAGAAATGTCTCTCTGTCTGTTTATTTAAACTATCTACTAAAGTGCTGCGTTTACGATAAAACCTCACAAAAAATCATAAAGCATATCGTCGAGTAATATTTAGTCTTGGTTTCATTAAAATCGGCTCATTCTATCAAAAGTTATTGTAATTTTAATGCCGAAGCTACTCAAGTACGAGAGAAAGGTAGATAAGTTAATGGACTTAATATATTGAGATGATTTATTGTTTATATACTGTTTTGTACATTAGGTTCCACGCGGTCGGAGTCGCGACTCGCAGGCATAGCTAGTTATAATTAAGAATGCGTGTTGAGTTGAAAACATGTCACTATCATATTGTCGAAGAATAAAATACATAAGTAACAATTGAATGTTACTAAAATTAATGTTTATTAAATAAATTTTCTTTTGAATTAATTTATTAATTATTATCAAACACTCGTCTTTGAGACATCGTGAAATAGAAATAATAAGCAATGTATTGTTAAACAAATACTGATTTAATTATTTTCATTCAACGCCTTACGCTTATAGCTCGTACCAACACAGCATGCGACGTAACAATTACATAAAAATGGCGTTCACATCACGCCGCCCGTCGGCCGCGTTTCCTCGTCGATCGTGTAAACTTTCACGAAATCAAACAAAGAAATAGCGAAGTGGCTCATTTGCATCATTCCCACGCGGACAATAGAATGACCCAATCTGTTTGGCAACTACAAATGATATGTTACCAGAGAATCTATGGTCACGGTCCGAGTATCGTTTGTTGTATGGCCGAACAAATTGAAACTCTACTTAAGATTTATTCTCATGACTTGAGGACAAACTTTACTTATATATATAAGTAGCATTAGCAACTAAAATCAATAGGTACTACTCGTCTCATAGCAAATAAAGAATAATCATTAGTGTCTATCGTTTTAATATGAAACAAACTCCGATTATGAGCGTCAAATTTAATAATCAGTTTTATAATCAGTTGTAGAATAATCTTTGATCAATATTTTGTTTATGTTTCTTATTTTGTATACATTCCTGATATTTAACAAACACAAGCAAGTGTATTTTAATGTTTTTTGTGATTTTAATAATGTAATGAGTTTAATATTTATTCTATAAATTAGGTTATATTAGGACCATAAAGTAAAACAAAGATTTTTAGCAAAACAATAAAAGGAAAAGATGTTACCTACTCAATTGCATGGCAAATTGATAATTGTTACAGGGTACAAAAAAAGTGTTTCTACTCGAAATTACTCCGTCCTATTTGTATTTTTATCTCATTTTCTCCATCAGTAACTACCCACGGATAACGTTGTGATCTCCACCTACAGACTTTGTTTAAATCGGAATAATGATTTGTGACATTTTTCGTGCAACAACGATCGTAAATAAACAGAATGTTTTTTGTTCGCTGACATTTGAGGATTAACTAATATGAACTTTACCCTTGACTTCATAACGAAAATAGCTCCCTAACTTCAAGAAAAAATATACGTAGGACGAAGTTTTTAACATTATATTTCTTATTCATAATTTAGTATTTATATACTTCTATTGGTATTATTGTTTAGATCAGCGGTTCTCGACCTTTTTTTTTATCAAGCGGCACAGTAACATTAACGGCATCATTACATATTTACATTTAAATTTTCTAGTAGAAAATAATAAAAAAGATATCGTACTTGTAAATCTTGCGACACACTTGACAGGTGCTTGCGACACACCAATTTGTTGAGACACGTTGGTTGAGAACCAGTGGTTTAATTGACTTTATATGTAAAATATACTAGTATTCGCCCGCGACTGTGTCTGCGTTATTATGAAATATAAATGAATAACAATAGAGTATATATATAGTTTATCGTTCGTTTAACAGGGAGTTACAATAAAACGGATAGCTTAAAAATCCTTCTCCATTAAGAAAACTTATATACGTCATCTTCCATGGTTATTGGTCAAAAAGTGTGGGAATCGCAGACATACAAACTCAAATACCCATTGTTATATGTAGTATATGTAACTATATCTTCCACCTCTCTTTCTCAACCTATTTTATTTATCTTTTTAATAGACATAGACGAACCTTAGTATTACCAATAAACAATTTCTTAGTATTGAAACTTAAAATATAATGAATTCTATATAAATATCTAATAATGAATTCATATAAATATGGGAAATAAAACAGTACAACACGTTTTTATCCTTTATTTGTGAACGAGTTTACTTTTTTTTATTAATCATTAGCTGTTAACGAGCTTTAATGATTATCGTCAATAAAATAAAAAAAACAGTTACAAAAATTAATGAATTATTGTCAAATTTCGTTCATTTTATGTGAGAAAAAGTTTCGTTATAAAATCATAACAAACTAGATTTCGACAACAACGACTCTACTATATCTAAGATCCATGACCTGGTAAATTAAAAAAAATGATCAAAATCGGTTAATCCAGTTAGAAAGAAAAGAATTACGAACACTGTTTAAAACCTATTCGCGACAGATGTAAATACTTCCCGTGAATACTCGTAGAGATACCCCTTCTAGTAATGTAGTTCTTGGTAATTATAGTTGATTAAAATGAACCACCATGAAAAAAATGACGATTCGTGATCATATGATCTTTTAGACTATTGAATCTTGAATCTGTTTATTGAACGGCTTGCGGCTTCGTTGCGTTTTACGTTATTTCAAACCAAGAACGCATCTAACAGCGCTCCCTAAAACAATTTTTTTTTTTTCGAATTGACTATGCTATTGACCTAGCAAGGTCTTAACAGCTTCACCGGACTACTAAGGCGAGCGCTTAAGGCACTCAGCCGATTTTATTTGACAACTAGCTCAAAGGTGCACGGCACACCTCGGCTTGGGTTGTTGCCTGATACATGCCATTCGCGACCTATCTGAGCTAACCTAAGCTGAGCAGCTCCCATTCATACATATATGAGCCGTTGAAACATATATGTGTACCAGGCGATAAATAAAACAAAATAAGAAATAACCACGCGACTCCTTAATGTTTTTCCTGTTTAATTAAAGCACTTACAATATTTCTTAGAACGTGCCTTCATAGTTATTTATACATTTTAATAAGAAACAAAAATGTTAAATGTTAATTCTCTAAAATTAAATTTTCACACAATTCGGCTTTCATAGAACTAGTTATTCCAATAAATGGTTTAATTTTGGGAGTAAAATTGAATAGCAAATTTATTTAGTCCAAGAACGATTTTACTTTCAGTGATCTTGACTAGAAATAAAAATTAATGAGAATAGCCTCAAAGTTTATAATATTGATAAAAAATGATTTTAAGAAAAATAAGAAAAATGTTTTTTCAGGTATGTGGGCATGTCCATAATTTAACGACATCTTTATCTCTAAATTCAAACTGACAATAATAATACTGATTGAGTAGAAAATGTGTCACGGTGTCCTTTATTTTATTATTATTATTTAGATTACATACATATGTTTGTTAGTTTGTTTAGATGAAATTATGCAAACTGAATTAGTACCAGTTCTTTTAGACCTACGTCTTTGCAATTTTTCATGTTTGTTCAGTCCTGATGACAATACACGAAAATTAAATAAAAACAAAATGAGAAATTTCAAAATGGCCGCCATACACATTGATAAAAACACCGATTAAGCTTTTTAGTCTATTTGTATAAAAGGCTGCTTTTATAAATATATTTTAAATTCTAGCTGAAAACGAAGAACCGGACGCTTTTAAAAAAAATGTATTCACCAATTATAAAATTGCGAGACCATGAACAATTATAGAATTACGCTTTAAAAACAATTGTAAGTACGACAACGTGCACGTTACTTACAGTAACATTTAACTTATACATTACATATACTAACAGTGTGCGAAATGAGGTTTATAATCAGCAACATATTTGTAACCTTAAACCACCATATAACTACCTCAGTGCTCACTTACATAGTATAAGGAACTAATGAAACAATGACTTCAAGATGTTATTATAATGATATAATATGCCCATATAGTCAATAAGTAATACGTTTATAATCTAATATCTTATTATAAAGACCCCTTCTATCTTCATAATTACTACTAATAATTATAATGTCAAATTTAAAACAATGAATGAGCTGACTTCTTGAAATCTTGCATAAATATAACTCAAGATATGAGACTCTATATCTGTCTAAGCAGTTTTTAATATTCGACAATTTAAATAGTGCTTATTGAACTCGATACAGTATTCTTATATGTTACTATGGTGATTGAGTTACTTAGAGGAGAGGAAAGCGCGGTTATTAAAAAAATATTGCCGACAAAATTACCAAAAAAATAATGTAATTCAAATTACATACATAGATACAGATATATGAATTTCAATTATATTTATTCTTGGAGTCCAGTACAACGCACGTCTTATGCACATATTTACAGTGAACAACATATTTTTTACTAAATTTCATGCGGACGAGGTCTCATGTAAAATCTAAAATAATAATAACCTAAATTACTTTCTATAAGGTCAGCTATCTGCCAGTGAAAGTCTCTTGAAAATCGATCCAACTGTTTCGGAGATAGCATTACGGACGGAACCGCGATTAACAGCTAGTCTAAATTAAAATAGATTACATTATTTCTTATAATGTCCGATATTTGCCGATGAAAGTCCCGTAAAAATTGGTCGAACGGTTTCGGAGATACCACCGAGGGCGAAGCCACGATTAACGGCTAGTCTAAATTAAACCAAACTGTCAAAATCGTTCCAGTTGGGAGATTAACCGGAACAAACAGACAGACAAACAGACTGTCAAAAATTCATACACAATCAGACATTTTTTTTTAATGATTTACATACAATTTACAATTATATACGATTTATTTATTAGAAACACGTTGCAAATATATATATCATAAACTATCTTAATCCTGTGTTTTTTACAAATATAAACATAATGCTCTGAATAAGTTATTAAAAATAAATAAAGTTGGTTAACCATCAAAAATATAAAACAAGCAATAATCCACAATAGTTCACAAAATGCGAATAGTAAGTACAAAAGGCTGAGCGAGCAGGTCGCTGTGAGTCCCGTTGCGCGGGAGTCGAGTCGGACTAACGGGCTTCGGCTAATGAGAACGGAGCGGCTCAGTTATGCAGATGTTCAGCGTGCACGACTGGTGGAAGCTTACATCTAGCTCGTATATTACCTGCTTAGTACAACCAGGTAATATAATTACAGTTACATAGGCTACCTGCGATTTTGTTAAATTAGAACATCGAACATAGCAATCGTGAATCTCCGGTATTTCATATTTATCGTTAGACTTTTCTTTTAGTACAAAATATAATAGAAGTTTTGAGACACTGTTTAGTTGTAATTTTGTATGTAGATTTAGCTACTTATATATATAGTTCTATTCCAAAAAAATATACTGCTTAAATGTCTTGCAACCTTGAGATCACAATGTGCTGAATAATTATCTTTATTTACCTTGTTTTTTTTTTGGATACTGGTAGTAAAATCCATTTCTTTACATTAGTTGATCATGTTAGGTTGTGTACAAAAAGTAATTAATTTGTATTTATACTAATATTATAATAGCTGGAGGGTTTGTTTGTTTGGTTGAATGTGCTAATCTCAGGTAATACTAGTCCGATTTGAAAAATTCTTTCAGTGTTAGATAAGTCACTTATCGAGGAAGGCTATAGGTTGTATATCATCACGATAACACCAATAGGAGCGGAGCACCAACGAAGAATGTTTCTAAATCGGGGTGATTTTTCTTTATGAGAGCTTCCGCTGCGTGCTAGTGTTAATTGTTTTTCGACTGACTTATACTATACTATTGACCGTTATTGAGGTCTTCACAGCTTCACTGGACTACCGTGTTAACCCAAAGTAACTATTCCACGCAGATGAAGTCGCGGACAGACGCTAGTTACTAATAACTAGCTTTTGGCCTCGGCTTCGCTTACGTAATGTAGATTACTTTACCTATCATCCCTCAGGAAAAGTAAATTTAACGAGATGAAAACTACATCATTAAAGCGTAACAAATAAACTTACATTCGCATTTACAATATTAATAAGTATTTTCTGTTATTTCGTTCAAAGTGTCTCTTTTATACTTTTCATACAGATAACTAGATCTGAGGCGTCAAGATTTTATTCAATTCTTAAACTCTATAAATTATTTTGTGAAGAGGACTGCTACAAAATATGTAGGTATGTTTATCAGTAAAGTAGCTTTATATTGACAGATCATTTTAGTCCACGTTTTTCACACCGTGATAGGTAAATCGTAGGCGGCTTGATACCGTCCCACCGGGCGCGACACGCCGGCGTCGGCGCCGTCGAATCACCGACGCGCATCGTGAGGTAACATGTTACGTTGAACAAGTCCGTCACCACCTTCACGGCTTGCTACCTCTTAACCGGCCCTTTTTTCGGTATAAGTTACATATCCACTATTAACATATTATACTTCTTGGCAAAACTAGTTCGGTGCCACAGGAAAGGTAGGATAACAAAGTTTTTCCGACATAATGAAGGAAAAAAAATCCAACCACGTCATGTAACTTTGATGATTTTTAATTGTTAAATACAATGCTTATAATTTGTATTTCAAATTAACAAATGTAATAGGTGAAATCCACCTAATGTTTAAATGCAATTCTCGAAAATGTTTCTTTGTTTTTTTTTTTATATACCACAGATATGCAATACTTTGAATAAAATGAAATAATTGCAATTTTATTGTACGTTTTTGTGCATTTCCTAAATTCCATAAAAATAATTATTAATATTTTTTATAACATAAATTTATTCTTACTTGTTATTTTAAACTACTTTTTTTTATTGCGGTAGTCCGGTGAAGCTGTTAAGACGTTGCTAGGTCAATAGCGTAGTCAGTCGGCAAAAAAAAAATATTACCAAATTTCACGTTATATTACATTTTTTTTTCGAACTGACTACGCTATTGACCTAGCAAGGTCTTAATTGCTTTACTGTACTACTAGCTCATTATTAGTTTCCGCTTTAGTTCGTTTATTCCGATAAACTGTGTTTTTAAATCTTCTAAACTTAAAGTAATTATGTACCTCTTCCAGCTTAATTCCACAAATACTTGTTATTCACGAAACATTGAAGATCATACAAAGCAAAACAAAGGTGGGAACAACACGTCTCCAGTTCGCCCCTCTGTGTCAATCAGGGTTGACAAATTATTCAGAAACAAATATTTAAGCAAAAGGATTCTAATAAAATAAAATATTTTTACATAAAATTAAAAAGAGATCAAGAACAAGTTCAGTGGCACTTTTCACTAATATTTATACATAAAATTTAAATGTACGTAATCCTACAAAGTCTTGACAGATTTTAACTATTTTTTTGTACTAAGGAGGTCACCTGGACGGTACTTATTTGGATTCGGTGAGTGGCTCTGTTGTCGAAATCCAAAACTATATAAAAAATTTGACCAATTTTTCTTTTTAATTTGTCATATAGCAAAAACAGTTACAAATTTGCACTTCTGAGTTTTTTAGATTCTTAATTAATGAAGATCAGCGATCATGCAAGACAGCGTATGCCTATTAGATAAACTAGTACTTTAATAACATTAAACTGAAAACGTATTTAATCGCTATACTTTTTTTTTAAAAGAAGAAGTTGGAAAAACTTTTTGTTTAGTGTTCGACCTTAGATTACTATTACACACGTAAAGTTTATAGGTTTCGATGTTTGAAGGAGATATCTAAATAATACCTCAAAACTCAGTTTCAATTCTGTAAATTTATGCAATGATAGAACGCTGTGTTCATTCTGGTGATTCTGGTAATATGCTTATTTTTGTACTTTATTTAACGCGTACGAAGGCGTGGATAATTAATAAGTACCATAGAAAACAGGGTGTGTCATAAAGAGACACGATAGAAGTGAAACTTTTGTTATTACAAGGAATAATTTTAACTAAAAAAAATACAAAAAAAAACCCAACGTCTCGCGGTATTCCCAGGCGGTCACGCATCAAAATATTGCTCGCGCCCGACGCTGCTTAACGTCGGTGATCGGACGAGAACCGGTGTTGTCAACACTCTACCCGACACGGTGCTTAACTCCACCACTTTTCGTCAAACAAAAAGGTTGCCGAACAAAATTTCAAGGTCCTCCCATAAGAAAATTCAATTCAAAAGTATAAACTAATTAAACGTGAAAAGGTAGTTTACTCTGTATTGATTTAATTTATATCCGAGATATTTCCCAAAGTATTTAAACCTTAGTTATTATTATTCATATACATATATTTATTACAATATTATTTGTAAGAAGAACGTGGTTGTTATAGCAAATATATATTTTCTATGCCGTGAGCGTAACTTAAGTATAGAAAAGAAAACACACCGAAGAACAAAATTTGTCTACAGTATTGTGACAAGACCGCTTATTCAAATAAATCAACACCATACACCAAATGCAAGTGTGATAAGGTTACGTGTGACATGTTTTGGAATAGCACATTTTATTTACATCAAACAGAGCGTCAGGATGATTGTACCCGTCTTATGATAGATACCATCTTGCTTATGCTGGTAAACTTGTCAGAGTAACTCAAGAAGTCTCTCAGCCAGGATCAGCACTGTTTGCACTATACACTTGTATAGGTTATATCCATCCAATGCTTACATGCTGACACTACGGCTCCGACGATTGTTATCTACTTTTTTTATCTTTATTTTTTTAAGTTCTTCTTCCATTCTATTTTTGGCAACCAGTCTTCTAGTAGACTATTACTGCCATTGTCAAGTGAGTATCGATATTACAAGTTTCTTGATATAATTACAATTAACTAACAAGATGGTGGCCATCTTGTTAGAACTTTCCATGGAGTTTTTGCGGCGTCTCAGAATTCATGGTCCGTGGTATTATTTTCCATTAACTTCACTTATCCACAATACACAAACTATATTACATAAAACGCCACCAATTTTACACAATATAGAGTCAAATAATACAAGATTATGGATAAAAAATAAAATCGACTACATGACAGACCAATTTTTTTTTCAAACTGACCATGCTGGCAAGGTCTTAACAGCTTCACCGGACTACTATGACAGACCAAGATCTCGCCAAAAACTCAAGGTTATCTACTTAGTGATGATGTGAATGAAAAGAGCGTACTGATATTTTTAAATACAATTGCAGCTTAAAAGACGTTACAAATGATACACTATTAATAAAAATAATCGATGAATCGATACATATCATGATTCATTATTAGGAAATAACGGACAGCCCTAATTTTAGTGTAACATGGCGAACTGATCTGCGCACGGGATCGGCGCGCAAGGTATGCTTTCAGTGACTAATCGCTCAACCATTCTCGGTTCAACGTTTACTAGTCAACTTGTCTCTCTGTATTTTGGACGAGATATTTAATTGAGCAATCGAGGAGTGGCAGTCGACAAAAGGGGATTTATGTGATTGAAGTTAACATATTTTTGTTTATACACGGTGTGTGTATTTCACTCGATCCTTAATAATGTTATAAACGTGATTTTGTTTGTTTATTACGTTTTCTCACCTTAACTATTCCGATTCCGATGATGATCGCCATCATTAAATTTTGTATATATACGTTATCAGGGGTACATAAAAGGAGTTAGGGTATCTTTAGTCCCGAAAAAACTTATAGTTCCCAAGGATAGGTTAAAACATTAACGAATGAGTTTAAATTTTTGAAGGTGGCAGTTAGCCATGCCGGGTTTAGCAAAAGCCCTACCACCATTCTGTGACTTAATAATGATGTTTTCGCGCGAATACACTACATTATTCCATTTTTTAAGCCAAAGAGCACCAACAGGCAGATGGCCCACCTAACGGTATATAGTTTCATCGCCTATAGACAACTGGAACACCAAGAGCATTATCATTGTACTGCCAACCTTGAAGAGTGTTTATTTTTCATAGTAGGCAAACGAACAGGTCACCTGAAGTGATCACCACCGTAAATAGCCATTTGCAACACCAGAGGAGTTGTCAGCCAAGTGCGTTGTCAGCCTGCGTTTGGGGAAGGCGAGGGAAAGGGAGAGGAGGTGGGCCTCTGGCACTCCCACTGAACAGCGATCTGCCCCAAGTGAGCCGACCCTATTCACGCTGAAACCAGTAATAGCTTCAGCGTGGCTCTACCACCTACTTCAGTCCCGTTTTAACGAGTCTTGTGTCACAGCCCTGAGGAAACCCATTCCCCAGCGCTAGTGTGAGCGTAATTAGGTAAGGTTTAAAAATGTGCGGGTGAGCAGTTAATTAGCGGCAGAAGATACGAGTTAGAAACGGCGTAGCGGCTGCCACCATATCGAAGAGTTTCGCAGAGCACTCCCCATGGTACATGCATGGTAAGCATAGGTACATGTAGATGTTGACCGCATGTTAATTCGGCTTCGTCTCAAGAACCTCTTCTTGATTCTTCATTCCACTTGAAATCATTTTGTTTGTGTATCTTTCAAATTTATTAACGCAAGCGCTATACATCGATCATGTTAATGTACAGATCGGTATTAACATATATTTTGTAAATAATAATTTTAAATAAAATACGATAGTTTACTTATAATATAAATTGAAAAGGCGGTTAAATATCGAACGTTTTATTTGTAACGGCCTTGAAAGGCGTTCAAACGCAAACACGAGTATTGGCAACCGTAACGAATGTCAAATGAATGTATAAACAATAATTGAGCCGTAGACACTCGATATATCGAGCAGATATCGGACTAACGCCCCTACCATTTTATCGATTTTTAAAAGGCAGCGATATAACTATACGAAAATTAACATTCAGTCTGTCTTATCGAGCTCAGATCTGTGATGCGGATTGTCGGGATTTTGATTTTTAATTAATTCAGAAACAACATTTATGTAACCAAGCAACGATGTGATTTATAAAGTTTTGATGTAATCGTACGACGTGACTTGTCTTAAAGGTTGACATGTTTTTTTTTCGTATTTTATAGCTAAAACTAAGTTGCGTAACATTTTTTTTTGAATATACGTGAATCTCAGTTATTACCCAGCTTCGTAATTAATATTAATAAATTAATAACATTTGATAATTGTGGAAGAGTTTTTTTTATTCTCTTTATATGTGTATATAAAAACGATGTTCGTATATCAATCTAAGAATGATAAACAAGAACACCATTTGACTGATCGTCATTTAAACAACTTCACCTACATTATTGTATGGAGATAATTATGTACTGCCATTGTGATTCGTCACTAGATGGCGCTAGGCTATATTGTAGCTATTATTAGTAAATGTAACATTATAGTTTAATAAAATACAAATTTAATACGCAGGCGGTTACTCATTTTCTTTATAAACAAATTGTACAAAGTAGTACACGAATTATATATATAGATTATATAGAAATAAAAAATTAAAAGGTTTTTTTAATAAGAGAATAATTATATCTTCCCTTCTGAATGCTAAATCTTATCACCCGCTATTGGAATGTCTCATATTTGAATACCAAATCATATATAGCACAAACTTGAAATGAAGGGAAAATGGTTCATTGGTTCAGACGACAACTTTATCGACGTAAGTTCGAATTCTTGTAATGCGGACTTTATTATTACGATAATAGTAATTATCTTTGAAAGAAAATACCTTGATTAACCTATAGAGTTGAAAATCTGACACCAATCACGTACAGTTGTATTCCATCAACCGCACTTAAGAGCAGTCTAACTCTCCATTTAGCGAATTTACCATCGTGGGTCATATCAATATTTAAAATTGTATAAGATTGGGGTCAAATGCAAAATCAAATTTACAAAGTATAAAAAATTACATTATTCCACATGACTGGCTTTATTTATTTGTTTTGTATACTTCTATCCATAAGTAAATGTTTCATCAAATAAAAATAATTAAAAACCAGCAGGCAGTCTGAGCAACAAATAGCTACTGAAAAAAATTAATGCCGTTCAAATAGATTACGTACATCGAATCGCGACGTTATAAATTCAAACCAAATTAGGAAACAGATTCCGTAGTAGCGGTAATTGTCGATTGCACCGGCCAAATGGTGAAATGAAAGTAACAATCGCTTTATGAAACGTCTTGGTGGAAGGTAATCTAATCGAGCTGGTCGATATTACACAACAATGAGCTGGTCTCTGAACAACCTACCACTAATCACCTGTTCCAACTGTTATCGGTAGTACTTATATATTAACTGGATTCTACGAACCAAAATAATTATCAACAGAATCTGAATAACTTAGACGGAATCAAAACATGTTTTATTGTCACACTCTCCTCTGTCAGCTGTCATCTCAGTAATAACTCCTTTTACCATATAATTCTTCACAAAATTCATCGATACTTTCTTTGGACTTCCTCTTCTCTTATATCCGTCCATCTTCGTACTTAAAATTTTTCTGGTTAGATGAGTTTCATCTCTCCTCATGGAATACTCATACCGTGCTAACCAATTTTTCTTCAACTTCTTTTCTCTCTGCAACTCTTCAATTCCAAATACGATCCGTTATGGTAATACCACAAAGTAATATTAATAATCACATCTGATCGATAGAAAATACACAAAGACAGTACAACTAGTAGCAACATAATCTTGGGTTTAATTTCTGCGATTATGTAACTACAAACGATGTCGATGAAGCGATGATCGTCGGATACCGTGGCCATTGACGTAATTTTGAATCCTTTCGGCGAATGAAAACTTTTTGGTGCAACACATGTATGATGCCTTTTCTCTATTGCCCATCTGGCCAGCTACAATACTCGAGTGAAAAACCTATCGCCAAGCACCTGTAGCTGTGTCATGGCAGTTGTAGTTCAAAGCTAGAATTCCACGAAGCTAAGCACGTTATTACAATAGGCCATTTTTTTTTTTAAATGTAGCACGGCAAAATGACTGGTAAACACAGTACAATCCAAAAACAATGGCTACCACCGAGTGAGACACTATTCATCGCCGGTCGCCGCTGTCATGCCGGCCAGCGAAGAGCGGGATATGCACAGGCTGATCCCGAAATGCGACCCGCAGAAGCGAATCACTATGACGAGCTTTTTCCCCATATACATGGTGGTTGCGACCCAGTCGGGCTGTAAAACCGCACCGCTTTCGCTATTGTCTCGTTCGTTATTCAGCACATCAATGTGATTTTACGGTTCTGCCCAAATCATCGGTACACTATACTTTAAATGATTATGTTTGCCGTTTGCCCACTGTCTTAAATGTCCATTACACAACTTGCATACAATGTTTTTTTTTTTTTCTTATCTGCAGACTCTCGGTCCGCACCATTTTTTTGCTAAAGTTTTATTTAATATGTATGTTAAAAATCGTATTTGTGAGCATCTATTGGGTAGTTTTTTTTTTTTATATATATATATGTTTATTTAACTGTTTTTGACGTTATTGCCTTTATGGCGGTTTCATACCGGTCCCCTATCGCCATCTTTAAGTTATAATCCACAATATGCCGCGCCGGAGCGTCCATGGCCCGATGGATGAACCTACTAACCGCGTCATCAGTCACGTCGGTATAGTAGACACAGGTGTGAGTGTGTCTGGATATTGCCACTATAGCATGTGAAACACTATAATTTCGACACCCCTTACACCCCTAGTTACTTAATAACATTTGAGATTGTGGTCATATATTAAAATCTATAAAATGTTAAAAAGCAATTGTAACACTAAGGCCGTGCTAACGTAATTTTCATTTGTCTTCCTAATTTAATAAGCAGAGATTTAGCGACTGGAGATTTTCAAAGTGTCAGAGATGTTGTCAAATTTCACTATGACTACTATAAGGTACTGTGCAGTAACTTTTTCATGCTCGAATATAAAAAAAATGTATATACCGAAAATACAGTTCCTTTAAGCCTGAATCGAAACAATTAAAAATCGATACTGAATTTTTCGTAGATACTAGACAACTTACGTTTTGGATTCAATTGAACCTTTGCAATTTTTTTAAAGGCCAACATAACGACGGGAGTTAACTAGTAATCATACATATTAATACAACTAAACGAATAATGAGTTACACTGGGCATGTTTACAAAACACAAGCCGTGAAGTGAACAATAACCGACACTACGATATCTAAGTATATTTCAAAAGAATAATCCATGATGATACATTATTATTGTTACCATAAAAAGACATTGACTGTTTTCGGATAATCTTTCTCATTTTTTCCAGCTATGACTACTGTAGGAATGCATTCAAAAAGACTCAAGTAACACTTTCAGTTCTTGCCGTGACAAATAAGATCGATTTAACAATAGAAAGGCATTTACTTTCTTATTATCTACAATTATGATTAGCCGTTTCAGGAGCGAGTATGAAATCGTGCAATGTATTTTTAAATAAAGTATCTTACTAACTTTCTCCGTTTGTTTTGATGTAAGAATCACCGGGCAGTGAGACGAGGCCACGTGCAACAATAACACGCGTTGCCATATACTGTCTACTGTGGTGAGGAAATGATCATTGTAACGTCGTCTTAAAAACAATTTCAAAGTTTCAAAAGTGATGTGGGCGACATACTTTTGCTACTATAATTATAAAGTGTTCGACGTGTTCAGATATGATATTTTAATTTGTGTAACTAATTTGTTTTAATAACTGTAATCGATCAATGAGAGCGTTGTCGTATAACCCCACAACGAGCTGCAACATTTGGTATAGAAAAATATCGTGAAGAAAGCATAGTTTGGTTATAGGATTTTTGTAAGGTTTCCTGACTAATAGCCACCACCCTCAGATGATAAATATATCGCTCTACAAGAGTGTCCCAGCAGATGCTTTTTTTTTTGACATGACTACACTATTGCCTTAGCAATGTCTTAACAGCTTCACCGGACTACTAAGGCGAGCGCTTAAGGCACTCAGCCGATTTTATTTGACAACTAGCACAAGAGTGCACGGCACACCTCGGCTTGGGCTGTTGTCTGATACATGCAATTCGCGACCTATCTGAGCTTACTTAACTATTCATACATATATGAGTTGTTGAAACATATATGTGTACCAGGCATACATAACTCAACAACTCTTATATATATTTCTTATCGGATCCCAGCAGATGCTCTTCAGAGCAAATCCTTCTTTATGTTTAGTGTATCTATGATCTTACAATACATTACCATTTAACATCAAATGAGATTGTACTTAAACATTAAAACCTATACGGTGTTATTACAAAAAAGTTAAATACTTGCTTTAAAAAGGTTTCGAATTAAATGCACCGCGCTCGCTCGAGGCAAGTTCGCGTTTTTCGCAAGTCTAACCTCCTTATACCTCTTTCGCTGGGGAGCAGGAACTGCCTACGGCACTGCGTCTGCTCACCCGGCAGGTGCCGGCTCCTCATAAGGGGCCCCTTCGACGTCCCACGTCACGTCGCCCGCAGGCCCTTTACGGCGGCATTAGATCGTCTCCGAGCCGTCGCCGCCGTGTTCGTCGGCCGCGGAAGATGAGCCTGGTGGTCTGCTCCCCCTCCCTCTCCGCCGCCTCCGTAGAGAGCATAACTGCCTCGCAGTATGAAGCGACGGAGTTCCACCCGGTCTCGCTCTCAACCATCTTACAGACGACAGTCGAGCGCGAGAGATCCGGGCCTATGGCCGCGACGAGCTCGCGGCGTGGCACGTCCCAGACGAGACAAACTGCTAATGTGTGCTGCGCGTTGTCCATCGCGCAACCACAATGATGGTACCCTTCCGCTGGCTCCCAACCTATACGACACAGGTAGCTCGCGAAGCTACCGTGCCCCGAGAGCACCTGTGTCAGCCGGAAGCTTAGGGTGCCACTCCGCCTGGTGAGCCATTCGGCCATGACCGGCCGAACGGCTTCAATAGTTGCCACGCCTGAGCTCGGCCGCTCAAGGCGTCGGTGACATTCGTCGACCACTAGGACCTGGTGGCGCTGTGATCTCAGCGCCTCGATTTCCCGGGGCGCCAGTCGTCGTCCTCGCTCCAGCGCTTCCACGCGTATATGGTAAGTCTAACCTAACGTAACCAAAGCGAGACAAAAGAGTAAGATGGCGACCATTCAGCGACCGCGGTGCATATAATTGGAAACCTTTTTAAAGTAAGTATTCAATACCTATTTAACTTTTTTATAATAACACCGATAGAGTTTAAAAAGTAAGTAACATGACATTATGACAACACTGTATCTGATGATAAGCACAGTACAATTTTAAAATAATGGCGATCAACGAAAGATCGTTAAATATCTCCATAAGTATGGAGGTTTAAGGCTAATCGGATACAAATCTCTACCACTCCGCTTTTTGAAGTATTTGACGACAAGCCTAAAGTTCAGTCTACCAACATAACAAACATTGATTCTATCAAATTTTACTATCAAGTTTATACCTAAACTAAGTACGTATAAGTCATTATTTAGATATCAAATTAGATTCCTTCACCCGGGAAACGATTCGAAAATATATAAACTACCAAAGGTAAAACGCCCGTCTCCAAATCATTACGTAAACATTGGATTGTCAAAATGTCGCAAGCGTAGATCACGTAGGCAGCGCTTCTCGCAGCGGACGACGCAACCGGCAGACGGCTGGGAAAGCGCCATAATTCTACCAATCACACGGGAATCTAAACTATGTAATATTTCAATAGTTCCTAGCAAAATAATTGCGATTCCTCAATCGCATAATACGCTATGATTAACAGACTTACAGACTTGTTTACGACAGTGGAATTGGGTTTGTCCCCTTCCTCTGCCTATGTGGATTCAGACATATTGTAATTATAGCAGTCATAAAAATCATCTGTAATGTTTTCGTAGCTCATGAGCTATATGACATGTCATAGCATCATTACATAGTATAAAACAAAGTCCCCTACTGCGTCTGTCTGTCTGTCTGTCTGTTCGCGATAAACTCAAAAACTACTGAACGGATCTCTATGCGGCTTTCGCCAGTGGATAAAGTGATTCACGAGGAACGTTTTGGTATTTAATTTGTCCCGGATTTTTTTATAATCAGGGCGGGACAACGTCTGCCGTGTCCGCTAGTTGTTATTAAATACATCTGCATACTACGAGTTTTGAAATTATATAATTATAGTAATCTTGTAAGAGGATACAAAGGAAGAATTTAATATTATATTCTTATATATAAGTTACCTTACAATTGTAATTATAATAATAAATGGTAGGATTAACTTTTGCGGTTACATTATCACAGCATAATTTAAATACATAATTATTTCATATAATTAATAATATAAGTTCATCAGTCATAGAAACTATATAAGTAACTTCAAACAAACAACTTCATTTTTGTTGCGTGTAGTTTTAAAACTTATATCTTTCTAAATATTCCTTGAAACGCTATTCTCTAAAGGACAATGTTAATATATATTAAATGCTCAATATAACTAAATTAATTAATTGAATATCGATTATTACTTAATACTAAAATGTGTTTTTCTTGGTTCGCATTGTGCTTGTTGCATTAAAAAACACTGCATCTGGATATAATTGTTTATAGATTTACATCGACGGCAATTAATCATGAGCTCCTAAATAGTTATCTTATTGTTTATATCTATGTCCAGCGATAATTTTCATTCGTTCACTTAATATACACAACACAGATCACCCCACATACGTGCACATACGCATATAGTGGAAAGGTTTGTGCTTTTTTCCTTTTTTTAATTTCGTTTAATTAGTTTAACTAACTTAGTAAGATTCGCGACGTTTACATTCATTGTACCAGCTCAAGCCGAGATTCGGCCATTTTAGCGCCCTTCAGCTTGTTGCCATACGACTGAATGCCTTAAGCGCTCGCCCAAAAGTCCGGTGAAGCTGCGAAAGCTTGTCAACAATATGATAAAAGATTTTTTTTTAAAGACTGCTACAGAACAACACCCCAATCATTAATTAAAACCACGTATACACGTATCTACAGGCTCATTGGCATCCGAAAACTGCCACAACATGGACTATATAGCAAACAGTTTCCATTTAAGAATTCACAATAAGAATATACGAAATAAACGAAGTTTAAATATATTACATTGAAATAACATGACAAAAACTGGTATTTACATAACACTAATAATAATAATAAAATGTAAAGGGAATAATTTACTTTGTACCGAATAAAATAAACGCACATAACATTTGATTGACAATTATTAACAATGATTTAAACAAAAAAAAACAACGAAAGATTGACCATCAAACGTTACACAGGCTAAGTAAATGACCATTTCGGTATTCCGTCCACGGTTGTGAGCGGATACACAAATCGATATATTTATAACCTTCACTATGACATTCGAATCCATCAAAGCTCTTCGTTCTGACCATGTACAACAACAATAATAAGGTATATAGTAATACCCCAATATGAACGGTAAATGGCCTTGTTACAGTTATAAAATGTCATACTCGTGTGTTTGAGCAACAAAAACTGGTTAGTGCTATCACATTTTCGTGTCAGTTTTTGACATGATACGCCTTTGTGGTATAAGACTAGGAATTACACTTAATTTATTACAAACGAATTATGTCTTTTCCATCGGAATATTAATGAACTATTAAGACATTTCGAAACTCATCAGCTATAGTTCTAAACTCATCAAAATGAAATCGTCTTTCATGTTTAAAACTAGCTGATACCCTTGATTTTGTACGCGTGGAATGGCTTTTTTGTTGTAATTTTGGCATTACCACTTTTACAAAAAAATGGATAATTCTATTCAGTTTATAACTACCGGTTAACCACGATATAAAAGCGTTATGTTAGTATGATAGTTATGATAGTATGATAACTCTGGAAAATCATCTATCTTCTTATATGCCTTTAAAATCGGATTTTGGTATTTTTTATTTGATTTTTTTAATTAGCCCGGACGAATATTATTTAAATTTTATTTCTACGATTAAATTTATTAGTTTTATACTTATAAAATATTTCTATGGGGTTTTTTAGTTATATAATAAAAAAGGACATTATCGTATTTCTTAACAATTCGTTATTGGAAGAAATAAAAATTCAATCTCCTTGAATTCTTACCAATTTTTTATTACTTATGAATACTGCACTAAAACTAAGAACTAACTAATACGATATGGATAATTATTTAACATTTAATATCAATACGTATTTATCTGATTATTTATTTTATCTATTAATAATGTAACCTAAAAATTAACTTTTTAACTAATATTAGAAATGCGAATGTGTTTGTTTGTTTGTTAACGCCTTTACATCTTAACAATTCACCCAACCGTTCTTGGAATTTTGCATACATGTTGGCAGTGCTAATGATAAAGGAATGGGATACCTCTCAACCATATTAAAAAAAGTCTTGAAAGATGGGTCAAGTTAAGGCTAATAAGGTTAAACAATGATTTTATCCAGTGGTTTTTCGCTATTATTTTAACAATGAGCTCTTAGGCATACACTTTATAGGATACGATATCTTTGGTAGTCCGGTGAAGCTGTTAAAACCTTGCTAGGTCAATAGCATAGTGAGTTTGAAAAAAAAAACGATATCTTTGTTTAGAACTTTGTCTGCAGCGAAAAAGTAAACAACACGAATAAAATCAAAAGTTACAATGTCACCATAGGATAGCAAGTAAGTGTACCTAAATCGGAGGTACAAATTGAACAATGAACACCGGTGACGCGGGACCAAAAAGAAAATTAATTTAGGTATTGGTGTCGGTCGGCGAACCCGCGATTGTGAAACGCTGAGCGATTGCGCTGAGTACTGTTTGTGTAATACACCGGCACAACAAGGCACAATGCTCGGCCGAATGTACTGGCCCTCGAAAATATTCACTTATGACGAAACCTGCCTTCAATAACTGTTTCTGTCATGGGAACCAGCAGAAGCCTACGTCAATGGTATCATTAAAACCTCTTTTTGAAATGCTGCATCAGGTTTTATAGGCGCAAACCGCCAAAATCATATCTTTCATTTTTTGAAGTTATACCTCTTTCGGCGCGTTAGGGGAAAATGATGAGAGTAAATTTTTACGATGCGCGCGCACACCGTCACGAAAAACCGACACCCTGATGTTAGCTATAGTCAACATTTTGCTTCTTTGTATTTGTTGTTTGTATTTCTTTGTATTCAAACTTTCAATGTATTAAATACCTTTTTTCTATTGTTAGTGTCGTTTTTTCTACAAACGTAGAATAAGGCCAAAGATAAAATTTTTGAAAAGATTTTTATCTTGTTACGCCAAAGAAGTATATATTTTTTTATTTAATCGTATGTCTAAATAGAGTATTCATTATTTTGTTCTATATTATATTATATCTTTAGCACCACCCTTGAAACACGTAACATGATACAATTTTTAATGTATTTGTTACTATATGTTAACATTAACAAAAAAAGTATTTTTTGGTGACATTTAAAACGATTCGTAAAAGTAATTGTTCGAAAATATATGGTAATACGATTGGCTAACATTGACAAAAACCGCAATGCACGGCACACGAACGTTGTTGGTAATTGGAAGATGAGATCTGGTGTGGAACGTGGCCCGAGGCGGCATGAATGAAAGCCGCTCACTGACAACGCACTGCAGTCTCCGCGAACCCTCCACTGATCCTATAAATAACGTATTAAAACCATTTGGAAAATTTACATCGCTCGCTAATAAGAACTTCTGTTCGATCTACACGCAATCAAACTAGCAATGGATTTTTAAATACAGAAACTATCGATCGTTATATCAACAACCCGCAAACCTATAAGGATATCGACATCAGTCGAACGAGTTTTTCCAGTTCGTATCATCGCAATATGACGGTTATTATTGAAACGAGAGCCACGATCGCGACAGGTAACTGAAGCATTTATCAGGGGAAATATTTACATTTGCCTCGTGTTATCTCTTGTTTCTACTACACACGATTTAGGGGAGATTAGACATATAGCGTAATCACTAGTTGACTCTAGAATTACTAATGATTATTTAGGTTTAAATATTCTATGTAACATATTAGCAAACGCCCGCGACTTGTACCGTATATTAGGAATACGAATTTTAAGCAATAGAATATAGATCAGCGCCATCTAGTGGCCACTTATATAAAAATACTTAGATGTGTTATGTTGTTTATTGATGTACTGAATTTCATTTATTAACGAATTATTTAACAAACTAACCTCTGTCCGCGACTTCGTCAGCGTGGAATAGTTATTTTGGGCTAACGCTACGCAGCGGAAGCTCTCAAGAAGAAAAGAAACCCCGATTTTGAAAAATTCTTAATTAGTGCTCCGCTCCTGCTGGGCTTAGAGTGATGATATATAGTCTTATAACCTTTCTAGATAAATGAGCTATATAACACTGAAAGATTTTTTCTAATCGGACCATTAGTTCCTGAGGTTACCCCCTACAACGTCACAAACTCACAACGTCACAAACTCACAAACTTTACCACTTTATAATATTAGTATAGATATATTATTGATATATAGAAATTCATAACGAATTATATAACAAATATGTTAAAAATCATTGGAGAAATATTCTAACATTTTCATTTATAATACGCAAATAGAAGTCATGGATGTCCTAGTAAAAAATTAAACGACAAAGCGTGACCGTAAGAATAGTTTTATGTTTAATAGATTACAAAAATATTTTTTAGAAAGTTCATTGTCGTAAGCGGTAAGTCCATTTGATTGTATCTCAGTGAACCATACCACTTACGGTACATACACGTATATGTGGCCCGCTCGTGGGCAGAGAAATTTGGTAACACAAATATTAAGTCGCAACCAGTTCACAACAATTGAAACGGCGATTTGTAAGATGTCGTCCAATCCGTCACGCGTCTCGACAGCGCAACCTCTACCAATCTATTTCTTCTGTTATAATAATTTATCATTACGCTTGCATATGTACTGGTGGGTAAGTAGGTACTGTATTTATTTTATCATTAAAATGTATGCACTTTAAAATTTCTTATTTCAAAATAGGTTTATTTCCATAAGTTTTTCTTTCAACAGCGGACTTCCCACAACTTTGGTACGAAGAACACTCATATAAACAGTTGTAGTTTAAAAAAAATGTATAACCGCTTGATGATTTTTAATACGGAAAATAAAATTATAGAAAGTATAATATATATGAATACTGTACCCCCCTCGGCAGCGGCTCAAGTCTAGGTCCGTTCCCTCGGCGTGGAGCCTTTGAGTGCGCTGCTCGCGCGATACAGTGACACAAAATCTTACATCACTGCGACAACATTACACATATCACCTCCACGTGCACGCATACACGCTTACACATGAAAGTGGAAGAACTGAAAGAAACTGAAAGAGTTTAGAAAATTATCTGATACGAAATATATATAAGAGTTGTTGAAGTATGTATGCTTGGTACACAGATATATGTTTCAACAACTCTTTTATGTACGAATAGTTAACTTAACTTTTTTTTCGAACTGACTACGCTATTGACCAAGCAAGGTCTTAACAGCTTCACCGGACTACTTTTAGCTTAGCTTAGTTTAGCTCAGATAGGTCGCGAATTGTATCAGGCAACAGCCCAAACCGAGGTGTGCCGCGCATCCTCGAGATAGTTGTCAAAATAAAATCGGCTGAGTGCCTTAAGCGCTCGCCTTAGTAGTCCGGTGAAGCTGTTTAAGACCTTGTTAGGTCAATAGCGTAGTCAGTTGGAAAAAAAATGAATACTGTACTTTTAGTGGCTTTCTGTAATAATCTGTAATAAAACTTATTTCTATAAAAAATACGTAATCAATTAATACTCCACTTTTAAGGATCAAAATCCTATATTTTAAATTTAATTATTAAAAAAAAATACTGTAAGCATCATTTATGTATATAGTAATTGTACACTTTTATACATAATTTTTAAAGGAGCAGGACGAAGTGACTTTTCTTGGAGAAAACAAAGGCGATCATAAAGCGTTGCATTTGTCGTCGCCGTCAGCATTATCTTAACAGATGGATATACACTGGAGAAGTCCGAAATGAAATAAACCAAATAGCTGTTTAAGACCTTGTTAGGTCAATAGCGTAGTCAGTACGAAAAAAAAAATGAATTCTTTACTTTTAGTGGCTTTAGGATGCACGGGAAGAAGTTTGATCTTGGAGTCTAAAATAAATCTCTAAAAATTTCAACAAGATTTGGAGGTCTTCCAAGCCATTTTTATAATCAAGTGTCAAAAAGAGGTAGTATGCAAGAGTCTCTGACAGTTTAAACCGCCACTGGAGCGTATATAATCATATTATTAAAATATACATTAAAGGTCATAAATAAAATATGAACTTATTTATCCACGCTAATCCAAATTCTAATTTTAGATAGTACAGTGTGTAGGTAGGTTTACAGTGAACGTTGGAGTCAGTGGGAGCGTAGCGTGGGCTCGTAGCCGTCGTAGCCGTCTCGTAGGGCCATGACGTCATACTGTGTATCTTATACCACTACGAATTACGAATTAAGTTGATCAAATGTAATAACTACAATAATTATTACCAATGTCACTTTTTAATGATAACAATTATATTGTATTTAATATGATTGGAGTATAAATTAGTTTAAGTACATTATTTTTTAATGGTTACTTGAAATGAGTAATTTAATCGGTTAGTTAAATATATAGTAATTATTAATTTAGCAAGTAGCTTTAGCGTCATAAAATTTTCTCTTCCTTTATATTAAACTAATAATACAACTGAAATTTATTAAAAGATAAATAAATATGTTTTGCATGGATTTCTGAGGGTTAGTTTAGCAATCATAAAACTACATATAAAATATATTCAATTTAATTTATGATTATTAATGTGTATTTTAAGCTTCCATTATATCAATAATTTGTTATAAGAAAGTACTTTTAATTTCAAATTAATCAAGAACCAGTAAAATACCAAATCGCTTTTCACACCTCTCTGCATGTCCCCTTAATTCTTATACGCAACGGGTTTTCTTTATCATTAAGAGAATTGCATCCAGAAGGTGTTTATATAATACTCGCATATTTTATTTCTATTTTTTCTATTTATTGGTTAAACCTTATCAGATAATATATATTACAACGTAATTGTTTAAAAATGCCTAGAGAAAAGTCTAGGACCGTCCATGTCATAACTCATGTTAGCCATTTTCATCTTATATCTCATATTATTAAATGGCAGCGAACGATCAGTACCAGCCTGTCTCTTTAAACAGAGCGTGTTCACGCCCACGCCCACGTAACCACAGATCACGACGCCGTGATCTGGGGGTAAATTTCGCTCCCGCACATCAGACTAGGCCCCCATCGACAGTGGCTCAAGCCTAAGTCCGTTCCCTCAGCGTGGAACCCTTGAGTGCGCTGCTCGCGCGAATACTGTGACACACAATCATACTTCACAACATTACACATATCACATTCACACATGTGCACGCACACATGTTATCACATGAAGGTGGAAGGGTTTAATTTTTTCCCTTACCGAACTTAATTAGTTCAAAAAAAAAATATCCGACACAATATACATATAAGAGTTATTGAGGTATATATGCTTGGTACACATATCTCACTAACTTATATACGTTTAAATATGTAGCTTAACTTAGGTTAGTTCAGTTAGGTCGCGAATTGCATGAACTAGGTGTGCCGTGCACCCTTGAGCTAGTTGTTAAAATTAGATCGGCTGAGTACCTTAAGGCGCTCGCCTTAGTAGTCCGGTGAAGCTGTTAAGGCCTTACTAGGCCAATAACGTAGTCAGTTACAAAAAAACAACAAAAGGTTATTTACGACGATATTTTAATCGATACAATATTAACCCTTATCCGATGAAATATTTTGGTTAAGTTGGAGATTTAATTTAAAGAAATAGTAAAATAAAATAAAATAATACACGCGATGATCCCAGGCGGTTACCCATTCAAGTGCTGACTACGCCCGACGTTGCTTAACTTCGGTAATCGGGCAAGATCGGTGTCTCCAACACTCGACCCGACACAGTGTTTACCCCCACCACTTTTCGTCATACAAAAAGGTTGCCGATCAGAATTTGCCATGAGAAATTTCACTTCAATAAGTTGTTTGTATAAAGGTACTTATGGAGCTATTTTCACTTCGATTTTCCTTAAATATCGAAACACTAAAAATTGGACATCTACATACTCGTACTTATGATTACCGTATTAGTATATTCCAATCGAGCGAAGGTGGTGCAAGTATTTAGTTATAAATATTTATAACTTAAGAATAGCTCAAAACGAAATAAAAACACCTCGTCACCTTGGATCGTAATTATAAAGTCTGCATAATATCATTATAAAATAATAATTCAGGTAATAAATTAACTGTAAGAATAAAATGTAATAAATTTGTGAATTCCCAAACCTGTGCTGTTGTTTTTTTTATGGCAAAGTAATAAAATAAAAGCAGATTTATACGTATTTAATCAAAGTAATTCTATATACCGATGGTAGAATAGAGTTCGATGCTCGAAAAAAAAATTACAATGGTAACTTTTGAAAGGAGTTATAAAGGAATGTGTGATAGTGAAGACTTTAATCTTCCCGTATACTAGCCCTGTGAAGATGAAATTAGAAAATAAGGGGGAAATTCATTTATTAGTAATTTTTTAGTCAATCGTACACATATTCCGTGTTATTACAAAAAAAAGTTAAATACGTATTAAATACTTGGCTTAAAAAAGTTTTCTAATAAATGCACCACGCTCGCCAGAGGCAAGTTCGCTAACTATCCTTTTTCGCAAGTCTAACCTAACGTAACCAGAGCGAGACAAAAGAGCATGATGGCGAACATTTAGCGACCGCGGTGCATTTAATACGAGACCTTTTTAAAGCCAGGGTTCAATACGTATTTAACTTTTTTGTAATAACACCGATTATGTTCACGATATAACATAATATAGTAGCGCTCTAAACTTAAAGGGAGTTGCTGTAGAGAGAGTTGGAGTATGCTTGTTGACAGATTTTCAACTTGAACGTGATTGCAATCCATGCTTGCAGCTCATAGTTTACTCTACATTGCACATCACACATGCACACGCACGCACATGATGTGGACAAGTTTTTTTTTTCTTTATTGGTCATAAATTTAGTCAAAATTGCCAGATCAGAAATACATTTCCGCGTTCATGGGGCACATATGAAGGGACGCATATTTTTTTTTTATTGTAGCACGGCAAAATGACTGCACTGTGCCTGATGGTAAGCACAGTACAATCCAAAAACAATGGCGACCAAAGAGTGACACACTATCCATCGCTGGTCGCCGCTGTCATGCCGGCCTGCGAAAAGCTGGATACGCACAGTCTGATACCGAAACGCGACCCGCAGACGCGAATCACTATGACGGGCTTATTCACCATATACATGGTGGTTGTGACCCAGTCAGGCCGTAAAACCCTACCACCCCGCTTTCGCCATTACCTCGATCGTTGTTCAGCAGGGTGCACCACGTGCAGGTGAGGTTGGCTTGGGTGTCTCAAGTCTTATGATGTTATTCGACACCCTTTACACCCCAAATCGCAACCCAAATGTATCGCAACAACGCATATATAGTTAGCTTAGCTCGCATAGATAATGTAGTTTGATACGCGATATTGCATGCAAAGCAATAGCCCAAGGCGAGCTCCTGCCACTTTGCCGTTTCGACTGACTTAAGTGCTCACCAAAAGCGTGCAGAAGCTGTTAACGGCCTTCAAACTAACTCATTATAGGATTTAAGCCTATGCCAATTAAGCTGTTGTCCAAATACTTTACCACTTCGCTTCAAATATACAATATCAATACCACATAAAGGTTAATATAATTGTACGAAACGAATATATACGTATTCACATTAAACATAAACAATTCTCACAAGAAATTGACATATTCGATAAATTGTTTTTCTCGAAAGCGTTTTTATTTATGACCACAAAAAGCAGTAAAGAAGCGAGCAAGTGCGCGCTTTATTAACCTCTCTTATACGAACGCCATTGCATTCCGGTTTCTGAAACCTGTCTCAACGGGTGAAATCACACGCTCTCGAGTAAGAGAGCATTGGTCCGTGCTGTATTGTCTCATATTATATTAACATATCAAATCGGCCGTGTAATACTTGTTTGTATCGGAGTAAAAATCGCAGTGTACCGAGTTGAGTGGGCGCGATCTATGTAAATGCCTACACGCTCCGTATGCTTTCGAGATACTATCAAAGATGATGCCGGTTCACTTCGTACAGAGATGACATTCATTAACCTCTTTCGTTTCTGTAATGATTTTGCGTTATATTATCTCGTTTATACAGAAATAAATATAGCATTTTATGTATCTATTTATTTTTTCTTATAAAATTGATACCCAAGAACCACATTTAATTCAACGTAGGTTTTTTTATCTGTAATAAAACTTATTTCTGTAAAAATACGTAATCAATTAATACTCTACTTTTAAGTAATAAAATCCAATATTTTAAATTTAATTATTAATATTTAAAAATACTGTAAGCATCATTATCTATATAGTAATTGTACAATTTTATACATATTTTAAAGGAGCAGGACGAAGTGACTTTACTTTGTGAAACAAGGGCGATCATAAAGAGATGTAAAATTCATTGACATTGGTCGTCGTCATCAACATTCTCTTAGATGGATGTACACTGGCGGAGTCCGAAATGAAATAAATCAAATAGTTTATACAGAATTTTTCATGTATTTAAGTTTGTACTTTAGGGCCATGACATTATTAGAAGGTGAAAAGCATAGCGAAAACCGTGATTATTCTAAAATAAATATTAGCTGTTAGTGTCTACGACCTTTATGACGTCACCAGATATTAGATTTAATCTGAGCAAAATGAAAAAATAGAATACGCTAACAGATATAAAATCTAAATGTGTCATTTCTGTTCCACCTTTGTTTTTCGATGTCAGTGAATAACGATCACAGTCGACAATAAACACACGCGTCGAACGTTCACAGCACACATATAGACACTCATACTTGTTATCTATAAATACATATGCAAATGTATGCGTAAGATACGCGGATTCACTCATCCGGACGATGGATGATTTGTTCTTTTCTACTTTTTGCGTACACGTTTGTTAGTTTACATAAATACGATTAATAATTTAAGTCAATACTAACTGGCATATTATGAAGGTTATTATTACTCTTCTTATCATTTAATTGACATTTAATCTGGTATGAGTGCGTCAATTATTATTCCAGAGTTAATTTCTTTGTTTTACGACAGTGGGATGTAAAATGATTGATATAAAAAATGTAGAAGCTAAAATCAATATATGTTTACAATAATAAGAGTTTATATTTTTCCGTGTACACCAACGCATTAAAAACATATGTTATTTTTAACATTTAGAACGCCCAACAAAAGCACCTGTGTCCAAAATTGTATATCAGTCTCGTCTGTGCTAATTAGTATTCATATAACGCTATCACTGTCAAGTATAAGTAGTGTATATATACAAATATGCCGAGAACACTTAGCGGTTAGATCTCAAGAAAATATACACACTTGCAAAGTTATTTAAAATACGTGCGGTCTGTATACGACGAAATGCTAATTCATGATAATAAATATTTATTCGTCCTTAACACGATTACAAAACTCAAAATATTTATTACCCTTTTTTTGTATAATCCTAATATTTTATATAAATATTATAAGCTATATAAATAAATTGTTCACAAATTACAGTGTCTAACAAAGTATTTATGATATTTGCTTACATTTCAAACACGTTACAACTTGTTGTGTAAAGTTGATTACTGCATTTTTTATGTTCGATAATAGTTCACGCTTCTAACATTCGTCGTAAAGAATCTGTAACGAATGTGGCCTGTACAGACGGATGAAGCTTAGCGATTTAAGTAACGATTAGTCAGCTCTTAAGCAGGGCACAATTGTGACCGGCAAGACCATTTACTATAATAGATTTATTGGCAATAAAAAGTTAATGAGTACGCTTCAGCAGCTAGTCTTGTGAATTAATATACCTGGGGGCGGTCCATACATAAAATTAACATAAAACATCTTAATACAAGTATATAAATTGTTAGAGAATTAATTTATTAACAGTTTCTGTTGGCTGTTGATATGATTAATGGCTTTATCATAAACTGCGTGCGCCTCGGTAATTGAATATACTATTAAGTGGGAAACAATGTGTTGAAAGTATCATTTTGTTCCAAAGCAAATAGATGAAATATAACCCGCGGAAGCGAGCGACTCTATTTCAAGTAAACGTTGAATGGTCGAAACGGAAATGTTCGAAACGAGATCACGCATACAATCGGTACCCGACTGGTATTCGGTAACTGAGTATAAACAATCAAAGCGAAGCCGCGGCAGTGTAACTGTGAAACGGGCGGGCATTTGTCGAGCTTGCCGTGTCAATAAACTTGATTCGAAAGTGGAAGACGCTCCGACTTACATAAGCAGGCAACAATGTGAGTTGTGCCGAAGAATACTCATAGAGCAACGTGCTTGCATCATGGCAGATATGTCACCGCTTCGCAATTGATTCAATTTATGTAATGCGTGTACGCAAATTATTGCAACCTATACTTCAATAGAAATGTTATTAACGATTTATTTGTACAATGAAAATATATACGGATACACACACACATGAAGGTAACTTAACAGTAATCTTATTAAATAATAATTACGTCATTAGATTAGAAAAAACGCTGATAATTATTACTCTGTAATAAGTAATATTTATATGAAATTTTACTACATCATGTATTAAATGTAGCCAATAGTACGCATACCACGAATGGCTCATGAATTTTTCGTTTCCTCATTTTAATATTACTGATAAGATAAACGTGCTGACGCATCCTAACGGACAAATTCCTAATATGCCATAATAATCCTGTTATAGAATAATTAAATTTAAAAGCACAATCGTAAAACAAATATATAATGATTATTTAATTTTTAGCAACGATGACTTAACATAACTCGAACGACGCAGCGTCGAAATACGTGAATTCAAATTTTGAGATGAACCTGAACTTTTGGTGAAAGATCTCGTTGAGATTAAAACTCTTTAAATAGGTCTCCAATAAATCTACATACTCATTGACTGTAAATAATGAATATACTCTATACTATAAGAGTATTATTATAAATATAGCCTATCTGAGTGTAAATAATCTGTGATAGATTTACAGAATATACGTCTCGACACGGCCACGACTCTCAGCGTCAGTCCAGTTATTTGCAAAACCGCTATTTATAGCAATCTCATAAACAAGATATTAGACACACATAGATCAATTTGATCTTGATTTTTTATTCTCATGCTGCAAGTTTTTTAGAAGGAAAATAAATTTATCACAGACTCATTTTATAACTAATTATAGCAAACGTAAAGGTAAAGATTATTAAATACCTTGTGACAAATCGACAGAAATCAATTCCCATAAGACTGTAGAGCATAAACAACAGAAACGGATTGATGAAATGATTTAAATAACGATATAAAAAATGATGTCTTTACCACATTTAAAAGATAAATACAGAGATACTGACACAATATACTGTATTATTAGTTCAGACAATCTAGTCAAGCCTAGTCAATCAAGTCGGACCTTTCGGTATGTCTAAATACTTGAACCGCTTCTAAAGTTATCTATAATATTTTCAAAGATTTTTGAAATATTTAACTGGTATATCAAAAATACAGATTACATACATATATTTATTTTATATACTTGTAACTTTAATAAGTTACTATTTTATTATAAGTCTATATTAGCTTGGTCATTATGACTCATGACGACAGCTTGACGTGATAATTACTAAGTACGTATTATTATATTCTATTTTAAGCTACCATAGATAATGTAAATGAGATTAATAAATAATGAAAGAATCAAACTTCTGGTTAATTAACATAAATAATAAAATCAAAAAACTTGAGCGCGACTACGGGTCAATAACTAGACAAAGGCTTGAGTAAGATTGTAGTCGCTTCTCCGATTGGCCTCAAATACTTTACGGTGAGTTTATTAATTAAGGCGCCCGACCTTGCGGGCCGCACATCAAGGAGGTCGGTTGAGTGCACGACAGAGACGACGATATTCCCTCGCACCCTCGCGGAATACCCGCCCGTGTCGTGCGCGGTCGCCCGAGTACAACCGACGCGATGCGACGCGCGCCATTTCGTCCGTCTGACGTCTCCTCATTGACCTTCCCTTATCTACTCTAGGATTGTTTCGCCTTATCAACAGTTTCTACCAACGCCGCGGGCCGAACACTGCCCTAGTTTCTCTTACCTTACACTTAATCTCCATGCTGTTTCTATTATCTTATTAAACGTATACATTTAAAATTTTATTTCAGTTAAATGCAAATAAATGATCATAAATCACTTTGAAATCCAATCAATTTTTCCTATAAGGTATTCGATCGTAGAGCAATTATAACCACTAAGAGGTGAATCCACAGTAAGTCGGGTATACTATCAACCATCAGGTACATGACGTATAATACAAACACAAAGATAGTCTTGCACCGATCGAGTAGCCAAGAACAATCGGCGGCGTAGTGCGAGTCGAGAGATCACACGAAACCGCACCTTAAGCTCATTGTCAAACCGATTACAATAAACAAACAGGGCAGACGCGGTTGGAATCTTGTCAAACAGGCGAGTTCGAGCGTTGACTTATTGCCGGTAAGGCATTTCTAAGAGCGATACGTCCGAGGTAAAATATTTTTAAAGTCAATTGATATACGGTTGACATTATAATATGAAAGGTGGATCGCGCAGGTAAAACACGGGCACGGTCGTTCTCGCACACAACCGTACCGTCATGCCGCGGTGTCATAAATAAAAGATTCCTACAGAAACAATTGTTGCGTAGAGGTGAGCCGAGGCCTCGGTGAATGTGGTGGACTGTCGACTAATCGCGTCGAGTCGATCGCGAAAGTAGGTGACCGCCCGTGATTGACGTTCTTGCGAAACCCCGTTCGATGACATTTAGAGTGGACTTACTATGAGTTTAACCAACGATAATTATTAATATTTACTTAAGAATATAATTAATAACTGATACCGCAAATTACAATACAAAGCGGGAAATATCTTCCTTCAACTTCAACTTTTTAATAATGGCGTTTCGCAGATACGAATTCTGTCAATGTCAAGGAGGAAATATCTGAAACAGATACTTTTTTAAATATGTCAAGTTAGTGGTCTAATAATAAAGACGACAATGTCTATATAATGTAAACAATGACTTTTTTATGTTTTTTTTTTTAAATTATTAAGTGCTTAGAATTACCTTTAAAAATCCTCAAAGTTGTTAATAACATAAACCTTGTCACATATGAAAAGATTAATTACTATAGTATTCAGCATGTATGTCTTAGGTAATGTTATTAAATTTTAGGAAATGACATAGAATGATGTCCTGTGAAATTAACCGCCTTTAAAATGCTTATTATTTCAAAGTTATCATTGCCTCTACCTTCTTTACCTACTCTATTAGAAAATACTTCCATGCGTATATATATTTTAAATACATTCACGTGTAGAGACATAAAACACAAATATCGAGACATCGATACATAAGAATAGGTTTTTATTAATATAAAAAGCAATTATTGTAGATAAATATTTATTGTCATACAACTTAAACTCCACGGAACCACTGTTCTGAGATAACACCGCTCTACTTAACCTCGCCACACAGACGCGTAAACGTGAAACAATACGGTACAATCATACCACTTTATTTAAGCCTTTACAAATATTATAATACATGCGAAAATGAACCTTATTTACACGGAATACAGCTAAACAAGAGTTCACGCGATTGTAATAAATAATTTACGCTACTTGCGCGTACTCGCACAAGCATATTCGGTATCCATGTTCCTAAATAAGCAGTAGATGATGCTAGTGTGCGAGAATACCAGGGAAATTTATAATGCTATACATCGTTCTACTGTAATTCACAGTTTTGTAGCATTTTAAAAAGCAAACAATTCTGTATGAGATTATCATTAATTTTGTTGATTTTACTTAGACGCGGTGTCGTTGTCGCGACTCAGGAAGCGGTAGTCTATCTTAGAGGTATTGTTTAGGTAAATAATAATATCATACGATTGTAAACGTATTTTTTATCTGTTACTCTTCCTCCTTGTATGTACGAACGATATCTGTATTATTATATAAGTATTTTTAGTTATTCTCTTTCTTTGACAAAGCAAAAATAAATAAATATAAAAACCTTTTATTAATAAATATTCAACATCACTAAGATATCCCTATTAAATATTTTGTGGTCTAATCACCTAATAAACAGGATCGCAGAATGTTTACGGATATGTCCATACATACTTGACACAAATTTCATTTGATTACGTAAATTAAAAATTACTTAGCTAATCGAAGTAAAAACACATTACACTCTTATGATATAGAGAAATTTTATATTACATAAACAAGCATTGATCACGCTCACTACGTACAATTAACAAGCCAAAGACAATAAAAAAAATACAATGCCCATCAAACCGTTAATTTCCAACACTTATCAAAGCACTTATAAGTATTTAAAATATACAAGTCAATAAAACAGTGAGGAAAGTAGCGAGAAACATTCATAAATTCATATCAAATTGAAAGTTTAAGCAAATGAACACGGACTGGCCGGTGCTTTCTAGAAATTATAATGCACGTTAGTACACGCCACAGAGTATATGTACATGCTTATAGACGAACACAGAGATCATTCGGTGTTATATCCATACCATAAGCATAAAGCGGAGCGACGCGACCTGGCTTGCCATTTGTACTTAGTAGAGCGAGCACGCCCACCTACTGAACATTATCATAATCATGTAAAGATGTTCTGTTATGGATATGACATTAGCTATTGTCAACCTTTTTTTTTACATGGGCAGCTGATGGTGGGATATGTCCGACTTGCACGGACTAAAACCCCATGGTGCCTCCTTATACCTTTTTTTTTTTTTTTTTTTTATGTCATAGGTGGCAAACGAACAGGTGGGTCACCTGCTGTTAAGTGATCACCACCATCCATGCACACTAACAACCCCAGAGGAGTCGTAAGTGCGTTGCCATCTTTCGGAGGGAAGGGTTAGGGGAGGGAAAAGGAGAGGAGAGGGGAGGGGAGATGGGTCTCCGGCGCTCTCACTGACCGAACGAAACGCAACAATGCAAGCACTGTTACTTCACGTCGGTTTTCTATGAGAGGGTGGTACTACCCCGGGCGAGCCGACCCATTCATGCTGAAACCAGTAATAGTTTCAGCGTGGCTCTACCACCATGACAACATACCTATTTGGCCGGGGAGCAGGAACTGCCTACGGCACTAAGTATGCTCTCCCGGCAGGTGCCGGCCCCTCATAAGGGGCCCTTTCTGCGGCCTGAGTGGGTTAAAATAGTAGACCCCTCAGGGAGGGGCGGGTGTTAAAACCGCATTAGATTGTCTCCGACCCGTCGCCGCCGTGTTGGTCGGCCGCGGGAGATGAGCCTGGTGGTCTGCTCCCTCTCCCTCTCCGCCGCCTCCTTAGAGAGTATAACTACCTCGCAGTATGAAGCGACGGAGTACCACCCGGTCTCGCTCTCAACCATCTTACAGACGACAGTCGAGAGCGAAAGATCCGGGCCTATGGTCACGACGAGCTCGCGGCGTGGCACGTCCCAGGCGGGACAAACTGCTAATGTGTGCTGCGCAGCCACAATGATGGCACCCTAGCTATTGTAAACCTATCTTAACCCTTAAGTGTATAACTTCACTATGATTTTTGGTGATAAAACATTTTTAGGAGTGATAAGATGGAATGATAAGATCATGGACTAGCTTTTGCTGGCATTAATATAGATTTAACCTATCCCTAGCGCACAGTATTTCTTTCTGAACGAAATGTACCTTGTGTCCTTTGCTATACCTTTAATGTAGTGTATGCAAGTTTCATAACGATCGGTTGAGTAGTCATACAGTAAAAAACTCACTTTCATCTTTATAATATTAGTTTAGCTAATCAATTCATCTACATGTTTACAAACTCATTTGAAAATCACATAAACCGAGGGTAATTATTATCTAAAATCTTACATACAAAGTTTTTCTGTATAATCCGCTAATATGTTTACATACTGCTACTACCAAAACATTTCTACAGTTTATTAAATCCAGTCTCTTCTATAAAGTATGCGAGTATCATCGTTATATAGTAAAGGTCACAGAATACGTTGTGTTGCGTTGGACAGTTGTATTTGCAACTCATTGGCAATATTTTTGTTAATATTAAATCCCATTAAAACATAAACGTGAATTGAGAGCCAAGTTCGATATTATAATGTATGCCTTGGTTGTTAACTACAACGACAAATGAAGTGAGATCTAAATGGGTGGCAAGTTCAATGGTCAGTCCTGACATTTATTCATAACAACATAAAATACGTTATAACTATTTAAAATATAATTTCTGGCTATAATTTGGGATAATATTGTAGTCCAAGGTCTGACTTGGCTAATAGTCATAGGCTAACTAATAATCGTAATAGAATCAATTAATTGAAAAATTATTATAAAATGATAAAAGAATACTAGTTCTAAATTTATAATTTTAAAATTACAAAGTCAAAAATACTAGTTACAAATTTTTTAATTTGTATTCACCCAACTAACTATCTGGATGCCAAATTTGAACCTTCTAGCTCATCTGGTACTAGCTTAGAATTTAGGTTTATAGGTCAATTAGTGATAATAATGACGATTTTTGGACGTTCATATTTCAATAACCGTTTGATTTGTGTTTATAAAATTAAGAGCACATATATATCTCACAAGTCTCAATACATGGGCCAAATTTGACATATTTATGTGAAATCGTTTTTGAGATATGAAGGGGTGAAAAGTGGATCCAAATGGTTCGTGTAATATTACACACGGTAGCGCGCGCTCGCCCGAAGCTTGAACTTGGTTTAACACGCCACCGCGTGTCTAGTTATTGTTAAGAGCTAAATAGCTAATAACTGCTGCAAAACTTGCATGCGTTAATTAGGGTTTAAAAATTCAAAATACTTATATAAAAATAAAAAAAATGTAAAGATTTATTGATGAAATTATTTAACAAACTAAATAACTTGTCCATTTTTATAACGCACCCACTTCTGAGAAATTTCACTTAATACATACAATGCAGTAAGCGCGATGTTCATAGTAACAACACATGGACGCCACTTTTATTACAAAATACCAACACCCACGCCCCTCGAATAGTAATATACTTGAATTAATTACTAATCACGTCTAAAGCACCCACACGATAACGAAACTACGGACATAATTAAATAATAATGTCTTTTGAAAGAAACAAATAGGGGACATTAGTAGGGATTATCATGCTCAAAGAAGTATAACCCACCCACCGCTACTGGAACATTCTAAACTAAAAAATAAAACCACAGCTTGAAAGAGCAAATGTTATGAAAAATCACTAACAATGAAACAATTTGACACAACATTGACACAATGAAACGGATTTAGATGTCTGTATGGTTTACTAACGTAACTACGACCCGTGGTAAGTATAGTCCAAGAGCAACGACTACAGTAACAAGGACTATAAATATAACAAGAAAAGTTTACACACAGGTAAATGTATATATGTACATTATTTTTAACAAAAGGCAATGACAGTTTGGTAGTCACGTCAAACTATATAAATTCGAATCCTATAACGAAAATTTGATCTTTTCGTTGAAGGAAAATATTGCAACGTAATCCTTGTATATTGGCCTGTCTATTGATAATGGACGCCTGGCAAGTTCGAGCAACATATCTCAGATACAGTTTTCCATGTATTTGACGTTTTTCAATGTCAAGCCATATCTTCACTTAACTACAGATAAAACGTTAGGACCTATTAAGAATCAATAACATTAAACGAATGTATAACATTTTTACGACATTTCTAATGATAGTCATGTTATATGCTTATGTACTTAGTTTCTTATATGCTAAAAAATATGTGTGTAGTCCAGTGTGTAGAAGGGAAACTTTTAAAAAGAAAGCGATAAGAGGGTATGTCTCACTTTTCTCCAATACCGGAAGGACAGAGAAACACTGCTCCCACTCTACCCGACACAGCGTTTACCCGCACCACTTTTCGACACACAAAAATCTTGCGGATCAGAATTTCAAAGCCCATAAGAAGTTATACTTCAATAGATGCATCATGAATTTATTAATACATCTAATTTTGTCTCATATGAGCATTGACCAATCGTAAAGCTCTGAAAGCGAAGGTGGAACAAACATAATGCGATGAGAGCAATGAGAATGCGTTCACAGAACTCGCTTGCAATATAATCGCGATAACAAAAAAAACTGCACGTGTACACGTGTTTACCGTGAAAACAGTTCATAAACAATAGATGGATTGTTACGTAAACTAACCGCAGAGCCACTGAAAGGAAAATATAACGTAATAAAAACACTGCGATAACATAATCTCTACTGCAAAGCCTAAATCATTCTATAGATGAAAAGTATGTTTAGAAATATCCAATTGAGATAAAATCAAAGAAGAAAATAACATTTATTACAGTATATTGGTTATAGGGCTATCTGGATCAATTAAAGTTAAGTTTGGTGTATTCAGTTTCGAGCTTCTTAGACTGTGTTTTCGCATAAATGAAAAATTGTTTTCCTTTCAATAATACAAGTATGAATGTGATCTGAACAGTAGTTACATTATATATATACATCAAAATATAACAAAGTATTTACTGCAATATGCATTAGTATAAGAGCATTCATATTATTACACCGACATAAATAAACGTTTCTAAAACTTACAACGGCTAATTAATAATTCGTAGATGCTGGTATTGGAAACGATGACCACTTACCAACTATATAATTGTAAAATCACAGCTAAGCATCAAATACCTTAATATATTCATAGTAGATAATCATTATGACCTACACAAACAAAAAGGAATCTTCAATATATCTTGGTGTCAACATCATACAATGTAACAGTTCACTAATCTCTGTATGTGCTGTAATGGAGTTATTGTTCCCTCTCATACCATACAATAAACGCATTAATTGATAAAACAAATAAATTAGAAACATAAAAACTTTCCAGAGAAAACATAATTTTATATGACATATATAAAACGGCGTATTTCTGGAATCATCTCTACCTTTCTGGTACACACTTTTTAATAAACATTGCAACTTTAAGCATTTACTTAATCATAAAAAAGTTATAAAACCTGTATAAAGTATAGCTGCAGCAGTACTGCCACTAGAGATCTGTTTCAGGCAGTCAGACAGTGTTCGCACTACTGGTTAGTTAGCAACAAGCACCAATGTACGAGACGATATAAATCAGTTGGTTAAAGCCCTCCACCCCTTCTTCTTACAAATCTTTAATCATTTAGATCTGTTGCTTACGTTAGCACTACTACTAATTCTATCAGCTTCAATTCACGATCAATGTGATCTATTGACAAAACTGGCACTAGTTTAGGCTCCGGTCTTTCCGAGTTGATTCAAAATAGCTATAGATAGCAGTGACCATTTTATATTAGATTACCATCCGGAGGGAATTTTAAATGGATTTTCTTCCTCGCAGCCCAGTGGGCGAAGACAAGGCTTTCAATCCGAGTTTGAGTGAATGAACACGATCCTAGGATCACAAAATATTCCACAGGGAACGGAAAGAAACAAGTCTCTACCCATCACTCATGCACGTCGAGTTCGCTCCCGCTTTATCCCATGTGCCCTCTGAAATCATAGTACTACAGGGATGAGCGGCCTCTGCCAAGGTATCAGCGGCTGCCGGCTGTCCATAGTGATTGAACAGAGTACACCACATGAAGGTTCCTTAACATCTCACCTCGGCCTATGTTACAATGCATTCTAATAAAGAAAAAAATATCATACGATAAAGCGGATGAACCAATGAATAAACATGAATTATTCTGACTTTCTTGGCAGAAAATTGTCATCATTTTGTGTCCTTGTAAACTATTAAATTAGATTCATTTAAACAAATTATTTTGTTGTAAACACAACTATTTAATTCTTAATTTTTCCTTGTCTGTTTCTGTATTACTTTTGGTAAAACTTATATGCTTAGGCCTTGAATTAGTTTCTTGTTTTTTTTTCCTCTTTATTTTTTGTCAAGGGTTTGTTCAAAGAGAACATGTCACCCTCGTCCATACTACATGCAAGAACAACTTATAAATATACTACCCTCTTACAAAATACTATCATAAAACTAAATTCAAAAACAATATTACAATCACTTTCTTGCCCTCATACCGACGTCCACCATATTATAGATTAATTTGGCTTCTTCCAATGCTGGGCGTGACAATATTTGATTACAAACGCCTATATTATAAATATGCTTAAATATCTGTCTTCTTTGAGAATCGTTACGGACACATGCCATTAGAATATGACACACATCTTCTTGATGGCAAACTTCGCAGATACTGTTTTCGCTTCTTTTCATTAAATAGTTAAATTTATTCAATGGAATATGGTCAGAACGAATTCTCAAAGCCAATACGATCATGTTTCTTCTCGTCTTGGAGTCTTTGAACCATGGGACCGATCCCAGAGATGGTTGGATCGTCTTATACCAAAAATACGCTATGAGATAATGGTGACATTTTCATAACGCATTAGTTGCTCGTATTCTATACTTGTTTCCTTACACAACAAACGATCATGTCTTCCAATTTAATACTTCTGCAATATTGTTGCAAATTGTTGCCATTTACGTCATAATTTGAGGGACCAGTGATGTGACACGTGATATGTCAATGCAACGCTATAATGGATATCGTAACTTGTAATTATTAACAGCAATTAAAGTTTCACACGTGTTGAATTGTGCCGGCAATTTGTGGAGTATGTTTCTGTAAAGGCATGACTTTTAATCGTTTGTGTAATTAATATGAAGTACCTAGTATCACCTGAACTTATGATATGAATTGAATTCTAATACGGTATATGATATTTAAAGAAAAAATATTATTTCATTGGATAGGTCTACTGCATATTATAAAACAAAATCCTCTGCCACGTCTGTCTGTTTGTTAGCGATAAACTTTCAATGTTGGTAGAGCCACGCTGAAATTATTACTGGTTTCAGCATGAATGGGTCGGCTCGTTCGGCGTAGTACCACCCTCTCATAGAAAACCGACGTGAAGTGTGCTTGCATTTTTGCGTTTCGTTCGGTCAGTGAGAGCGCCGGAGGCCCACCTCCCCTCTCCCTCTCCCTCCCCTAATCCCTTCCCCCCAAAGGGTGGCAACGCACTTGCAATTCCTCTGGTGTTGTTAGTGTCCATGGACGGTGGTGACCACTTAACAGCAGGTGACCCACCTGTTCGTTTGCCACTTATGACATAAAAAAAAAAACTCGGAAACTTCTGAATGGTTTTGCTTGCGATTTTTGATGATTTGACATTGACATTGACATTGATGAGGAATGTTTAAGTATTATAATTTGCCAAAGTTTTTTTTTATTATCTGGGCGAGATATCGTCCGCCGAACCCGCTAGTTTAGATATTTTTTATAACAAATTGTATGTTATTACAAAAAACCTTATTCATTTTTGTGACGTCACTCTTTGTAATACTAGAAGAAATAATTATATACAATTTTTAATTTATAATAAACTAACTTTTGCACACGGCTTCATTCGCGTTAATGTAGATTTGATCTATATCTCAGTACTTTTATTCTGGATGATAGTTACCCTATGCCCTTTACTGTACTTCCGACGACATTTAAGCAAAATTTTACGATGATTGGTTGAGTAGTTGGTGCGAAAGCGTAACAAACAAACAAACTCTCATTTGCATTTATAATAAGTAAGGACTAGTATGATCAAGTATTATTAACCATACCTTTAAGAATACAGCACAATTTGAGACGTAATCAATTTAAAATATATTATATTATCTCAGAAGTATTTTTTTGTATAAATACTTTAACAATTCGCAATGTTTAAATTAAGACATTAGTAGTAGATACCTATAAGATTAAAAATGTAAATTATCAACTTTAGAACAAGAATTATTCGAACATTGTTCTGAATGTTGTGATATTCATTTTTTGTCGCGATCACCTTCAGGTAGACACCTAGACTTGTGGATTAAACCGACACATAGCTACAATTTTGTTGAATAATTTAGCATAAACGCGTGACAATGCAAAATGATCATACAAAAAATCTCTAAAGCAGTCGTTACATAACAAACTATGATTACGAAATCGGTTTGTCAGATAGCGTTTACTTCATAATAATACTAAGAAACGGAAATAACATAGTATAAGATACTTTAATTTTTAATTAAAAAAATAATTGTTTATTTTTAAAAGATAATGGCTTCATCATGTAGCTTCAGCAGCCTGAGGAGTCCAAAGCAGTCCTTGGGTCTTGTGAACAAAGCGTATGTTTAAGGAGCCTATACCGATTTTGATAAACACTTACTCTACTGCCGGCATTACACTCCTAGCCGTGTCCAATTTGGTAAAAACCTACTAAGGCCCGTTTAAATATTCTTTTCAATAAAAAAAAGTGTGTGTACTTATGTATACGCGTTAGAAGTTATACTTCTTTGGCGTAACAAGATAAAATCTTTTCAAAAGTTTGTAGAGAAAACAACTCTAACAATAGAAAAAAGGTATTTAATACATTGAAAGTTTTAATACAAAGAAATGCAAACAACAAATACAATGAAACAAAATGTTGACTATAGCCAACTTCAGGGTGTCGGTTTTTCGTGATGGTGTGCGCGCGCATCGTTAAAATTTACTCTCATCTTTTTTCCCTAACGCGCCAAAAGAAGTATAACTTCAAAACTTTAATGAGGAGGTATTTAACTACTATATACTTCAATGTTACTTCTACTCCATATAAAGTACCCAAATAATAATTTCTGAATAATTCCTTTATAAGAGATGGTAATATTTACTATTTAGTCTTTGATGATGTTCGATTTCCATGTTACAGTGAGTTATATCGGCGGTGAATGTTTGAACTCTCTCGAATATAAAATGCACCCGGTGTATATGTAAAAATATCAACCTTTACTGAGAACTTGTAATATTTTTCATACATGCCCTTTAAAAGTCCAGTCGACAACCAGGATTGAAAAGGTCTTGGTTTTTGAGTTTATACTTACTTAAGCCCATTTTAATTCCTAAGAAGTATCCGAAGAATAATCTACTTGTAATTGAATTTGAAGGAACTTAAATTTACAATAGATACCATCTCTGAATGTTTCTCATGAGTTCAAGTAAGCCTGCACCTGCACGTACGTAAAGATAATATGGTTCTGACGACTATTGCTTATATTGCATAATATTGCTTAAAAATATATTTGTAGAGAAAATATATTTTCTCTAGTCACAATAAGATTACCTTTGCCCGAAACTAACAAGCATCTTCATTCTCCGAACAAAGGGTGATGAATGGAGACCGTAGAATATAAGCCGGATAACGTCCACTATACCTGCCTGCCACCCAGCATATGGTTGGTAGCCAATAAAACAAATATTTCAACAGGTAAAAAAGAAACTCTGCCGTGAAATATTTTTACGAATGTATTTTTAAGAATTCTACATAAACTGGATGTATGCTACTACTAGTATGGAAAACAATAATTAAATTATTTTAAAGAATATAATTTATTATAACAAGCAACTGTCAATGTAAGATTAGAATCAGGATGATTTACGTGTACTGATTTATAGAAACAAAAGAATACCGAGTTCCAATCATTACTATTCCAAAGTGTTAAGGATTAATTGGCCACCCAGAAAGAGAAGTCTTCTGCATTTATTTTTATGTCTCTGATTCCTTAAACTTAACGACTAACGTCATTTGAGTACTATCCGACACAAAGTACATATAAGAGTTGTCGAGGTATGTATGCTTGGTACACATATATATTTCAATAACTCATATAAGTATGAATATAGCTTAGCTCAGATAGGTTGCGAATTGTATGAGTCAGGCAACAGCCCAAGCCGAGGTGTGCCGTGCACCCTTGTGCTAGTTGTCAAATAAAATCGGCTGAGTGCCTTAAGCGCTCGCATTAGTAGTCCCGTGAAGCTGTTAAGACCTTGCTAGGTTAATAGCATAGTTAAAAAAAAAAGTCATTTCAGTACTATTTCGAACATTTAATAAAAAAAGGGAGAAACCATAGTTGAACTATAACAATATTTAAAATTCTATATTTTATTTTTATCTTATTACTTAACTAAGATACATACTATCTAGCGTTGTTGATACCTATCTTGTACTATCTCTTTCACTTTGCTCAGTATGTTCTGCTGTTATTCCATCAAACCTAGTATATCAACCATTGGATTATTCACGTAACTTATTACTGTTATAATGAACTGTGTATTTCCAATATTAATATTCTGTATTAAATATGACAATATCTCTATAAACGAACTAACCAAAATTGAAAAACTTAAGAGAATAAACTCTTTCTCTGAATGTGTACTTATGGTGTGTGTGGACGTCTGAGAGGTGCAGAGTGTTGTGTGTAAAAACTAGTGTGTGCAGTTTTACTTTACTGCGCTAGCAGCATGCTCGAGGGCTCCACTGCGGGAGACCGGACCCATGATTGAGACGTTGCTGAGGGGGCCACGGCGAGTGTGCGGGAGCGAAATTCACCGCAAGACCACAACGGCCTAATCTATCGTTACGCGAACATGGATGCCAGTATGTTCTGATAGAAGAATCACAGGAGTTATTAAGGCGTTATCTTCTGCTTAAATAATGAATTTCGATCTACTGCATTTCACAATAACAAATTATATGCACATATTTAATTTACGTTTAATAGAGAGGTAAAACTATGAACAACAATTTTAAATTATATTGTCATGGTCAAATACGCTGTCCCTTCAAAATGGTACATAACAATTCAAGCAAAGGTCAGGTCAGCGTTGTTCGTGAATAACAAAATTATTTGCATTCTCTCGTTTTACACCTATTTATTTTTAGTGAAATAAATCACTGGAACGGTGATTCGATTCTAATAAATGTAATATAGATTGTTAGAATTCACAGATATGCTGTCATACAATGCGAAATGACGTCAACGCTGGGAAGCTAAAATATCATAGGCATGGCTGCGGCTCGAATCGATATCAGTTTGATTTGAACGTTTTTTGGGTTAGGCATTGAGTACACCACTACGTAAATATGTACAACTAGTAACCACCAGCGACTTCACACGCGGTATGTATAATATACAATGTAACAGAAACAGAAATAATCAGAATTGCATCAGTAGTTCCAGATATAACTACCTATATCCAAACTTATACACTTTACCTCCTTATAATGTTAGTACTCGGGGTTACGTTGAGGGGGCAGCTATAAAAGTATGACATCATCCTATGTTGACGTCTTCTTAATCATTTAATCGATCAGTCAGTCAAGACCAATGAAGTGTACATAATTAAAGCGTACCTTTAACAACAGATACAGTAACACTACTGAATGTAGTTACGATTACATTATCTTTAGAGTGAAAGCACGAAAATGATCCCCACTCTGTTTTCGAGCTGACTATACGCTGTTGTCTTGACAAGCCTTCAAAACTTTACCGAGTTTTTTTGGACGAGCGCTTTAGCCCGACGGTCTCCATTCCTTGTGCACTAGGGTTTTTCTTGCTTTCCTGCGTGTTAGAAGACAGGCGTTGATGTTTATAACGATACTCATACAGTCTTTGGCGGTTGACGGGATCTTTGCTCTGACATATATGATTATTTTGGTAATTTTTGATACTATCAAAACGTATGGGGTCAAAGAGCACTTGTCCGAGATAACGGCAAATATATCATGTTGAAACCTGTTAGTATGACTCAGTTTGCAACGTCTCGTGTTCGGATCAGTCAGATTTCACGACAAATTTTTTTGTATGGTATAGCAGGCAAACCAACAGGTTGGTCACCTGATGTTAAATGATCACCACCGTCCATAGACAATAACAACACCAGGGGAGTCGAAAGTGCGTTGCCAGCCTGTGTTCGGGGGAAAGTTTGGGGAGGGAGGCGGAGGGGAGGGGGAGGTGGGCCTCCGGCACCCTCACTAACCGAACGAAACGCAACAATGCAAGCACTGTTACTTCACGTCGGTTTTCTATGAGAAGGGGGTACAACACCGGGCGAGCCGACCCATTCATGTTGAAACCAGTAATAACTTCGGCGTGGCTCTACCATCTACATTAAGACGCTGGATTAAGGCGGCGACTGCCAATAAGACCTCGTGGTCGTCACCATTTTGCGCCACACAGTACCTTCGTCGCTATTCACCATCGGATACGATATATGATAAATAATATAAATGGCAAAAATGTTAATAATTTTAATTAGATTTTCGAACTACTATAGAAAATAGAAAGAAAATTTTAACACACGAGCATTGATTAAACCGAAATTCATATAATTACAATTATAATACCCCAAATCGTCATTTTCATACTTGTAGACATACTCGTTTTACAGTCTATTCTTTATCATTCTTTTTACAATATTAATTTTAGGGACATCCTATATTTCATTTACGTATAAAGGTACAGATAAAATCTAGTATATAAATATAATTACCATACATAAAGGATATCTACTGTTGTATGTGTGTGTAAAATTAAATACCCTATAAGGGCAGAAAAGAGATCCGCACAGTAGCATTTTGATGTCATAACGACAGTGACTCAATTGAAAAACGAAAGCGAGTGTGCTTTAATTACTGGCTACCATATACAGAGTGAGATAATTATACCAGGAAATAATAAAGAATATATAAACATGATAAACTACATGTTATAAAAAAGGTTATCTTCCGCGACTGTCTGTCTGTCTGTTCGCGATAAACTCAAAAACTACTGAGCGGATTTTCATGCGGCTTTCACCGGTAGATTTCATGGGGAAGGTTTAGTTATATAATTTGTTATGGTTTTTTTATAATCAGGTCGGTATGACGTACGCCAGGCCTGCTAGTAAAATTATAAAATATGAGATGAGCACAGATATATAATGAATGTAAAATATTGATTGTAGGCAACATAGATGCCGAACAACTGTATAATAAAAAAAACTAACTGAATAAAATTACAACAACGTATAGAAAAAAAAAAAATATATATATACATTTATATGCATATTAATCTTTATTTGGCAACAAAATAGTAATAAATTTTCGCCAACAAATTAATTAGATAAAAATAGTTCAGATTAAAATAAAGAATGTGCACAATAAATAGAATTCACATTAAAGTCCCAAGAAAACAAGCACTCTAAACTATATAACAAAGGAAATGTTGTAAAAATTGACTTATAAGCTTTAAGACATCATTTTTAATATAACAAACAATATATTTACTGAATTACGTTACTTTTACATACAGATTTCCTTAATCAAAATAACAAGAAAACAAAATCATAAAAATCAACAAACGTACGATAAACAACAATACAATACAATATACAACGTACAATATACAATATATAACGTAATTGTATATTGTAGGTGGTAGAGCTACGCTTGTAGGTGGTAGAACCACTCTGTAGGTGGTAGAACCACGCTGAAGCTATTACTGGTTTCAGCATGAATGGGTCGGCTCGCCCGGGGTAGTACCACCCTCTCACAGAAAACCGACGTGAAGTAACAGTGCTTGCATTGTTGCGTTTCGTTCGGTCAGTGAGATCGCCGGAGACCCACCTCCCCTTTCCTTCCACTTTCCCCTTCCCTTCCCTTCCTTGCCCTCCCCCCCCCCCCCCCCCCACCCCCGCTCCTTCCACTTTCCCCTTCCCTCCCCCCCCCCCCAACACAGGCTGGCAAAGCACTTGCGACTCCCCTGGTGTTGCAAGTGTCTATGGACGGTGGTGATCACTTACATCAGGTGACCCACCTGTTCATTTGCCTCCTATAATATAAAAAAAATGTAGTTCTTTTTTCTAATAAAAACAATCAATTACAAATTTTCTTTAAATAATCGATTATAAAACAAAGCTATCTTACTTATGGTAATTAATAATCATGGAGTTAGATTATCAAAAATATATATATGAGAAAATCCATTACACTGCGAGAACATTTTGTTTATCACAATTTTCTTTTAACTTAAACCACACTCTGCGACCGACAACGAAGGCTATCAGAAATGGTGCGAGTTGGACCGGTGTCACAGGTTCTACTTGGTCGCGTGCTAGCGTCTCTTGAAGCTCACCCTTCGACACCTCAATTTCAACGAAACACTGCTAATTATTTACCAGTTATGACCGATGATAGCATGTTATTAATTGATCTTTGTTAACTTTTTTTTTAACTTTGATTTCTATTAATTTGTTCACTATATTATGAACAAGCACGAACTTACAGCTATATGCAGAGCCGGCAAAAATATTGACGGGGATTATAGTAGTTACAGTATACTTACTTGTACTTAACATATATAATTATATACTGTATCAGCTAATACTGAGCTTTTAAATTGCAATTAACAAGTTAAGTTCAGTTACAACACAATATTTGAAAACAGAAAACATATTTATTCTTATATCTATGTTTGTAGAAAATAAGCCATTATTACAATTTGTCACATAACTGGCAGTTTGCATTGAAATAAATGTTTACACAAAAAAAGAACAAAAATGTAAATAAAAACATTAGGTTACATAATTCAACGAATCAGCAGAACCAAATAGTGGAACAAGTTAGCGACTAAATTGTAATAACATGACGATAATACCGTTTTTTTATCATGAAAGGATTTTTTTCAGTTAAACTTCCGTCTCGACAAATAACAAGTTATATAGAATGTTTACTCAAATCACAGAGGCGATATCAACACCTTTATTCCTCGCATAAAATATATTAATTATTATAAAAATCACTTTAACAATTAAAATGATAATTAACTCGCACTTAAAATTTATATCAACTTATTTAATTCGCTTGGACCTACAACATAATTTCAATCTTATTGTCTTGAAAACGATATGTCTATTATTAATTCTAAGTACGTACTAAACATAAATAGTTCCTTAGAACGGCTCGGATTAATGGGTATGAAGTAATTGATTGTGAGAATGATCGGACAATAATCAGCAGAGGTAGGACAGTGGACATTGTCGAGGCGGCCGCGGCCTCGCTTCGCGAATCGTCTGCTTTATGCTTAATCGGGTCGAGCGTTCAATGTCACTAACGACTCGTATGTTGCAAGTAATAGACGTCCGCGTCAATTATAGCGATTTTCCGTAAAGTCCTCGCCAAACTTTTTGATCGCCCTGAGTTTACTTGCGTAAACACAATTTTAGTTACAAATATGTATGCCAACGAGACAACTTAAGGATAAACAAATGCCTATTTTCGATCCTATATTAATATATAAACAGTCTTTTTTATTAATATTTGACTATATTATGTTTAAGCGCGAACCTACGGCTATATTCAGAGCGGACAAAAATATTGACGAAGACTGTAGTAGTAATTGTAAATACCTGTACTTAACTTGTGTTTGGGGTGTAAGGGGTATCGAATAACATCATAAGACTTGAGACCCCCAAGCCAACCTCACCTGCACGTGGTGCACTCTGCTGAATAACGAACGAGGCAATGGCGAAAGCGGGGTGGTAGGGTTTTACGGCCTGACTGGGTCACAACCACCATGTATATGGCGAATAAGCCCGTCATAGTAATTCGCGTCTACGGGTCGCGTTTCGGGATCAGCCTGTGCGTATCCAGCTTTTCGCAGGCCGGAAACACAGCGGCAACCAGCGATGGATAGTGTGTCACTCGTTGGTCGCCATTGTTTTTGGACTGTACTGTGCTTACCATCAGGCTTGGTGCAGTCATTTTGCCGTGTTACTATAAATAAAAACATATATACCGTGTCAGCTACAACTGAGTTTTTAAATTTCATTGTCAAATATTTTGGTGTTTTATTTTGTATTTCATTATACACTAATGGACCTGGCAGACGTTATATTATCCTAGAAATAGAAATAAAACATCCTGGAATCAGATCGTAGCGCCACCTACATGATCCAATTATGAATCTAAATCATTCATATTGTTGGAGTAAGTAAAACAAACTTTATCGAGGAGTTCAGTGACAAACGCACGTTTGGAAGAATTATGTATATAAAGAATTATCTTTAAAAAAATATTATTACATATATAGCGTTTTATATTTAGAAGATATTTCCATATTCTAAAAATTCGTATTTTTTAAAATTTCAGATATTATATTACTAAAATAAATTGGTATTCTATCATGTATCATATGGTACTCAAAAGAAATAAAATATATTCTACAAAATTCCATACTTAACAGAATTGTAAAATTATACAGGCTGTGATACAATTATGAAATCGCTACAGTTTGAGACATAAACCGATGGAGAACCGGCAAAGTTGCAAGGTATTGTGACGTTGAACACAAGACCAAGATCGCTTCCTCAGATACTATCTATAAACGCTACTTAAAGACGCTTAAGCAAACGATGGCGTCAACATATAAAAAAATTACCAAACTATTGTTCTCGGGTGTGAATAATTTTGTTGAATAAGATATTATAATTATATATTTTAAAACAGGTTTCGTTATTTCGTTGAAGTATTCGAAGAAGGCGGAAAATATAAAATGTATAAAAACAAAGTTTCATTTTATTTGTATTAACAAAACCGTATTATGAGATATGTGAAATATTGTAATTTAATATTTGGCCTTGTTCTTTGTACATAGAATTAATTATATGTGCAACTAGTTGCCCCTGCGAACTTCGTTTCGCCTTAATATATTTTTTTTAGTAGATAGATACATATCGAAACATTTTGCTATACCCATATCCATGTAGATTGTTCGCTTTTCCAGAATACAAACCGAGAAAGCGAAATTTTTAAAGCAAACTGCAGTAAAATGGTACAATTATATGCGTCGACTCAAAAATGAAAAAAGCATCGAAATTACGAATGCGTTCAAGTTTCTAATAGCAATTTTAAGTTGCGTTCAGAATTACAGAAAAAGAAAACTGATTTTCAAGTTTTTCCGTACAATTTTTCTAATTTTTCTCTCTATAAATACCTTCCTCAGAGTTTAAGGAATAAATCAAATCAAAAATTACTCAAATTGGACCAGTCGTCTTGAAGTTTTGCGCTTAGCAACATATTTTACGATTCATTTTTATTTATATAGATATATTATAATAATACCATTGACCATTTTTCTAAATTTAAAGACATTGTAGATGCTGCTAAGTTTCAGTTTCTCTTTTATAATGATTGATTTTTAATATACATTACAAAAATATTCGAAAACACAATCACTACCACCATTCATCCGCCAAAGAACACTACGGTATTTTTTGTACCCCATGAAAATTCTACAATTATATAAATTATTTCAATAAAAGCATAATAAGATAATTAGAGTAATAAATAAAATATATAAATTATTAATTCACTTTCAATGATAAATCTTACGTATGTGTACATTTGTAATTGTTATTATTTCATTTATGTAGTTACAATTGATTCTATTTCAAAACGCTTGACAAATGACTTCTGACGTCACCGACGCTTAGCCATTTTCCTGTTCTATTAGATAACAATCTACGTTTGTCATTACATACGAGTGTGATGTTATAATGGAAAATTTAACATTGAAATGAACGGGAATGATTAAAAAATAACAGAACGTACAGTCCTTGTCAATTTTTATGGCTGTTCTGAATATATCCGTATGTTCTAGCTTGTACATAATATCGTCAAAAATGTAGTCTATACTAATATTATAAAGAGGTAATGTTTGTGACGTTGTGACGTTGTGGTGTTGTAAGGGGTAATCTCAGGAACTACTGGTCCGATTTAAATAATTCTTTCAGTGTTATATAGCTCATTCATCGAGAATGGTTATAGGCTATATATTTTTCTTTTTGAGAGCTTCTGCTGTGTGTCAGCGTTAACCCATAGTAGTAACTATTACTACGCGGACGAAATCGCGGGCAGAGACCAGTATGAAATAAAGTTAAAATGGGAATAGGAGGAGTTTTATATGCATCTAAAATTGTCATTTATTTATCCTTACGTTGCCTTGATCCTGTAATGTAATACGTATTTGTATCTAAATTTGTATTCTGCGTAGCTTCATTCAGATCGGTCAAAAAGTTTGGCGCGGACTGTATTCTATTCGAATCCTGCCAATGTATATTTATTCCTCTACAAATAAATGTAATTGAAGTGTCTGTTTAACAGTTTTTATATTAAACGAATATGATATATAACATAAAAGCAATGTTATTTTTTTATCCCTCTACGTTTGATCCGGCCAATTCCGAAACGGTTGAAACGATCCTTTCGGGATTTTCACTGGCAGATAGTTGATATTATATGAAGTAGCTTAGGTTACTTTTGTTTCAGAAATAAAAATGGGGATCCTCGGAAATATAATACAATAAAAAAACAGTATCCAGTAACCGACGTGCACGTTCACGTTGGACAAAATTTTTTATTTGCTACATTCCACTAGCAATTCGTAGGTTATTCGTATTCGTAGGTTCGTAGTTAGGTTAGTTCATTATATTCAACTAGCTATGCCCGTGCCTCTGCACACCTTTGTTTTATTTTTATTATTTTATTGCAATTGTTGTTATTATTTTATTGCAATTACTATTTTTTGTAATAAACAGTTAAAAATATTTTCGGTGTCCAATTAACTATACATACTAATATTCATAATCGGCTGAACGGTACAGAATCTTATATGCCTTAGCGTCACATATTGGCGAGTTTTGGTAAAATGGAGCAAAAAGAAGGTCACCATGAAAAAAAAAACATAACTTGGATGTACCAACTTATATGACATTGTCAAAAGCTATTTGACTTTATTAATTTTATAAAAAAAATTATATTTAGTTTAGTTTATTTAAAAACATGGTATATTTTATTATTGTATTTACCATTACTTTTCTAATTATTTTTTTACAAAACGTAAATTCAACTTAGTAATTTTAACTACACTATGTAATTAATATAAAACCAGCTTTAACTGCAACGCGAACCGTTACTTAAGGTCGCATTATTAACCCTTTATGCAATTGGAAATGTTCGAATACCCAATGGGATCGATAAACAGACGACATTCACAACCATATTAGAAACCGTCGAGGGATAGACGTTGTAATCTCGTTAACTACGCATTACTCTATTGTGTTACACTTTATATCAGCCTGTATATAACATGTGGTCTTTGACGACCTTCGATAAAAATCAATGTTTATTCTAAACAAATCTGTACTGATGCTCAACACTTACATGAGAATAACTTAAATAAGAATGGACTTTCTTTACAAGTTCTGTTATACTGAATTTCTTAACAGTAATGGAATTTACATAGAAGTTAGAACCCTATGACTTGAAATTAATGTTACTGTAATATTTAAAATTAGGTATCAACTTCTTGTTTAAATTATTATCTCTAATAAAGTTTAAAAGAATTTCCAGGCATCCTGTAATGACAAATCGGATTAATTAATATAAGGTATATTTAATATTTGTAATCAACTCCCGCTATCGATACAATTACAAAATCGCATGTCTTGTTTGTGCGGTTACCAACTAAGGAGGTAGTTTTATAGGTGCGTCTCAGACACACGTGTCAAATTACTCTCAATATTGCACATAAGCGCCTAGAATTAGTCGGCATACCGTGCATCATAATAAATCAACGCTTCTAGTGTATTGAGGACAAATCCGACCTAAGAAAGGTAAATGCCTCAATGCTAGGTTGTAAGCGAGCGCCAGAGGTCGACCGTTCTAACGCGGCGGCCCCGAAACTTCTAGCATTTATTTACTAACGTACTAATGTTTGTCTCTTTATGTTTATTCATTATTTATATTAAAAACAATATTATTTTTGTATAAAGATACTAATTTCGACTCAGTGGTGATGGAAGAACAATTAAAAATATCCGCAGAAATAATAGATAAACATAAGAATAATTACATAGAATGTGTTTTTTTAATAAATTAAATAACTAAGAGATTGGATACAATAAGTTTAATATTTTTCTTTTTGAGAGCTTCTGCTGTGTGTCAGCGTTAACCCATAGTAGTAACTATTACTACGCGGACGAAATCGCGGGCAGAGACCAGTATGAAATAAAGTTAAAATGGGAATAGGAGGAGTTTTATATGCATCTAAAATTGTCATTTATTTATCCTTACGTTGCCTTGATCCTGTAATGTAATACGTATTTGTATCTAAATTTGTATTCTGCGTAGCTTCATTCAGATCGGTCAAAAAGTTTGGCGCGGACTGTATTCTATTCGAATCCTGCCAATGTATATTTATTCCTCTACAAATAAATGTAATTGAAGTGTCTGTTTAACAGTTTTTATATTAAACGAATATGATAGATAACATAAAAGCAATGTTATTTTTTTATCCCTCTACGTTTGATCCGGCCAATTCCGAAACGGTTGAAACGATCCTTTCGGGATTTTCACTGGCAGATAGTTGATATTATATGAAGTAGCTTAGGTTACTTTTGTTTCAGAAATAAAAATGGGGATCCTCGGAAATATAATACAATAAAAAAACAGTATCCAGTAACCGACGTGCACGTTCACGTTGGACAAAATTTTTTATTTGCTACATTCCACTAGCAATTCGTAGGTTATTCGTATTCGTAGGTTCGTAGTTAGGTTAGTTCATTATATTCAACTAGCTATGCCCGTGCCTCTGCACACCTTTGTTTTATTTTTATTATTTTATTGCAATTGTTGTTATTATTTTATTGCAATTACTATTTTTTGTAATAAACAGTTAAAAATATTTTCGGTGTCCAATTAACTATACATACTAATATTCATAATCGGCTGAACGGTACAGAATCTTATATGCCTTAGCGTCACATATTGGCGAGTTTTGGTAAAATGGAGCAAAAAGAAGGTCACCATGAAAAAAAAAACATAACTTGGATGTACCAACTTATATGACATTGTCAAAAGCTATTTGACTTTATTAATTTTATAAAAAAATTTATAAAGTATATATATATATATATATACCAGCATTCATTTAATCTATATAGGTGTCATTCATTTTGTAGACATCCAAATAAAATTAGGGGAGTTTTTGGCGGGATTTTGGTCTGTCATGTAGCGGATTTTATATTTTATTCATAATCTTGTGTTACTTGACTCTATATTGTGTAAAATTGTTGGTGTTTGTTGGTGTTGTGATGTAATATAGTTTGTTTAATGTGCATAAGTGAAGTGAATGAAAAATAATACCACGGACCATGAATTCTGAGATTCCTCAAAAACTCCATGGAAAGTTCTAACAGGATAGCCATCTTGTTAGTTCATTGTAATTATATCAAGAAACATGTAATATCGATACTCACTTAACTACTCGACAACGGCAGTAATAATCTAAAAGATAAGTTGCCAAAAATAAAGTTAAAAATTAGGTATCAACTTCTTGCTTTAAATATTATTTCTAATAAAGAAAAATTAATTCTTTAAAAGAATTTCCAGGCATCCTGTAATGACAAATCGGATTAATTAATACCGCGTATTAAGGTATATTTAATATTTGTAATCAACTCCCGCTATCGATACAATTACAAAATCGCATGTCTTGTTTGTGCGGTTACCAACTAAGGAGGTAGTTTTATAGGTGCGTCTCAGACACACGTGTCAAATTACTCTCAATATTGCACATAAGCGCCTAGAATTAGTCGGCATACCGTGCATCATAATAAATCAACGCTTCTAGTGTATTGAGGACAAATCCGACCTAAGAAAGGTAAATGCCTCAATGCTAGGTTGTAAGCGAGCGCCAGAGGTCGACCGTTCTAACGCGGCGGCCCCGAAACTTCTAGCATTTATTTACTAACGTACTAATGTTTGTCTCTTTATGTTTATTCATTATTTATATTAAAAACAATATTATTTTTGTATAAAGATACTAATTTCGACTCAGTGGTGATGGAAGAACAATTAAAAATATCCGCAGAAATAATAGATAAACATAAGAATAATTACATAGAATGTGTTTTTTTAATAAATTAAATAACTAAGAGATTGGATACAATAAGTTTAAGAATCAAATAATATCTATAATTGTTTTCTCTTTGTATCAATAATTACCGTTTGGAATTATTTCTAGTTGACTGTATTTTGAAATTTAAAGAGAGATTCTTTCTGGTTATACGATTATAATATTAATACAATGAAAATAATTATAATCATAGAGTAGTAGTAGTAATATTCGTCCAATAGGACAGGCGAAGGAATTAATCCATACTGCCTAATCATAGAGTACACAATATATCTTGTTTACCATAGACTAAATAGACTTATATCATAAAGTATTACAAACCTATGTCAACATTCAATTTATTAATCGCCAATATTATCCGCCTTCTAAAATTTAGTGAATATATTTTACATCCATAAATTGATTAACATTTTATATCCATTTACTAAATTATCCTCGATAATTATTGGTTAATTGTGCCAATTTTAAGCAACGATTATGTCATTTATACACATACTATTTTAAGCATTAATTCATATTATACTTAACTAGGGATCCCGGCGGACGTTGTCTTGCCTTGTTAATAAAAAAAATCTAAAATTCAACCGCAGTGCCACCTACCGGGTCCAATTGTGAATGTAAACCATTCTCGGATCCACTGGAATACGCACACAAAATTTCATCAAAATCTGTCCCGCCGTTAAGTGACATACACACGTACAGAAGAAATTTATATACAAAGATTTGCAATCTCTATCAAATTCCGTAAATTATTTAGAACTCTTCTTCACTCTTACGTATTCTTTATTTAGCTTATACAAGAGATCCACAAGTTAGTTAACATGACAGCACTTTAAATTTGTTAGGTGATACGTCGTAGGTAAAACACGGTGAATTAATTGATCAGGAATGCGTATATTCCCAATAATATCATTAACTTCTGTAAGAAACTGTTATAACATAATCACAGTAGTAACCTTCAAATTAATAACGTTGTATTAAAAAAAAAACGTTTCTTATAGTCTTGAAATCGCCACATAAGCTGTAAACAAACCGGTCAAAAACTAATTTTCATAATTATCTTAATCATAATATTTGTCAATGTTTGTTTTTAAATTTAAGACAACCTTATTAACTATTAATATATATACAAGAACAAGATTTAACGGCAAATGTGTAGTATCAATAAAATTGACAGCATACATTTTCTGATAGGTATAACCGTATTTACGACAATTCAAGCGCGGTACATTCCGATTGCGAAATTTCGACGGTTATGTTTAAATGAGCGAGTGCAGAGAGCCTACCGCGAATAGCAGTCTCGACCTAGATAGCTGTAAACGACATGCGACTCACATTTTTATGCTGTTTTAGGTATAGCTAATAGTTAATGCTTAGCTGCGAATAATAAATATGCGCCGTTAGACGTATCCACCTGCTTAAAAACTGAATCAAAATATAAATAACTATCGAGTTATCGATGCGAATGATATCATGTGACTCCTTATTTGACAGTCTCAAAATAAACAGTTGATATTTTTTTTTGTCATAATATGAATGATTAAAAAAAATAAATTTAAATCTTAAATGGATTAACTACACACTTAGCTAAAGCGGGCATGGTATATCGCATAGATCAGCGAAAATTTGAATTTTATATTGAACCTAAACATTTGGTGAAAAAAAAATCGTTAGTGGCTTTATTCGGGCAGGTTTTTTTAAATACATACCATGCAGTCATGTTAAAAATCTATCGCCAAGCATCTACATACGAGTATATCGTAACCATATTCTGATAGCTATCCTTCAGAGCCAGTTCCTCTAAGTTCCTTAACTACCTAAGGCTATATTGTCATTTAACATTAGGTGAAATTTTAGTCAAATAAAGAATAAAATACTACTAAACACAAGGAATATAAAGGTTTGAGTAAAACAAAAGCAGGAACGCTAGACATGATCCTGTATGTATTAGAACTTTCGAGAAGGAATCTTCATGTCTTATGTAGATCATAAGTGTTTCTAGGTATGACGTTCATCTTGTTTATCTCAATGCTGCAGTACACGCATCGCTTGTGTTAATTAAACGACTAGACCACATAATCGAATATGTAAAGTCTCTATAACTCAATAATAGCAACAATAACATCTAACAGTGTTCACGCAAACGTGCGATATGCACAAGACGAGAGAATTATTATCTTTCATTGACACATACCTATATATTGACTCATGCAAGACTGCTACTCTTATATCTGCGACTAGTGTTTTGTTTTTACATTTGGTAATTGTCTAATACTATATCATTGTTATTATAGATATCATCAACAACCGAGTTATTTACATTATAATGTGTAGACAGAAAATTCATTTATTTCTATAAAGCTTCACAGTTCTGGAAAGGCAATGGCCGCTATACTTCGCGTCTGACGTAAGCATAATACGTCACAGTCATGTCGGTCGGTGACGCGAAATCATAAGATTTTTCATCCAAAAATTTGATATACGCATATACTGCACTCGAGTATATAAAATGTCTAGCACATATGCAATACGTCACGTGTATGTCGAGGTCATCGGTGACGTGAACCCATAAGTTTTTCAAATTAATTTTATCTACAAAAATCTATAAAGTAAGCACACTCACCGCATTTGATTATAAATTACAATGTAGGAACAATGGAATCCTCCAAGAGATGGACGTACGTACGTACACAATAATAATCATCGACGTGTAGCGTATACGTTTAACAAGAAACTCGTGTATGTATTCTATACACTGACTATGGCCGATACAGAAAAATGAAGTGCAGAAGTGATCCAAGCGGCCACTGTAACAAATTTCTCGTCAAGTCTCATAATCTGAACTCTCAACCCAGTCAGACTGGCTAGTAAATACCTATTATGTGATTCAATCGTGTCTTAGAAATTTTTACACTGTACATATCTACTTTGAACATAAAACGATTAGATTCTTACATCTTGTTTTCTTATTAGCAGTTCCTGGTGGCCTTTATCATCAAAAACGCAAAGATAGCATTTTAATTTGTTTTAATCGTTTTTGACATATTTAGTACAAAAAGTATCACAACTTTAACGTTTATATGTATTTCCCGTCTATTTTTTATAAGACAGTTTATACCATTTTACAATTCTTAGATTTATGCACAGATTTATATCTGAGATTTTTCAACGATCTCCTTGAATGCATACATAGATTTAAATAAAATAAATATACATTCACTATTTATTATTCACAGTTAAAAATGTCATTGGCATATATTGTAGGAGGTGAAAGCACGACCATGAATAAGCTCTATTTAGAGAAGTCTCTAAACTGTCAACCCAGAACCATAGTGCGTGGTTAAAAACTACATCCTTCTCGAGGTCGCTCTGATACGCCAAACATTGTAGATCTCGCTTGCAGAGCCGATAAACTCTCCTGGGGTTCGTACCCAGTACCGACGCAGGGTTTCAACCTTCCGGGTGGACTGTTGGGGTGGCTCTACAAAGTAGAGTAGCGAGTACGATCCCTTGCTACCCCAACAATTACGGTCTGTCGGTACACCGTGGGGTTTTAGTCCGTGCGAGTTGGACATAACCCACCCTCTCCCCGGGAGGGTGGCGTATCCATAAGTGATTTCCCCAAGTAAATAAAAAAGGGGTTTCAACCTTACCACATGATGACCCTCGCAGTACCTCTCTACTTGTCACAGGAGACAGGGAATGGTAATAGCATGGGCCTGCTTGGGTTGACTGCTTGGGAAGGAAAAACCTGGACGGGGAGAAAGCTAGGTTGCCCGGGGTGTCTCAATCAAGGGGTGTCGTGGTCCATGCAGACGCAATATTGTGAACTCCATTAGTGTGGTAGACATTACACTATAGGGTTTTAGTCAATAGTAGTCTCACACTGTGGGTAGTATAGGTGGGTAGTAGTAACCAACGGGAGCCCCCCTTAAACAATAATATAACTTAATAATATAATTCTATCGTATTTTTACATACAATTCTTGATATGTTTTTTTTACTATATAACAACCGTGCTACATTTCTTTTCCAAAAAATCCCGTGTGTTCTTTGTAGTATGTACAGTTGATAGTTTTTAACATATCATAGCATAGCATCTCACCCACTTTCTTGGTAAACTAAGAAGGTTAAATTATCACATCTTTCCAACAACAACGAATATTATGAAATTTAATTACATTTCTTGTCAATTAAAACCTTTCGAGCTTACGGTGCAAACAAAGAAGAGCAAAAGTAACTAATCTTCCCTACCTTAATGGGATCAATTTAAGAAAAGACAAGCGCTACAGTGAGGTTCGTGTGTGGCTATTCCATGCGCTCAGCTGACGCGAGAATTGACATATTGACAATGGAAAAATGAGCAAAAACAGTTCAAGGTGTAGGCACACATATACCCTATCGAGTGATAAATGTTGCCAGGCCACGACTACTTCTACGTAAGTCATGTAAAATAACGATTCGGTTAAATCACTACGCGATGAATATTATAATTCAAGATCGAGTACAACGGCAATCGCTGAAATATACTATTATATAATAATTCATCAAAAACCGTGTTGTTCTGCCAATATTATAATACATTGTATTCCGGTTGCTGCTGAAGTTTTTCCTGGAGACTACAGTATGGGGTGCTTCAAGGGGAAATAAATAGGTTACTTAAGGGTCGGCAACGCACATGTAACGCTTCAAACCATACAATATATAGATAATATGAATTGCATATAGATAGAAAGAGAATAGACTATATTTTTGTATCATTTTAATTACGTTATTGGATAAAATGCTGCATTTTATTAATAATCAATTATAACTACCAAAGTAGGTAAGTATGTTGAATACTAAATACACTTTTTTACTATGACACCTATTAGTACGAAGTTAAAGTAGGTGCAATAAAAAACCTTAAATAAATTTAATGAAACTAATATCAGCAAGTAACGTTAATTAAATTAAACCATATTGCAAGTTTATAACAAAAGAGTATTTAGTTTATTTTATTACCTTTATGCAAAAGGTTTTGTTTCAATAAAGTTTCCACTTTAAAATAACTCTAAATCAAATTTTATGCCGATTAAAGTATTCCTGGACCAAAATACGAACAAGAAAGAATGTTCCTAGCTATGCGTGGGAAAGTGTATGAAATCATGGGTTTGGTCCGTGAAAGGCGTAATACGATTTTGTTGTTTCTGAACAATAACTTAATATATTACTTGAAGGTACCTAATCCGTTTATATTGAATATTTCAGACGTAGGTACGTGTTATATTTATGATAAAAAACTTACCAAAGGTCGTGTATTGGTAAATTAGACTCTATACACACTATTTAATACTAAGATAATTAATTGTTTTGCATTTGTATTATCTCACTTTTTTTAAGAAAATTATACAATTCCCGATTTAAATCAATAGGAAAGTTAAGAGAAAAATCGCTATGATAAAGAATAATAATAACATACGAACGCCCTATATACCTATATACCTAGTGAGAGAAGAGATCTTATGGCCCATCATCATGATGGAATAAGACCATGAAGAATGTGCAATAAAGTAAGATCCAATTATAAATGTCGAACATAGTTCTGAATTTATCTCAATTTTCTTAATTATATTTGTACATACCCAAAATATACAAATACATATAATAATACCCGTGTATATTACGGTTTCGAAATAATATACTGGGATGGGCATAAAGATGGTATTAGCAGAATCCGTGATCGAAAACGATTCGGAAACGATATTTATACCCTTTGTATAATAATTCGATCGGCTGACGTCCGACGACGAACGTGTTAATCCGATTCGCCAAAGAATAATGATATAATTTCATTATTTTTTATTACATATTCTCATGATAACAAGCAAAGATTTTATCGTTTTATAAATATTTTTGTAAGCCGCTTTGGTTATATAAACATATACTAGAAATATGTGCCTATGGATATGAACTTAGATCCAGTAATTCGGTTCTAATACTTATAATTATACCAGTAGCCGATAGTGCTACCAATTTTATTTAGTAAATGTACGCGAATTCCGATAAATTCGTTGGTACATGCCGGGTTTTGAACCTGCGGACATCGAAATGATATTCCACAGGTCAAACCACTACGACTTCTATCTCTATATTTGCGAAGTAATACAGATAATGTGTATGTGTAAGGGTATGTGATCATTCTACTGATCTTCTGCAACGCTAGCTTTTTTTGCGAGAGGTAATTTAATAATAATATAATTATTGTATTAATTTACAAAGAATTATAAGTTCTGGATGTGGTATCCCCAATCGCGTGTGATGAGCCGGCGGGTGGTGCACTCTCGTATATGGCAAGGTCGGTGGGTGCGCTCGTCCACGACACGGCGAACGCGCACGCGACATCCGTGCGCAATCACTTTCACTACGTATCTTAACAAATGCAACACCGAAATAACTCACCTAGAACCGTACAGCGAGAAACTGTTGTTTCAGTGAAACAGTCGAAACATAAATAAACAAAAATTAAGCTTTGCTTCATATGTTTTTACGTCATTCTCACAGAACCGACATCGGACTCTTCCAAAGTACTCTGTAGTTTAATCAAGTTCGTTACCTAATCAATTTGTTATGTTTTTAAAATTATGAGTTTTAATTGTAGGTATATATCTATACATTTGGGTTCGAATGACAGCGGAAATGATAAAAATACTCAAATAAAATTATGTCTCCTAAATTTGGCTTATTTTTTTACATGACAGTAATTTAAATACCTAGGAAGTACTCGAAAATTAAATATTACATTTTAATTATAAAAAACTACGCCGAAATCAAATTCCTAAATGATTTTAATGATTGAATGAAAGCCTAATAATACAGATAAATAAAAAAAACACTATAAAATATACGGCTATAGACATAGTAGGTTATCTACAATCATTGGTGAAAAAGCATCTAGAAACTGAGACGTTACCGATGGGAAATTGATTTGTAAAATAAAAATAAATCTTTTTTGGATTATACAGATTTCCTTACGGAAGCTATGTGCACATTGTACACAAGTGAGAACATCATTCTCGTAGGTATAATTAATTGCCGTTGGTGGCCGAGCTTTCAATTCATCACATCTAATATCAAGTGCAGCACGTCGATGTTTTTTGTAAGACTGGACTCTAGTTGCCACATAAGCTCTCCATTCTGGACGTTTAGCTGCTAGAATCTCCCTGTGTGAAAGGTCTATGTTACTCTGTCCGAGTGTGCTGCGTGGGGAGGACAGCACCGCGTTCTGACGGCGGTGGTAGGAGTAGATTTGGCGCTTCCGAGTGTGGTTTTGGCCATGCTCGGCAGCGAACAGGCGTGGTGAGCAATGGCCTCCTTCTGTAAGGAGGTCATCTCGCAGAAGGAGACGGCGGAGAGGGCTCGCGTGGTAGACCTTCTAAGTGACCCTCTCCGCCAACGGAGAACCGGCGGGAGGAGGCGGCGCTTTGTCCAACTCCTCCTGCCACCGTAGTAGGACCTGAGGGGATGGGCCGGGGGGCTCATCTCCTCATTGCACAGGTCCGGTGGACGAGGGGAGGCAGCTGGTGTGTGCCCGGTCTGTCTCTCTATAGGCAGGAGCCCGGTGGTCAACTTCCGCCGGGCGGAACGTTGGGGCGGCTCTACAAGGTCCGTGCAAGTCGGACATACCTCACCCTCAGCTGCCCGGCTAGGGTGGGAATCAGTAGTGATTTCGCCATGTAAAAAAAAACAAAGGCTCTACAAGGTAGATTAGCTAGAACGATCCCTTGCCGCCCCAACAATGACGGTCTGTCGGTATATCGTGGGGTTTTAGTCTGTGCGAGTCAGACATAACCCACCCTCTCCCCCGGGAGGGTGGCGTATCCATAAGGGATTTCCCCACGTTAAAAAAAAAAACATTGTCCTTTTTCGTGTGGCGTTAAGTAGTATTCATTAAATTGTATAAAGGTTAAAATAAAAGCCAATCGTTTGTTACTCCTTCTCAAGAAACAGCAATACCATATTAAACAGATAGCGAAAACGCGGAACCTACTTAGTATAAATAAATATAACAAGCCTCTCCTACTAATATACAGCGAATAAAATGTATTTTCGTGATTTAAGAAATAGAATTCATAATTTAATTATATAAAAAATTTACAATGCATCACGCCGTTATGAACTTCATATTTCGACCTAGTAACTTCTCTTTTACTAATACTTCAAAAATAAGGAAAGTGTAACAGAGTTTTTGCGAAGATAATACTTTGCATAAATTAACTTTTCGCTTATTCGTATTCCAACTGGTTTCAATATGAGATATTTGTTTTAGATAAACTCATGGAATCCCAGTTGACGATAATTATTATGACGCAAATGAGTGGCGACATCACTTTGTATAATTAGGTAAGTCATTGAGTCAATAAATCCATCCGTTGTCGGTCTGTACGACAATGTCGGTGATGTTTTGATGTCGACCGTACCTTGGAACCGTGAATCACACGAACCCAAATATTTCCAAATAACTAAATGACTTCATACGGTCACAGGCACGTTATTAAAGGCAGTGTAACCGAATTTGGTGTTTAGTGGCGGCAGTGAGCTCTTTGAGGGTTGCATATTTTAATTTATGTAGTGAAGCTTCTTATGGGAGGGCTTTGAAAATCTGATCGGCAAACTTTTTTGTGTGACAAAAAAATGATGGGGGTAAAGGCTGCGTCGTATAGAGTGAGAGCAGTGTCTCGATTGCCTTCGGGTATTGAAAAACAATGAGGCATACGCTCTTCTCGCTTTCTTTCTTTCTAGTTGTTTGTGGTTAGGGGCACTGCGTTCAGGCAGCGTGGCGATGACTGAACATAATCTATGCTAATTAAGTGATTATGATACAAAAGTTTCACTTCTATCGGGTGTCTTTACGACACACCGTGTGTTTTTTTTTGTTACTTTCGTTTCGTACGATTTATTTCTTCGGTCCATGATAATCTGCACCGCGTCACACGGCATGCCCGCGTTATTACTTTGTTTTTGCATATTGTACTCACACTTCTTGGTTCTCACACCTTGACGTGGTTTATTATATATCTATAGTAAATTCCTTAATGAATGGAAAAACAATTTTTCTAATCAGGTTACTAGCTCCAAAAATTATCGTGTGCAAACACACAAAAGAAAAACAAATGAGCACTTGAAAATCATAATATTAATATAGATATCATACTTTCCTATGATTGTTATTCAAGTCGCACTTCTTGGTATTTGTTCAGCACTTAAAAGACTTTGATGTGGTTTATTATATATCTATAGTGAATTCCTTAATCAATAGAAAGACAATTTTTCAAACTCCAAAAATTATAGCGTGCAAACACACAAAAGAAAAACAAACGATCACTTGAATATTATAATATCAGAATAAACATCATACTTTCCTATGATTGTTATTCAAGTCATACATTCAAACGCATTCCGCAATGACATTTGATAGACATATAACATTCTTTTTTTAAATTTTATAGTACGATGACTATAAAACACTTAAAATATTATAAATTTATAGATAAGTTTCACAATAGCGTTCATATTTAGTATTTTCTACAACCTTTCACTTCAATCTCATTTAATACTAAGTTACGATGTACGCGAAAATGCTAAACCTAGAAAATTCCGACAAAAATACAGCTGAGAGAATACGTTGAAAGCGCTGAACGCTGAGCGACAGATATTCATTTAGAGTGTCTTAGTTAGCAGAGTATGCTGTTAAACGCTTTAACACAATACAAGAAATCAAGGCGTTATACTATAATCCTTCAAGAATAAGAACAATGTATATAACCAAAGCCGCTACTAATCTGAATCGATGCATAACATCGGCATCAGCTCCGCGCATTATTCAGTACTGTTTACACATACTTGACAATAACAGTTGACGTCGGTGCCGCATTCGCACACACTCGCACATACACGGGCGAGCACACATTACCTAAACATTCAAATGTGACAAGGACAAAGTGATTGACGTTCTCAACCAGATTGGCGCAACGTGGCTTGCCCAATTAAAAGCGAATTAATATTATGTTAGTTTAAATTTTTCTTATACATCTGAATAGTTTCTGCTAGTTTAGAAATCAAAAATGAAATTTAATAAATTTGGATTAAGAATAGTGTAAATTAGATTTAAATGTATATTTTTGGAAAAAGTGACAAAAAAATGATAAAATTATATCTGGGGATGCTGATATTAACATGCATCATTGTTCACATTCTTAATCCAAAATTATTAAATTATATTTCTGTTTTTTAGTTGGATTTTTTATGAAAGCGTGTTTTTTAAACTATTATTTATTTTTCATTTTTTAGTTAAATTTTTTTAACCTTTTTTCCGGATTATTGCATTGTCGACCTTTGACAGGTGTGCAAAGTTTGAATTAAATCAAAGTAGGACAAAATCGAGCTCAAAGGGGTCGGTTACATACATACATACAGGTGAAGCTAATAAAAGCGTGATAATGAAGTATTGTACCATAGATAATTACGTAGAAGCACGCGGTATTTTTTTAAATGTACACCGAATTATTTCAATACTTTCTGTGGTTACCCATACACGACTTAATACGATTAAAGACCTAACATAAAAATAGGCAACTAGTTTAAGACGGATCTGTCTTCTCTTACAATTTTATTTAAACTGGTGACTGCGATATAATAGCTTTTTGATCATAGGCTGCGTTATTATGAGAAAAGACAAGTTATATGTTAATTTAATATTAATTTATCACAGCGAAGGTACGTCGTGTAATGCAGCTTTTACTGAATTATCGGGTAAACTGGGCATTAAATTAAGCATATTTATCTTAATTTCTAATTATGATTTCATAGACATAGAAATACTTTGCTGAAGTGACTACAGACCATACATATAAAATAAGAAAATGAAGAATAACATAAGTATTACAGTTTTCTCCAATGGAACTAGAGAACTAAAAGTAATTTTACAAATACTAAATAACTGAAGTTATGTGTAAATTGAAGCAGTTATTAGACTTTGGAACATTGAATATAGTTTAAAAAATCATAAATTAAATAAATGCTGAAATAAATTTTAAATACAACATCAGTACAACTGTAACTCGTTATGTGTTTGCAAAGACAAGTGTTATCGTCTATTAATGTAGAATAATTATCACATATAAATAATTACTACAACTTTTGCTGAAGTGACTACAGACCATATATATAAAATAAGAAAAAGAAGAATAACATAAGTATTACAGTTTTTTCGCATGGAACTAGAGAACTAAAAGTCATTTTACAAATACTAAATAAGTGAAGTTATGTGTAAAACGAAGCAGTTATTCGACTTTGGAACATTGAATATAGTTAAAAAAATCATAATATCATAAATTAAATAAATGCTGAAATAATTTTTAAATACAACATCAGTGTAACTCGTTATGTGTTTGTAAAGACAAATGTTATCGTCTATTAATGTAACATAATTATCACATATAAATAATTACTACAACAGAGTTTATCAGCTTGTCAAAATATTTATATCAACATAAAAATGTAAAGGTTATGTTACCGAACGGCTTGTATATACAAAATAAGAATAATTTTAATAGATATATACTGATAACAACTTTAGAAACACATATTTTTGGTGTTAATTACACAAAATCGTTTTTTTAAACAGCAATAGCATAACGATAACGTTCAGGTAACAAAAATGTAACAACTGCGTATTTACATTGATTCTAGATGACGGAATCAGAGTAAATAACACCATTATCCGGGTAAATCAAGGTTGCCACGTTCTAGTTGCAGGTGTTATACAATTATAACAAAAGATCTTTTGGTGAACGATAAATCACTACATGTAAAACAAACTCCTCTGCCACTTCTGTCTGTCTGTTCGCGATAAACCCAAAAACTACTGAACGGATTTTCATGCGTTTTTTACCAGTAGATAAAGGCAGTCATGAGGTTAAGGTATATAATTTGTCAAGGTGTTTTTTATCATCAGGGCGAGATAACGTCCACCGGGCCCGCTAGTTAATTAATAAATTGACAAAGTCCGTAAAACCGAGTGAAAGTGTAAGTAAAGATGTAAAGATGTATGTATAAATAATGTATAGGTGTAACGTGAAAAATGTAATATACACATATATATTACCCAGTGTAGACTCTGTAGGACTTCTTATACCTATTTCAAGAGGTAACAATCAACTAAAATTATTAATTTTAGAAAACAAGGAGAAAGATTTTCAAAAGGAAAATAACTATTTTATAACATTGAAAAGGAAATGTACTAAGAATAAAAGATGAAATAGAGTGTATTCGTAAGCATAACAAGCATTCACCGGACTACTAATTTCTTATTCTTTTGTATATAATATACTTTATAGACATTTGACCCCACTCTCCTCACCTTACGTAAAATAACGCTGTGGTTTAGATAAAATAGTTAACTTAAGAGAGATCTGACTCCCAAGTGCAGCTGTCGAACACACCTATAGGTGATTACCAAAAGATTTTCAAACAGAGGGTGGATAGATATAGTTCCTTCACCATTTTCTCCTTTACCAAAAGCAGCGGCTCGTCGAAGGTTTTAAACCTATGTCGATGGAGGATGGATGGATGGAGGTAAGTAAAAATTTTTGTTATAACTTGTTAAGTTGCAAATACTTGAAATTTATTTGTTAACTTCTTTGTTTACAATCAAATAAATAAATTATACTTAAAAATAGAATTAAATATTATACATATATATTAAGTTCCACCTTAACAATCTTCATAACAACTTAATACCTCTTATACTTTAAATTCTTGATAGAATTTGTTTTTTTGTCCAATATGAGAAATACTAAAAGACAAATGACAGCCCTGAAGTACATACTCTTCGAACGACATTCATTCATAACAATTGTTGTGATTGTGAGTTTGTTCAATGTCGCGCAAAGTACGTTTCATATGAGGTTTGGAATAACGTTCATCTATACTTTATATATAATAACGATAACAATACATTAACGTATACTAAACCTTTATCCTTACTTCGTTCTTTTTTATTGGATTAATTAATTAATATTCTTTGGCAGTTATACTTCTTTTGGTGCGTTAGGGAAAAATGATGAGACAAAATTTTTACGATGCGTGCACACTCCGTCACGAAATACCGACACCCTGAAGTTATTACGATGCGCGCGCACACCGACACGAAAAACCAACAGACACCATGAAGTTAGCTATAGTCAACTTTTTCTGTTAGTGTCGTTTTTTCTACAAATGTAGAATAAGGCGAAAGATAAAATTTTTGAAAAGATTTTTATCTTGTTACGCCAAATAAGTATAACTTCTAACGCGTGTACATAAGTACACACACACACTTTTTTTTAATTTTTCAACATTATTATTCACTTTATATTATAAAAGTACATAATGAATATTTATATTTCATTTTCGATACGTCACTGAAAATACTGAATCTTCGCAATGCACCAAAAGAGGGCATTGTCAATAAGCATTTTAGTAACTTAGTCATTTGATGACTTAATCATGCTCGAGCCTTCCACTCCATATACTATAACTAGACGTTCAATAAATATTGAAACGAATAATAATCACCAATGATAGCATGGTATTTATTATGTCAGTTTTATTTGTTAGTGGCGTATAGTGCTAACTATATGACTGAAAACAATGATGTATATTAGTTACATGTAAATTTAGACGCTATAATCATATAGTTTTTATATACTTTATTTAGCGTTTGACCTCAATATCACCTGACGTTAGATGACGAAGTTAAGGTGGTAAACACGCCAAACCTTGACGGGACTGAGTTGTAAGTACAGGTGACGGACCACACAACATATGCTTGGCGACAGATTTTCTACTTGAGGATGGTAGCTAGCTAAGCGGACTTAGAAAAAATCCTAACACCATGAAAAAATTCAATGTTCGTATCAAAGAATTTTGAAATAGGTAATTCGTTTTTATAGAACATTTTCTTTCTTGTAATCTGGTTCGACAAAACGATATTATATGTATATTACAAGAAAATTTGCAACTCTGAAAGGTCCGTGTTGATTAATATAATATTTTTTATATTATGATATAACGTACAGATATACGCTCAATGGTAACTACAGTTTAGAAAAGGTTACTGCAACCTATAGCTATTTCCAACCTGTAGGACCGCAGTCCTAAGGTCAATCATAATGGGCTGCTACTCCCACCGATACACTCTTTGAATCGAAACACAGCGGCATAAACCCTGTTGCTTTGCCGTCGAAATGTCTCTAGTTGTCGAGTTCTTGCAGTGTATGTAACCTTTCACAGATTCACTAATTAATAAATATACTGGCTTTTTTCATGTATACACCTAAGGTACGGTACGTTAGTGTTACATTATTATATCTCAAGATATAGCCACCATCAACTCACGGTGTTGCTAATTTTTATTAGTACATATGTTGATCCCAAAAACTATTCGAATATCGAATCGATGTTTTGCGTGTATATGTCGATAGAGCTGTTTTCGTATCTGGTATTTTATTCATTATTCGTTACAACCCAATCCACTTGACGCCCTTATAGACAAATGGCCAAAGATAGGATATACAAGGCTCTGGAAAATATTTAGATTTAAAATTATCTATCATTTGCCCTCAGTTAATATACGTCTAATGTCAGCTATAATAGCGTTTTATTATGGCTTATCTTTGTCGTCAACGATTCCATCAACATTATGAAGAAGTTTATCTAACGGTTTAGATTATTTCCATATTGCTAAAACCCTAACAGCCTCTGGTTATTCTACTTTGAATGCAGTTGAAGATACTAGCATTATAAGCGTCAGCGGCGCGTAAGTCGACACCGCTACTTGTCCGCACTATGCAAATGGAGATAATATGCGTGCTAGCTAAGTGACCGGGTTGCGCTAGCTACTCCCACAATGAGGTTAACATCCGACCGAGTTGTGTATAAGCTTTGCAGAACTAAATCCGTGGATACGATTCACGTTTCGAACCCGTTCGGTTTACAACAGAAATCGCTGCGGACGAGACGCGCATGTGCGGACACCGAATGGGGCTACGTCTCGCACATTCCTGCCTTCCGGAATTTCACTTACGTTGACAATCACAACGTAGTTCATACGTTGGTGATCATTGTGTTTGCCGAATGCATTCTTCAACGAGTTAATCCACAACACAGAATACATCATGTTATAAGTTTTACACGATTATATTATTTCTGCATTTGTTATTGTCTGAAGATATAGGTCACTCGTATATTTAGTCATTCTTGATTATCTTGTTAGTTGAAACCCCACCTAGCATTCTAATGGACTTAAAAACCTAATTTTTATTTATTTATTAACTCGGCCCAAAAGGACAAATAACATGAAATTTATCTGTGACATGAAAGTATAGTTTATTATTTTATGCTCAAAATATATTAAAACAAATAAGAATGACCTATAAACATACAGTTGTTTTTCAACATATAAAAAAACAGTTATACTTCTTTTGGTGCGTTAGGGAAAAATGATGAGACAAAATTTTTACGATGCGTGCACACTCCGTCACGAAATACCGACACCCTGAAGTTATTACGATGCGCGCGCACACCGACACGAAAAACCAACAGACACCAACAACTTAATACCTCTTATACTTTAAATTCTTGATAGAATTTGTTTTTTTGTCCAATATGAGAAATACTAAAAGACAAATGACAGCCCTGAAGTACATACTCTTCGAACGACATTCATTCATAACAATTGTTGTGATTGTGAGTTTGTTCAATGTCGCGCAAAGTACGTTTCATATGAGGTTTGGAATAACGTTCATCTATACTTTATATATAATAACGATAACAATACATTAACGTATACTAAACCTTTATCCTTACTTCGTTCTTTTTTATTGGATTAATTAATTAATATTCTTTGGCAGTTATACTTCTTTTGGTGCGTTAGGGAAAAATGATGAGACAAAATTTTTACGATGCGTGCACACTCCGTCACGAAATACCGACACCCTGAAGTTATTACGATGCGCGCGCACACCGACACGAAAAACCAACAGACACCATGAAGTTAGCTATAGTCAACTTTTTCTGTTAGTGTCGTTTTTTCTACAAATGTAGAATAAGGCGAAAGATAAAATTTTTGAAAAGATTTTTATCTTGTTACGCCAAATAAGTATAACTTCTAACGCGTGTACATAAGTACACACACACACTTTTTTTTAATTTTTCAACATTATTATTCACTTTATATTATAAAAGTACATAATGAATATTTATATTTCATTTTCGATACGTCACTGAAAATACTGAATCTTCGCAATGCACCAAAAGAGGGCATTGTCAATAAGCATTTTAGTAACTTAGTCATTTGATGACTTAATCATGCTCGAGCCTTCCACTCCATATACTATAACTAGACGTTCAATAAATATTGAAACGAATAATAATCACCAATGATAGCATGGTATTTATTATGTCAGTTTTATTTGTTAGTGGCGTATAGTGCTAACTATATGACTGAAAACAATGATGTATATTAGTTACATGTAAATTTAGACGCTATAATCATATAGTTTTTATATACTTTATTTAGCGTTTGACCTCAATATCACCTGACGTTAGATGACGAAGTTAAGGTGGTAAACACGCCAAACCTTGACGGGACTGAGTTGTAAGTACAGGTGACGGACCACACAACATATGCTTGGCGACAGATTGTCTACTTGAGGATGGTAGCTAGCTAAGCGGACTTAGAAAAAATCCTAACACCATGAAATAATTCAATGTTCGTATCAAAGAATTTCGAAATAGGTAATTCGTTTTTATAGAACATTTTCTTTCTTGTAATCTGGTTCGACAAAACGATATTATATGTATATTACAAGAAAATTTGCAACTCTGAAAGGTCCGTGTTGATTAATATAATATTTTTATAATATACTTTATAGACATTTGACCCCACTCTCCTCACCTTACGTAAAATAACGCTGTGGTTTAGATAAAATAGTTAACTTAAGAGAGATCTGACTCCCAAGTGCAGCTGTCGAACACACCTATAGGTGATTACCAAAAGATTTTCAAACAGAGGGTGGATAGATATAGTTCCTTCACCATTTTCTCCTTTACCAAAAGCAGCGGCTCGTCGAAGGTTTTAAACCTATGTCGATGGAGGATGGATGGATGGAGGTAAGTAAAAATTTTTGTTATAACTTGTTAAGTTGCAAATACTTGAAATTTATTTGTTAACTTCTTTGTTTACAATCAAATAAATAAATTATACTTAAAAATAGAATTAAATATTATACATATATATTAAGTTCCACCTTAACAATCTTCATAACAACTTAATACCTCTTATACTTTAAATTCTTGATAGAATTTGTTTTTTTGTCCAATATGAGAAATACTAAAAGACAAACGACAGCCCTGAAGTACATACTCTTCGAACGACATTCATTCATAACAATTGTTGTGATTGTGAGTTTGTTCAATGTCGCGCAAAGTACGTTTCATATGAGGTTTGGAATAACGTTCATCTATACTTTATATACAATAACGATAACAATACATTAAAGTATACTAAACCTTTATCCTTACTTTGTTTTTTTTTATTGGATTAATTAATTAATATTCTTTGGAAGTTATACTTCTTTATATTAAAACAAATAAGAATGACCTATAAACATACAGTTGTTTTTCAACATATAAAAAAGCACCAGAATGTACTGTAGTCATACTTTTGATGTATAGATAAATATCTCTCACCGAAACCCACTTATTTAAAAACAGAGTTCAGACGCGCTAACTTTAAACCGCCATGGCTTTAATGCGTGCACACTCCGTCACGAAATACCGACACCCTGAAGTTATTACGATGCGCGCGCACACCGACACGAAAAACCAACAGACACCATGAAGTTAGCTATAGTCAACTTTTTCTGTTAGTGTCGTTTTTTCTACAAATGTAGAGAATAAGGCGAAAGATAAAATTTTTGAAAAGATTTTTATCTTGTTACGCCAAATAAGTATAACTTCTAACGCGTGTACATAAGTACACACACACACTTTTTTTTAATTTTTCAACATTATTATTCACTTTATATTATAAAAGTACATAATGAATATTTATATTTCATTTTCGATACGTCACTGAAAATACTGAATCTTCTCAATGCACCAAAAGAGGGCATTGTCAATAAGCATTTTAGTAACTTAGTCATTTGATGACTTAATCATGCTCGAGCCTTCCACTCCATATACTATAACTAGACGTTCAATAAATATTGAAACGAATAATAATCACCAATGATAATCACCAATGATAGCATGGTATTTATTATGTCAGTTCTATTTGTTAGTGGCGTATAGTGCTAACTATATGACTGAAAACAATGATGTATATTAGTTACATGTAAATTTAGACGCTATAATCATATAGTTTTTATATACTTTATTTAGCGTTTGACCTCAATATCACCTGACGTTAGATGACGAAGTTAAGGTGGTAAACACGCCAAACCTTGACGGGACTGAGTTGTAAGTACAGGTGACGGACCACACAACATATGCTTGGCGACAGATTGTCTACTTGAGGATGGTAGCTAGCTAAGCGGACTTAGAAAAAATCCTAACACCATGAAATAATTCAATGTTCGTATCAAAGAATTTCGAAATAGGTAATTCGTTTTTATAGAACATTTTCTTTCTTGTAATCTGGTTCGACAAAACGATATTATATGTATATTACAAGAAAATTTGCAACTCTGAAAGGTCCGTGTTGATTAATATAATATTTTTTATATTATGATATAACGTACAGATATACGCTCAATGGTAACTACAGTTTAGAAAAGGTTACTGCAACCTATAGCTATTTCCAACCTGTAGGACCGCAGTCCTAAGGTCAATCATAATGGGCTGCTACTCCCACCGATACACTCTTTGAATCGAAACACAGCGGCATAAACCCTGTTGCTTTGCTATCGAAAGTGTCTCCAGTTGTCGAGTTCTTGCAGTGGAACCTATCACAGATTCACTAATTCGTAAATATACTGGCTTATTTCACGTATTCTCCTAAGGTACGGGACGGTAGTGCTACATTATTATATCTTGAGATATAGACACATTCCATTTATGGTGTTGCTAGTTTTATTTAGTATACATATATATATAGTATATATGTTGATCCTAAAAACTAGTGGTTCGAATATCGAGTCGATGTTTTATGAGTATATATCGATATAGTTGACTTCATACCTGTGATCTTATTGATTATTCGTTACAACCCAATCCACATGACGCCATTATAGGCAAATGGCCAAAGATAGGATATAAAAGGCTATGTAAAAAAATTTAGAATTATCTATAATTGCCCTCTAGGTTATATACGTCTAATGTCAGATATATTAGCGTTTTAGTATGCCTTAACTCTGTCGTCAACGATTCCATCAACATTATGAAGAAGTTTATCTAACGGTTTAGATTATTTCCATATTGCTCAAACCCTAACAGTCTCTGGTTATTCTACTTTGAATGCAGTTGAAGATACTAGCATTATAAGCGTCAGCGGCGCGTAAGTCGACACCGCTACTTGTCCGCACTATGCAAATGGAGATAATATGCGTGCTAGCTAAGTGACCGGGTTGCGCTAGCTACTCCCACAATGAGGTTAACATCCGACCGAGTTGTATATAAGCTTTGCAGAACTAAATACGTGGATACGATTCACGTATCGAACCCGTTCGGTTTACAACAGAAATCGCTGCGGACGAGACGCGCATGTGCGGACACCGAATGGGGCTACGTCTCGCACATTCCTGCCTTCCGGAATTTCACTTACGTTGACAATCACAACGTAGTTCATACGTTGGTGATCATTGTGTTTGCCGAATGCATTCTTCAACGAGTTAATCCACAACACAGAATACATCATGTTATAAGTTTTACACGATTATATTATTTCTGCATTTGTTATTGTCTGAAGATATAGGTCACTCGTATATTTAGTCATTCTTGATTATCTTGTTAGTTGAAACCCCACCTAGCATTCTAATGGACTTAAAAACCTAATTTTTATTTATTTATTAACTCGGCCCAAAAGGACAAATAACATGAAATTTATCTGTGACATGAAAGTATAGTTTATTATTTTATGCTCAAAATATATTAAAACAAATAAGAATGACCTATAAACATACAGTTGTTTTTCAACATATAAAAAAAGCACCAGAATGTACTATAGTCATACTTTTGATGTATAGATATCTCTCACCGAAACCCACTTATTTAAAAGCAGAGTTCAGACGCGCTAACTTTAAACCGCCATGGCTTTAACAATCAGTAAAATGTGTGTGCATCACCTTACAACATCTTAATTTATAATAAATAGATGTACAAAACATAACTAACACTGAACCACTAAAAAGGGACATCGTCGACTTACGATATTTAAAATGGTGGTTTTAACTGTACGGCTTGAGACAAAGAATTGCCAATTATTCCACCTGCCCCCGCCGCACCTGGCGCGGCTGCTTTTTTATTTATTTCATCGTCGTTGATATTTTTATTGTTAACCTTCCTCGGTGACTCCGAACACAAATGAAAAGAAACACGCGGGTGTGTGCACCTTTTTACACGAGTAGCATGAGATCTTCGCTTATCTTTTATAAGATTAAAAAATAAAAAACATTCCTACAGTATCTACATTGTTAAACGCTTGGCATTACGACGATTAATTTACGTAGCTAATTATTTAATTTAAAAAAGATTCTGGATAATTGTGCCTTAATTCATCTACAAGAAAATTGTTATTAGTAACCAGTCAGAAAGATATTAGATATACATGAACTTAAAAAAACATAATCATACTTTAATCAATTTTGACTTTGTAGTTCATCCAATTAAAAATATTATTACTATGTTATATTTCTAATAAATAAATTGTAAATGTTATATAATGAAGATGGTACAAAAACAAAGAGTGAGTATATCTGCAAAATTTTAATCTTTGACGATCTTTGATTTTATTCTGTAAAACTGCTGGGAATCGATCGCGGCTTACTCTCTCAGGCGCAGTAAAAAACTCCTCCAATTTAAAGCCATTTTGATTCAAATTTGTGTTATATATAATATATAAACATTATAATAGTAGATATATACAATTCAATTAAATGCGCAATGTTGATGAAAATAAATGTAAATTTTTGGCAAAAACATTCCATAATTATTTACTCAGTAATAAAAAAAAATACCGAAATTATTTAACTTAACTGCTAAATTTGCCTTATTTTAAGTTATCTCCGTTGTATGTTATAATTACTGCTTATTCTCTATAGATATAACCTATACAGCCCTGACAATAACATAAGAGTTCTATCCGATAAATCGTTTCGAAGATCAGTTAGGATAAACAACAGAAATTTCGATATTATTTGCATCTATAGATTATCTTAAAGAGACAATTATAATTTAGTCAACATAAAGCAGTGCACATCAAATACAATTCTCGTCCGAAATTGTTTTTATAATACCTACTAAAACGTAAAAAAATACAGTGAGGAGACGCGGACACGATGCGTCGACACGGTTCGATGACCCCGTCGATATTTCTCGAAATTCGCCTCGGAATCCGCGCTCTTTTCGCTTTTTAATTGTAAGCAACGAGCTACCCAACGACAAGGTGATACGTTTCCAGAGAAAAAAATACTATCGAAAGTGTCTCCAGTTGTCGAGTTCTTGCAGTGGAACCTATCACAGATTCACTAATTCGTAAATATACTGGCTTATTTCACGTATTCTCCTAAGGTACGGGACGGTAGTGCTACATTATTATATCTTGAGATATAGACACATTCCATTTATGGTGTTGCTAGTTTTATTTAGTATACATATATATATAGTATATATGTTGATCCTAAAAACTAGTGGTTCGAATATCGAGTCGATGTTTTATGAGTATATATCGATATAGTTGACTTCATACCTGTGATCTTATTGATTATTCGTTACAACCCAATCCACATGACGCCATTATAGGCAAATGGCCAAAGATAGGATATAAAAGGCTATGTAAAAAAATTTAGAATTATCTATAATTGCCCTCTAGGTTATATACGTCTAATGTCAGATATATTAGCGTTTTAGTATGCCTTAACTCTGTCGTCAACGATTCCATCAACATTATGAAGAAGTTCATCTAACGGTTTAGATTATTTCCATATTGCTCAAACCCTAACAGTCTCTGGTTATTCTACTTTGAATGCAGTTGAAGATACTAGCATTATAAGCGTCAGCGGCGCGTAAGTCGACACCGCTACTTGTGCGCACTATGCAAATGGAGATAATATGCGTGCTAGCTAAGTGACCGGGTTGCGCTAGCTACTCCCACAATGAGGTTAACATCCGACCGAGTTGTATATAAGCTTTGCAGAACTAAATACGTGGATACGATTCACGTATCGAACCCGTTCGGTTTACAACAGAAATCGCTGCGGACGAGACGCGCATGTGCGGACACCGAATGGGGCTACGTCTCGCACATTCCTGCCTTCCGGAATTTCACTTACGTTGACAATCACAACGTAGTTCATACGTTGGTGATCATTGTGTTTGCCGAATGCATTCTTCAACGAGTTAATCCACAACACAGAATACATCATGTTATAAGTTTTACACGATTATATTATTTCTGCATTTGTTATTGTCTGAAGATATAGGTCACTCGTATATTTAGTCATTCTTGATTATCTTGTTAGTTGAAACCCCACCTAGCATTCTAATGGACTTAAAAACCTAATTTTTATTTATTTATTAACTCGGCCCAAAAGGACAAATAACATGAAATTTATCTGTGACATGAAAGTATAGTTTATTATTTTATGCTCAAAATATATTAAAACAAATAAGAATGACCTATAAACATACAGTTGTTTTTCAACATATAAAAAAGCACCAGAATGTACTGTAGTCATACTTTTGATGTATAGATAAATATCTCTCACCGAAACCCACTTATTTAAAAACAGAGTTCAGACGCGCTAACTTTAAACCGCCATGGCTTTAACAATCAGTAAAATGTGTGTACATCACCTTACAACATCTTAATTTATAATAAATAGATGTACAAAACATAACTAACACTGAACCACTAAAAAGGGACATCGTCGACTTACGATATTTAAAATGGTGGTTTTAACTGTACGGTTTGAGACAAAGAATTGCCAATTATTCCACCTGCCCCCGCCGCACCTGGCGCGGCTGCTTTTTTATTTATTTCATCGTCGTTGATATTTTTATTGTTAACCTTCCTCGGTGACTCCGAACACAAATGAAAAGAAACACGCGGGTGTGTGCACCTTTTTACACGAGTAGCATGAGATCTTCGCTTATCTTTTATAAGATTAAAAAATAAAAAACATTCCTACAGTATCTACATTGTTAAACGCTTGGCATTACGACGATTAATTTACGTAGCTAATTATTTAATTTAAAAAAGATTCTGGATAATTGTGCCTTAATTCATCTACAAGAAAATTGTTATTAGTAACCAGTCAGAAAGATATTAGATATACATGAACTTAAAAAAACATAATCATACTTTAATCAATTTTGACTTTGTAGTTCATCCAATTAAAAATATTATTACTATGTTATATTTCTAATAAATAAATTGTAAATGTTATATAATGAAGATGGTACAAAAACAAAGAGTGAGTATATCTGCAAAATTTTAATCTTTGACGATCTTTGATTTTATTCTGTAAAACTGCTGGGAATCGATCGCGGCTTACTCTCTCAGGCGCAGTAAAAAACTCCTCCAATTTAAAGCCATTTTGATTCAAATTTGTGTTATATATAATATATAAACATTATAATAGTAGATATATACAATTCAATTAAATGCGCAATGTTGATGAAAATAAATGTAAATTTTTGGCAAAAACATTCCATAATTATTTACTCAGTAATAAAAAAAAATACCGAAATTATTTACCTTAACTGCTAAATTTGCCTTATTTTAAGTTATCTCCGTTGTATGTTATAATTACTGCTTATTCTCTATAGATATAACCTATACAGCCCTGACAATAACATAAGAGTTCTATCCGATAAATCGTTTCGAAGATCAGTTAGGATAAACAACAGAAATTTCGATATTATTTGCATCTATAGATTATCTTAAAGAGACAATTATAATTTAGTCAACATAAAGCAGTGCACATCAAATACAATTCTCGTTCGAAATTGTTTTTATAATACCTACTAAAACGTAAAAAAATACAGTGAAGAGACGCGGACACGATGCGTCGACACGGTTCGATGACCCCGTCGATATTTCTCGAAATTCGCCTCGGAATCCGCGCTCTTTTCGCTTTTTAATTGTAAGCAACGAGCTACCCAACGACAAGGTGATACGTTTCCAGAGAAAAAAATGTACAAGCGATGCCCTCACACTGGAATTACTGTAACGGAACATATGAAGCTACCCAACGACAAGGTGATACGTTTCCAGAGAAAAAAATGTACAAGCGATGCCCTCACACTGGAATTACTGTAACGGAACATATGAATTAAGATTTACAAGGAAACACGCCAAAGATTAAATATCGCGTTCGCCTTTGTACGAGATTATGCCAAGTAGGGATATACGCGGCAAAACATATCCGCGTAGTGGATTAATCATGTTAAAAATTAAACAATTTAATAATAAAGAAAAGTGCGTGCGTACAAAGTACACATGTCAGAAGTGAAACTTCTTTGGCGAAGTAATTTATAAGTCTTGTTTATATTTATACAAACAAGTAAAAAGAAAAAAAAGAATCAAAAGTTTTTTTATTTATTTAATCTGCGTTTACTGCAAATGAGGTCACTTCCGTCGCATACCTGCGTGACGTTACATCTGTAAAAAATTTACCCTCATGCGCCTAAAGAAGTTTCACTTCAAAATAATACTTTCAAATTACGTTATATACACAACTCCGATATATTAAAATCAATTTAATAGACACAGTGGAATGATAGGTATCACAAAAAAGTGACAAATATAAAATGTATTTAAGATCCGACAGTTCCCGAAGTATCTATCAAATTTAGAATATTTCTCAAACATAACTCAAGAGGAAAAAGTTTGGACAACAAGTGAGTTCTATCTCGTATAAATCTATAGACTACAATAGCCATTTACAAAATGTTTGTAATATCTTTAATAGCGGTACGGAAGTTTGATTTTCACGCTACACACCGAACAATAGACCCGGTCGTATTCGTAACGGAGGCATTCGAATTCATGCAATTTCTTATGATTTTATTACTACACACCTTTCTATTTGATGCGAATTTTTTACGGGAGATGTTATAGTCAAGTATTTATAATAACTGGCGATAGGCCAAGACTATTTTAAATGTAACACGAGTTCATAGATTAATTATTATGACAGATCACTTTGTATAGCGCATGAGTACTCACTTCTAAAAGATGTTAATCGTCTCGCGACGTTGTCAGCGATTGTAGGAGGTGTTAAATGGTAACGTAACAAAATTACGGTGCACTTTAAGCTAGAATATATAGATAGCTTCGTACGAGTGTTCTCACGAAGATAATGAGCCAAATTTTCCTTTTACAGTACAACCATGTAACGAAATAATGTGATGCGATGGAACAGAGCATCAGTCTGTCAATATTCTTCTGTCTCACTCACTCACTTTTTAAATAGAGATATTTCAACCCAAATTGTTCCGTTTTCAGGAAGATTTTTCAAACATTATTTTTCAGCAAAAACATATCCTACCACGTACACACGACAGAAAATATATTACTCAAATAAGTGCAACCATTCTGAATCGACTCACTTACTGTAGTCCGGTGAAGCTGTTAAGACCTTGCAAGGTCAATAGCGTAGTCAGTTCGAGAAAAAAAAAAGATTCACTTACATTCGGCAATTGATGTTTACTTGCATAGATTATAATAAACTAATAAATTGACAATAATCATATTTATTAACTACTGGCTACTACTTCGTTTTTGTGATAATGGTTTTGAAGTTTCACAATAATTTTTAATTTTTTTTGTTAAATCATAACATGTCTTCATTTTTGTAATTCGGTCAATATTCCTGAAATGATTTCATTTTAGCTTCATTCAATTTTATAATTACTGTTTAGCTCTTATAAAAGAACTAAAACATATGTATGATTACATGCTATGTATCCGCCAAAATCCGCAAAAAATGTGTCGTCGAAATTTGCTCATCCTTTTTAGGGCTTAGCCGGGATGAATGGCAATACTCCAGTTTAATGTATAGATTTCACTCATTATAATTACCTACAAAATCAAGTTTTTAAATTCAAAATGTTAAGAATATTTCAAAAGCTAACAATAAATTTTCTCGATGGTACTGTAAAATTATTTAAGATTTAATTAATGGACAAATGTAATTAGAAGTCGAGAGTGTATGTTCAAACACGTTACGCGTTGTATTAAAATCTTTAAATATGTAGTCTTCTATACAACATGAAGTCTTGCTTAACATTAAAACAACATAAGATGTCTATGAATTAACAATAATCAGAAAGATAACACATACAAAATATTTAAAGATATAATTAATAAGTATGCTTAATTCCGCTCCTTTATTTTCTCTTATTTACAAATCGATCTTCCTCTTCTTTATCTGTATTCCTTGTATGTAACTAAAAAAGGACATTGGGTATCCAGAAGTAAAAAGCTTTTTTTTCGAACTGACTACGCTATTGACCTAGCAAGGTCTTAACAGCTTCACCGGACTACTAAGGCGAGCGCTTAAGGCACTCAGCCGATTTTATTTGGGCAACTAGCTCAAGGGTGTACACCTCGGCTTGGGCTGTTGCCTGATATATGCAATTCGCGACCTATTTTAGCTAACCTAAGCTAAGCTAACTATTCATACATATATGAGTTATTGAAGCATATATGTGTACCAAGCATAATTTTCTAAACTATTTCAGTTTTATATGGGAAAAAAATTCTACTTTCATGGAAATAAAAAGCATTGTTCCTAAAAGATGCGTTAAATAGTCGCTAACGCTTGGAAAGCGGCAAGCAAGTGCAGAATGATAAGGATAGCAATAAAATGCTTGGCCACAGATTCTCAACTCAAGCGTGGCGTTTAGTCAAGAGGGTTTTAGAAAATATCCTACCAATTTGCTGTCTACCGTAACGTCATTGAAGAAATATTTACCAAATAAATTTATTTATCTCATAACTAGGTACATACCTAACAATATTTAACTATTTTATAACTAAATCGCAGCCCTAATTGATAGTGGAGTTTTAATTAGTGAATTACTACAGATTTCCCTGTTTCTATCCCTGCAAACAGTTCCCTGACATATTAGACACTTAGCCTTATTTAAATAATTTTTAGATGCAATAATCATTAATTATTGCTATAATATTATAATAACCTCTTTTAGTAATAATATCCACTAAATAATACATTAATTATATTACCAATTTTTAAAGAGATTATCGTCAATAATTAATTCATCTGGAAGACCAATAAAATTGCTGTGGCAAAAAAATGACGCCCTTTTTTACGTTTAAAAAGATATTTCGATCGAGTCGCTTGAAAGTAGTCACTATTTTACTAAATACCTCATTAAATATCAATTACTAGCCTCTACCCGCGACTTCGTTCGCGTGGAATAGTTACTTTGGGCTAACGGTAACACGCAGCGGAAGCTCTCTAGAGGAAAAAACCCCGATTTTGAAACATTCATCATTGGTGATCCGCTCCTATTTGGTCCTTAACGTTATGATATATAAAATATAACCTTCCTCGGTAAATGAGCTTATATAACACCGAAAGAATTTTTCAAATCCGACCAATAGTTCCTGAGATTACCCCCTACAACAACACAAACTTACAAACTTTACCTCTTTATAACATTAGTATAGTATAGATTCGCAACTAGTTTTTGAAGTGAAACTTCTTTAGGCGAATGAGGGTAAAATTTTTACAGATGTAACGTCACGGAGGTATGCAACGGAAGTAACGTCATTTGCAGTAAACGCAGATTTTTCATCTATTTTCCAAGTCTCGGAAATCTAAAGTTTTAGATTTGTATAAATATAAACAAGACTTATAAATTAGTTCGCCAAAGAAGTTTCACTTCTGACATGTGTACTTTGACACTTTTTTTAACATACTTTAAGCTAAATAACCACATTGAAACGATTTCAATAAATAATTTAGCTATACATTATATTATAAAGTAATATACATTATCGGCATCAATTTTGGGAAGCGACTAAAATATAAGTTATTTTAAAACATATATCTATGATTTTGAAAAATTCTTCTTTGGTGATCCGCTCCTATTGGTCTTAACGTTATGGTATATAACATATAACCTTCCTCGGTAAATGAGCTTATATAACACCGAAAGAATTTTTCAAATCCGACCAATAGTTCCTGAGATTACCCCCTACAACAACACAAACTTACAAACTTTACCTCTTTATAACATTAGTATAGTATAGATTCGCAACTAGTTTTTGAAGTGAAACTTCTTTAGGCGCATGAGGGTAAAATTTTTACAGATGTAACGTCACGGCGATATGCAACGGAAGTGACGTCATTTGCAGTAAATGCAGATTTTTCATCTATTTTTCAAGTCTCGGAAATCTAAAGTTTTAGATTTGTATAAATATAAACAAGACTTATAAATTACTTCGCCAAAGAAGTTTCACTTCTGACATGTGTACTTTGTACGCACGCACTTTTTTTTAACATACTAGATCGCCAAAGAAGTTTCACTTCTGACATTTGTACTTTGACACTTTTTTTTTAACATACTTTAAGCCAAATAACCATTGAAACGATTTCAATAAATAATTTAGCTATAAATTAGATTATAAAGTATTATACATTATCAACATGAATTTTGGGAAGCGACTAAAATATAAGTTATTTTAAAACATATATCTATGCAGTCGAGGCGCGACCCTAAGTTAAACTCAATAATGTTTAGTAGGGTATAATTAGCTAAGCTGCCAAGTCGCGTTTTATGGTCTGAGTGAAGAGCAAACGCGGGTATGTATCCGATTAAAATATTACATTTAAATGGTGAAAACATGACCCTCTATTAAATTAATTAAAGAGAGGAAATGTATTTTTGATAAAAATTAATGTGGAAAAAGAATTGACATCAATACATATTTTTACTCCGTATGTAGATTATATTGTGGTAATAGATAAAATCAGTCGTAAAAATAGCCTTCAGTAATGTAGGCACAACCGCATATTTCTTTAACCACAGTTATCTTAGCGATAAGAAAATGTGTCGTCGCACCAACTGCGGCCACAGGTACATATTTAGAATTGTCATCACTTCATTATGGTATAAATGAAATCAACTCATCATAATACAACAGGCGTAGAACATATTAATTATGATGCGTGGGCGCCAATGATAAATGTGTTAACAAAACAAAGTCCATCGATCTATCGCTCGTGCCTTACGTCACGCGAGACGGGTGCTAGTGCAAGGTATAGTTGCCACGCGCTTGCGCCGAAGCGGCGCGACGCGGGGCCGAACGGCAGATGTGCGCAAACGTCTCGCCTATTCACACATTTTAATATATATTCAATGTACAGTAAGGCATTTAGGTCTTTCTCCTGATACTTAGAAGATAACGGTGTTTACGCGAGCTATCGTAAATTGGAACACGTTTTTAAATTATATGATAAAATATAAATTAACCGGCATTTAAATGCATTGGGTAACGATAGCTTTAATAATCCTTCTCAGGTATCAAACAAACAATCCTTTTTTTTTGCTACTCACATTAAGCGCTAATGGAGTCTGCAGTGTCCTGTCACATAACAACTATAGTATTAAAACAAAACAAATTCTCATGACGTATTAACCAATAACGTTAATAACATAATCAACTTCAAGAATAATTAATAATATGAATGAGTCCATGTAGTATACTTATTTAACCAAAATGAATTATTTAATGTAACTTATTTCAATTCTGTGTAGCTGATAGTTGATATATCGTGTGAGTGTATAGTCTGCGTAAAAATTTTTAACCGCTCTGACGTAGATGCGCAGAACATGAATTTAGGTACCAGAGGGATGTAGGCTGAGGTGAAAGGGGAGCAGGCTTGCCCGCCCGCGTACCTAGCCTCCTATTGCACCCACGTTGACACATGTGTCCTGTTATTACTATTTGTAGTACAGTTGCATTCAGAATATTTGTGTTATTGTTAATTACATTTTATTGCTATTTTCATTGTTTTCTTTTTCTTGTTTATATTTGTTATTATTAGAAAAACTATCCATTTCGAAAAATGATGTTTCCGTGGAAGGCATTGTTCATAACAAACTATTTATTTATTAAGAATGTATTTTATTCATAATAACAGTATTGTAACACACATAACACCTGTACAGTATATGCTATAAGATATGTTCTACAGATAGAAACAAACACTGCATAAGAGGATCATTCACTTAAAGTACGCGATCACCCAAAACTCATTAACCAGGTGATTAAATGTTATTTGTATTTAATTATAACAATAGTAGCCGATACTATTGTCCATTTTTAGTTCTTACTGTTATTTTATTACCTTAGTAATGTTTAAATTTTTACTATCTGTTCATTTTTTTTTCTAATTATTTGCAAGTATTCTATATTTTATATGTATGCTCAATTCATATAAACAGGTTATCGTAAACTAGCTGTCAAACCGTTTACAAGACGCCACAATCGGAATCAAACTTTCATTACATATACAAAATCTTCTGAAAGTAGTAACGTGGTCGTTGTACTGCTACATTCCTACTACTTAATGTAATATACAAATATTTACTTGAATTTATTGCTATTTTCATTGTTTTCTTTTTCTTGTTTATATTTGTTATTATTAGAAAAACTATCCATTTCGAAAAATGATGTTTCCGTGGAAGGCATTGTTCATAACAAACTATTTATTTATTAAGAATGTATTTTATTCATAATAACAGTATTGTAACACACATAACACCTGTACAGTATATGCTATAAGATATGTTCTACAGATAGAAACAAACACTGCATAAGAGGATCATTCACTTAAAGTACGCGATCACCCAAAACTCATTAACCAGGTGATTAAATGTTATTTGTATTTAATTATAACAATAGTAGCCGATACTATTGTCCATTTTTAGTTCTTACTGTTATTTTATTACCTTAGTAATGTTTAAATTTTTACTATCTGTTCATTTTTATTTCTAATTCTTTGCAAGTATTCTATATGTTATATGTATGCTCAATTCATATAAACAGGTTATCGTAAACTAGCTGTCAAACCGTTTACAAGACGCCACAATCGGAATCAAACTTTCATTACATATACAAAATCTTCTGAAAGTAGTAACGTGGTCGTTATACTGCTACATTCCTACTACTTAATGTAATATACAAATATTTACTTGAATTAATTAAACTCTTATATATTGTAATCAATAATTAACTAAATGATTAATAAATGTAAATGTTAAATTCCTATAATAATATTTTGAATTTGTTTTGTATTAACCTCTCGATTGTACTATCCGCAAGACCGAACTTAAAGCTATATTCAGAGCCGCCAAAGACTGACGCGGGCTGTACATTCCAATTCGTACATATTACTATACTGTTCATCTCTGCTTCGTGACAATGTAGGTAAAACTGCATCTTGTATGCATTGCGTTGACGGCTTTCTATATGTGCGATGATATTTACATAGATCGTACTTGAAAAACTATACTGATTTTTTTAGTGTTATTGCATATAATAGGACATGAGAAAATGAATAAAATTCAAACAATGACTGTAGGCCTATTATTCTACTATTATTATTTATATATGGTATGTAGAATTACAATTTGTTTTATAATTTCAAATAAAAAAACAGGGTGTGTCGTAAAGACACAAGATAGAAGTGAAAATTTTGAATTACGGGAAATCATTTTAATAATAAAAATACAACAAAAAGTGAACGTCACAGTATTCCCAATCGGTCACCCATCTAAGGAAGGACCGCGCCGGACGTTGCTTAACGTCAGTAACTCTTATATATTGTAATCAATAATTAACTAAATGATTAATAAATGTAAATGTTAAATTCCTATAATAATATTTTGAATTTGTTTTGTATTAACCTCTCGATTGTACTATCCGCAAGACCGAACTTAAAGCTATATTCAGAGCGGCCAAAGACTGACGCGGGCTGTACATTCCAATTCGTACATATTACTATACTGTTCATCTCTGCTTCGTGACAATGTAGGTAAAACTGCATCTTGTATGCATTGCGTTGACGGCTTTCTATATGTGCAATGATATTTACATAGATCGTACTTGAAAAACTATACTGATTTTTTTAGTGTTATTGCATATAATAGGACATGAGAAAATGAATAAAATTCAAACAATGACTGTAGGCCTATTATTCTACTATTATTATTTATATATGGTATGTAGAATTACAATTTGTTTTATAATTTCAAATAAAAAAACAGGGTGTGTCGTAAAGACACAAGATAGAAGTGAAAATTTTGAATTACAGGAAAACATTTTAATAATAAAAATACAACAAAAAGTGAACGTCACAGTATTCCCAATCGGTCACCCATCTACGGAAGGACCGCGCCGGACGTTGCTTAACGTCAGTCATCGAACGAGAATCTGTTTTCTCAACACTCTACTCGATAATGTTTACCCCCACCACTTCCCATGACACATTCTCATAGGAAGCATCAATTTAAAAATCATATAATCTCACATAACACTTAAAACAATAAATAATTACGAAATATTTTTTTGTATAGGTTAACTTATATAAATTACTATGATTTTTTCCACAATGAATATCATTACATAGTATAAAACAAAGTCCCCAACCGCGTCTGTCTGTCTGTTCGCGATAAATTCAAAAACTACTGAACGGATTTTCATGCGGTTTTCACCAGTGGATAAAGTGATTAATGAGGAACGTTTTAGTATATAATTTGTCAAAGTTTTTTTTTTACCATCAGGGCGAGACAACGTCTGCCGGGCCGGCTAGTATATAATATAATTAGAATAAAGGCTAACCAATAGGCTAATTAATTTAAATTATGCACTAATTCATGTGATAACCTCTCATATCAATGTTGAACGCAAGGAAACTATCTAATGAGAGTCAACGTTTAAAAGCGGAACTCGCATTGAGTCAGTAGCGAGAAATAATAGGGAATCGCTACTATATTTAGTACGTTGAATACTATGAATAGAATCACCCACGATACGTAGCCGTGTAAATCAACGCCCGACTAATGTATTACAAACTCGATACACGGCGCGGCGTCCCGACGACGCTCAAATGAGAAAAAAAACTTTAATTTATAAGTCTACAGTGAACCTAAACAGCTTCAAAGTTCAAACATTTCGGCCGCAATATGTGTAACATTGAATAAGAGAATGCTAACCTCTTTTCGAATCCTAAACAGTTCCGGTTCGTGTCATGCAATCGATTTTGTCAAGTACAAACAAACTTATAGCCGTAATATAATAACAGTAGAAGGTATAACGACAGATCTGTATCTATAGATATGTATATTGTATACATGACTGAACTAAGTCCGCCATTTCACTTAAGAATAATTTTAAAAAATGTCCAATAACTATCTATACAGATAAGTATACCAGTAGCCTATAAATCACTACTATTGCATAGGGATTCAATGAAACGTCTGTGTCGCTGTTTATGGTACCTCGTTGTTATATGAATTCACTGTTCGGCCCATATCACTAAGGCTCGTTTCTCGCCAAGCGGCCAACTCCCCCTCGATCTCCGATACACCATGCCACGCCACATGGACCAACCGCTCTACTAGATATTTATTCTCACTTACCATACCTATCTGACATATAATTTGTGTAATAATTGCTCCGATCCTCAGCATTATGGTAGATAACCCATAACCTTCCCTGATAAATTACGAAAAAACAGGATGTGTCGTAAAAACACGCTATAGAAGTGAGATTTAGGCTTCTTCAGGGGCTTCTATTGATTAGAAAAATACAACAAAAAGCCACACAGTGGTCACCCATACAAGTCCTGACCACGCCCGACATTGGATGAACGAAAACCGGTGTTTTCAACACTATTATTGCCTAAGATATTATTGGATTTATCATGAATGGGTCAGCTCGCCCGGGGAAGTACCGCCCTCTCATAGAAAAGCGACGTGAAGTAACAGTGCTTGCATTGTTGCGTTTCGTTCGGTCTGTGTGAGCACCGGAGGCCAAACCTCCCCCTCCCCTCCTCTCCCTTCTCCTCCCCCCTCACACCCTTTCCCCCAAACACAGGCAGGCAACTCACTTTCGACTCCCGTGGTGTTGTTTGCGTCTATGGACGGTGGTGATCACTTAACATCAGGTGAGCCACTTGTTCGTTTGCCTGATATGACATAAAAAAACAGTATTAATTTATCTCTACAACTTTTAATTACAATAGAAGGTTGTCGATCAGAATTTCAAAGAAGAAGAAGTTTCCCTTTAATATTACTGAATATAAACCCCACTAGCACTTCCTCAGATTAGAGTTTTTGAGCAAATAAAAAACAATATTTTTAATAGTAATGCATATAGACTATGTAATCAATATGAGTAATGCATATATAGATATGCAATTATCAAATCCGAATTGATTAATTTCGAACTTAGACTTATTATAAAAACAAATACATAATTATAACGAAAATTTCAGTAAAATTTTATATATCAACTCAAAAACATTTTATTATCTCACAATTACTCCCTGTGTATGTTTAACATAAAAAAGATATATTAAATCTTTACGTTGAGGTCGATTACATGTCACCGTCCGTACAAAATCATTATACATACGACTAAATTTACTTGATCCGGAAACGTCCCTTTATAAGAACCTTATCTTGTTTTCATACTTAACCCATGACCAAATGAGGCAACGTTTTAAGTACCTACATGATGTTCGGTGAATAAAAGCAACGTATGATTATATATCATGTACTTATTTATTTTATTCCAGAACTTTCGCCATTGTGTTTGCAAATCACATATTTGTAATATTATTATTTTCAAGCCTCGGATCAGTCTTGGCGTACTCGCACACACAAACGACTAGGGTTTATATTTTATAGCGCTCACTTATTCAATCAATGTAAACGTAAACGAATTAGTGGATGATTCTATACTATAAGTTTTTTTTTGTTTTATATTATAGGAGGCAAACGAACAGGTGGGTCA